>OY755251.1:39020432-39602932 GCA_963576725.1 Azorinus chamasolen
CCATTATTACACGTGTCAGATGGTAACTAAACGTCCAAACTTGGATTTCCAGCAATTAAATCTACAGCAACACTAAGTAGTTCCTCTATCTGTATTGTTTCAACATTGTTTGCTTAGCGTTGACACACTGTGAAAAGATATAAACAATTATAGAACTATTAACGCTTTGAATTCAGAATTGTCAAAAGTGGAATGAGCCATCAGTGTTTTAAGATGGGTTACATACAACCCCCCGGGGACAGTACAGGCCCTGGGGTACATACAACCCCCGGGGGACAGTACAGGCCCTGGGGTACATACAACCCCCGGGGACAGTACAGGCCCTGGGGTACATACAACCCCGGGGGACAGTACAGGCCCTGGTCAGAAAGAGCTAGGAGCCCGCAGATCCTGAGTCTGGTTTGTTGGCAAATACCAGTACATGCGTTCCTCAAATTCATATATCTGCACTTTTACACCGTGTTTGTTTCATTTAACTGCAAATATTGTAATTACTGTATCTATTATATACAAAATGCGACACACAACGCACACGGATGTTGTAAGTACAGTAAACCCGCTCCAAAGTGACAAAAACACCTTCAAGTGTCGTAGTTTAAAACCCCGCTAATGCGACCACCTAAAAGAGGTATAATTCTGGGTGCTAGAAGCAGGTGGTAGCTGCAGGACAAAAGTAATGCGGAAATATCCCAGTGGAGCTTTCTGCATTACTTTTGTCCGGCATTAAGCAACCACCTGCTTATAAAGACACATGTTTATTCATTAAGTGGTCGCATTAGAGGAGTTCTACTGTAAATACAAGCGTAATACATAGCGAAAAGAGTGCACCAAAGCATGAAGCAGTCACCACGTTGTTCAAAGGAAAACATTTTATGTTAACCCATTCCCTCCCTAGACTACTTTTTAGACCAAACATATTTGACAAAATCTAATGAACACGAGCATTTACTAGAAATAAATATATTTTTAGAATTACAGTAGGACCTCTCTTATGCGACCACTTAAAAGATAAACATGTATGTCTTTATAAGCAGGTGGTTGCTTAATGCAGGTAAAAAGTAATGCAGAAAGCTCCTCTAAGATACATGTACCACCTGCATATAGCACCCAGAATTGTACCTCTTTTCGGTGGTCGCATTGGCGGGGTTTTACTATATATAGTTTTGAAACAAATGTGATAAATAGAGCATTTGCTCTTATGGAGCAAATGCCCTATTTATTATAATAGTTTCAAAAATGATTTTTTACAGAGGCATCAAAATGCGTCAGTAAGAGGGAATGGGTCAAAATGCGTCAGTAAGAGGGAATGGGTCAAACTGCGTCAATAAGAGGGAATGAGCCAAGTTGCGTCAATAAGAGGGAATGGTTTAATGAGATTCTCCTGTAATATCTGCGGTCTAGCCTTTGCATGACAACTTAACCATTCTAACGCTTAACACTTTGTAAAGGTTGATGTCTTCTCGAAGTTGATACCAATATTACTTACATCTGAGTCTGTTTGAAGCTTTCGAGAAAGTATTAACTGTTTTTCAAACAGTGTGGATCCTGATGATACGACGCGTGTCTCATCTCCCATCTGGCATCAAATCTGTTTGCCAAAACGAGCAAGGTCGTGGTTAGGAGGATAAAGGGAAAGTCCCGGAATGCAAATACGGTAAAAACACGCTAATTAATACGACCACCTACACGTGTATAATACTGAGTGATAGATGCAGGTGGTAACTTAATGCAGGACAAAAGTAATACAGAAAGCTCCTGCATTAAGCAACCACCTGTTTATAAAGACATCCATGTTTATTCTTTAATGGTCGCAATAGAGGGGTTCTACTGTAATTCGTTAAAACAAGACTTTAGCACTTTACTCCATAGATACACGTTTTTTTTAAAACCATTTACTCTATACATATTCATCTAAGAAATAATGACGTCATGGATATTGGTTAATTCATTTTATAAAGGCATATGTACACAAGAAATGTTCGCCATGGCAGAAACTGTAAAATCATATCTGGAAACATAGCATGCCCTGAACATACGGCTCCTACAGGAGCTGTCTGATCTGGATCCATTGTTTGCAAAGGTGTATATATGGAGTAAACGGTTAACGCATTTGCAAACAGGGTAGACACAGGGTAAACAGGGTAGACACATGGTAAACAAGGTAGACACAGGGTAAACAGGGTAGACACAGATCAGACGGTTTATGTTGGAACCGTCAGATCAGGATCTACTCTGTTCCCTTATGTAATGATGTAGATCAGAGTCTACATATTCTGCCATGGATTTTGTTTTCAGAGTCAATATGACATTATAAAAATGTCTACTTTATATTCATGATGCAATCATTTCTTATATGAATATTCATGAGATACTGGGTTAACTTGCACGCCTATTACATTTCTAAGTTGTTCAAAATCCAATTGAATCAGATGCCTATACCTTTAACTCCTTCCTCCATAAATACGCATTTCTACACCTTTGCAAACAGAGTAGACCCAGATCAGACGACTCCTATAGGAGCTGTCTGATCAGGGGTTGCTCTGTTTGCTTATGATATAATAAGATAAGATAAGATAATCTTTATTTATAGTCGGTTTACATCAACAAATAAACATTAGCTTTGAAGCTATTGTCCGACATAATCAAGATTATCCAGTAGCAATACAAACAAACAACCTATAAAATAGAAACCTGTAAAAATAGAAAGTATTTTGAATAAATAGCATATCACATATAGTTTCATTGAACAGCAAAATATAATTTATTATGGAAAATGCACTGAGCCCATCTTATCACAGAAATGTGCAATGAAAAATTAGAATGTCATAAGATCTCACAGGACAGTATTGACAGTCAAAGGGAAGTAACTCATACAAGTCCCAAACTTACTTAAGTATGAGTTAATTCCCTTGACTTAGCAAAAAAACTACAATAAAAAAGATGCTTGTAGACATAGTCTAAAGTACCTACCCTCTAGCCCTGTCCTCAGACTCCGACAGAGATATCAGATGCTGAGTATAAGTCAATCGGTTAGTATGAAATTTAAAAGCTACGTATCATACAACTGTGATAAAAGATCAACCACTCTGGTAAGCATAAAAGACTAATAAAATGACAAATAAACCAAACTAGAGAGCCATGATAGCCATAATAATCCTCACCAGACAAACAGAGGAGAGGATTTGTAAATTATCACAATGTTTCTATAGAATAACAGGCCACCACCGATGTAGGCCTAATTCTGCCATAGAGCCATGATCCGTACAACTTTTGAAGTGGAAATTTCACAATATGTTTCTATTTTTAAAAAAACAATCGACTCCTCGGGGAGGGGGGTGACCTCATTGTTAACCCTTTTCTCCATGAATATGCATACGAGAAACAAAAAGTTTTCAAAAATTACGTAGACGTTTATTCTAAATCAGCCCATGGACACATGATCATGATCGTAATAATCATATAATCAAAAAATAATTCTACAGTTTCTGTTGTGGTTGATTTTTTTTGTGTCCATGTGTTATTATAACAATAAATCTAAATAATATTCATGATACCATTATTTCTTACATGAATATTCATGGAGTAAGGACATAATCCCCATCCCCCGTATCGTAATAGTTTCTTTAACCCGTTCGATCCTGAATGATCAGAGTGGACTAGCCAATCAGTGTTTAACTATAGAGTCCACTCAGTAGGAAAGGTGTGAACTTGCTAGAGGAATTTGAACGACAAACAGTGCAAACCTCGATTAGAGCGCTCCTCTTGGAACCCTCTGATCTGGGTCTATACTGTTTGTGCGCATGTCACATTTAGCAGACATATACTCTTGTTTAAATGTTGCATGTGCCCGAGGTTATAAAACTTCTGAGTGTCTGAGATCATTCTCAAGAATCTGATCGGTCAGATTCTGAGCTTGCTCAAAATCTGACCAATCACTGGCAATCAGATTCTTGAGAATGATCTCAGACTCAAGCAAGACGTTTTATGTAACCTAACACCATGATCTATGGCATCCGTACATACAAACGAATTTGAAATCGTAAAACACAAGGTAAAGGACATTCGCCCCTACGTCATCCGCCATATATACAACAACATGCATCGTAGCACCTGTGCATCATCCCAATTAACCTTTAATGTGTTGCGGGTGAATGAGTGATTACTTAGGCAAACAGTTTAGATCCAGATAAAACTCGGCGTCTCACCAGGATCCAAACTGTTTGATACCCTGATTGCATATTAGTAGACCAGCTGTTTATAGCTTGCATTTTAAAAATGTAATGATTGAATAATTATGTAAAAATAATTTGCTCAGCAGGCTAAAGGTTAACATCAGCATTGTGACACAACATGCTTACTAGGTCAATAGAAGCATACAGATATACGAGTCCTCTATCTGTATCACAGTATGAGTCATTTGTATATGGTACAAGAAAATCATTGATGCGAAGCATCAAAAGGCGCGTATTACTGAATAATAATCAAACCTATTTTATATAATATTTAAATATGGGGTAAAGTAACAACTAACATTTTTTTTTATTTTACTGCATACATGTTTCGATTTACATCTTCATCAGGACATAAGAACTATAATATACTTAACGTCACGGAAGTGACGTCATATTTTTTTTAAATATAATATTTAAGTAATGTCAAAAAAATGTCTAAATGTTTTAGACTACTCATATGGCCTTACTAACTTAATAAAAAAAATCATCAGCTTCATCACAAAGGGCCCTTGAATCGGCAGCCATTTCAGTCGGGTGACCTTAGTTATACCCTTTCAGTCTCACACTGGATCCCTTATCCCTTTTCAGGCTAAATATTCATGTAAGAAATAATGACATCATGAATATTTATTATCCCACCTTTTATAATGGCATGAGCACACAAATATTTAATTTATAATCTGAAAAATTTCTTACATGTAAGTTCACAGCTTATTGCAGGTCTAAAGTAATGCTGACAACTCCTGTAGGTTTTTAGACATAATAGTATTCATTTCATACTGTATATTATCCAATTCGATATAGCAAAGTTCAACTGTATGTCTAAATGAAAAGCCAAGGAGTGTCTATATTATTTCATAAGTAAACAGAGAAGATTCAGTAGGAGCCATATGTAATTGGCAATTGTGATATGATTGAAATGAATACGCAGAAAGGAATCCAATAAAAATAAGGACATATGTTGTTGTTAGATGTTAGCCTTAAGCCTGTTGCTGACGGATGAATGATTATTTTTGCAAACATTTTGGGTCCAGATGATATTTTGAGTAACTCAGTTTCTTATCAAGATTCAAACTGTTTGGCACCTTGCTTGCATATAACGGGTGAAAATTTGTGTAACAAAAACCCAATAACTTTCAACCAAAAATGTGCATCCATAATTAAAATTAATCCGATCATACATGCCGTTAAATTGAGTGATACATCATCAAAGAAATAACCAATTAAATAATTTGTACAAACTGTCGCGGCTATAAACATCTCTGATGACACTAGTGCAAACAGGTACCACCATTAACAGTAATTTGCTATTACAACATAATTCAAACAGCGATTGATTTTGTTTGTTTGGTACTTATAAAGGTTATATTTTAATTACAATTAAACCATTATCTACTGTCTATATCGTTGATTCTGTAAAATCTATGACTAACAGTTTACAAAATCATTAATATAATTACAAATTTAAGCAATTATCAATATTTGCAGCATTTTCAAGCAAAAATACTTTGTTCTCGTGGGTTTATTTTCGTCATATAGAGTGGAAACAAATGGGACTGTTGAGGAATAACTAAGTGCAATAGTTGACATTTAGGAACTGTCAAATTTGACTGTATTTCTCTTCGCGTTCTTTATTTCTTGTCAATGGTCCATTTTCCGACAGAGAACATATTTTGCTTAAATAAAATTTGATGTCTGTTACTGATATATTCCACGTATTCCACCAAGGCCGAAACGGATTGCGTCCGAAATGACACGGGACCATTAATTTTGAGTCTACTCTAGGTTTACCCTGTTTGCAAAGATGTATCTATGAAGTAAAATGTTGTGCCTGGGTCTTAAAGCATGCTCTAGCATAAAATATGTGTATATATTAATTAAAAAACTAATTATTACATATTATTAATAACCCGCAATTCTTCACTCAATTACACTCCTTTCGAGGGATTTACTGTGGCGAAAGGAGTAAGTAATCCGTTTTCCCTGTAAATGTCATCAATATATTAATGATGTGTTCATATATTCAGGCTTCTATCAGTATATTAATGCCAAATGAATTTAAAATATAAAAATTATGTAGGCCTACATATCATTTATAATAACTAATAAATAGCCGTTATTAATTTTTAATCCTCCTTTCGCCTCCTTTCGCACAAAGTCATCCTTTCGTATTTTAGACATACTCGGTTTCGCAACATCTTAGTCATTTCCTCGGTGATTATCCTTGATGATCTTGCCGTTGCGGTATTATACATTTTGTATTAGCCCCGACCATAGGGGAAATCATTTTCTAACATTTTCATTTCCAAAATACATACAATTATACAGTGGAAACAAATATGTCGACCTGTTTCCAACTACATATAATTGTATTATTCCAGCCATACTGTTTTACACTCATAAACCACAAATTACAATTCCACAATAGTTTCACAAGTCTTGATAAATCAGTTAATACTCCTTTTCTATGAGGGAATGGGTTAAGCAGTCATTTATGTACATAGCGTAGGAGTCTTAAAAAGCAGGTGATTGCTTCATGCAGGGTAACAGTGATACAGAGAGAAGCACAACTAGGCGTTTTCTGTATCACGTGTGTCCTGCATTAAGCCATCACCTGTTGTAGAAATCCAGAGTTAGCCTTCTTTTTAATGATCGCTTAAGACATGTTCAACATTTTCAACTATCAGCAAATTCAGTCTGCACACGGTGACTTTTACTTCAATCTTCAAAACAATATTTCGTGTCAAACCCCAACCCCACCCAACTCATTTCCTAAAAACAAAAACAAACAACAATAACAACTACAACCCCCCCCCAAAAAAAACAAACAAAAAAACCCAACAAAAACAACCCCAAACAAACAAACAAACAAAAAACCCCAGAAACCCGACATGAGCTAGGATCGATCTTTGATGAGACATCTACATCTATTGTCCAGAGTGTTTGCAAAAAGGCTGACTCAAAACGTCCACAGTGTATGGAAGAAGTAACCCACCAGTCGCAAATATAGACACCTCGCTAGTACGAACACTTAAATAAGTACAGTAGAACCTGTCTTAAGCGGCCAACAAAAAGAAGTCAAATTATGGGTATGTTAGGCAGATGGTAGCTTATTGCAGGTCAAAATTAAAGTAGAAATCTCTCGTAGGAACTGTTGACCTTCATTAAGCAATCGCCTGCTTTAAAGACTCACGTGTTCGACAAATCAATGGCTGCTTATGGCAGGTTCTTCTGAAAGATCGATCTTTAAGACAGGTGGCAACTTAATGCAGGGAAAAGTTACACAGAACGCCCCTCTGGGAGGGTCCCCTCTGGGAGGGTCCCCTCTGGGAGGGTTCTGCATAACTTTCACATTGCATTAAGCAGCTATCTGCCTTTAAAGTTCTCATTTTTTTGTTTATTTAATGTTTTTTTTATTAACGAGTTTTTTACTGTATACATAAAAAGAAAATTATAATAATTCATATTTACTGATTTTCCGCATCTATGTCCAAATATGACTTGTTTTATCACACCAGATAGTTAACTGAATTGTATGCAACAACACACAGTAGCATGTGTCTAACCCTTTACACGGTAAGTATATGTCATCTGAGAAAATATCGTTGGCTGTCGATACTCTGAAAGTTAATTTCCTAAAAGTTATCTTAAAAAATACAGAGTGTCAGTCTTTTTGGATTCCGATGAGATGCCGAGTTACTCGATGTCTCACTTGGATCCAAAGTGTTTGCATGGGTTATCACGAATTAGCCAATAGCGTACAAACAGCTATTAGTCCATTGATCCATACGGCTCACAATGTGTACAGCGAGTTATAAATAGATATTAGTAATATGTCCCAGGTATATCGTACCTGGCCACAGGTAAGCAGAAAACGGCCCACTAATCGACCGGACTCGTATACAGATGAGACGAGTACTTGTAGGTCTCATCATGATCAGTCTCAAGCATCTGATTGGCCTACAAACTCAAAATCTGACCAGTCAAATACTTGAGAATGATCTCCGACTCAAGCTCAAGCAAAACGCTGGATAACAACGTGGCCCAAGGTTATAAAACTTCCGAGTCTGAGTCTGAGTCTGGGATCATGTTTAAGTATCTGATTGGTCAGATTCTGAGTTTGTTCAGAATCTGACCAATCAGATGCTTGAGAATGATCTCAGACTCAACCAAATGTTTTATAACCTTGCGACCGGGGCCTGGATACAAACTATTTTACACTCTGTCATCTAGAACCAAAAGTAAAGAAATAATCTCAGTAGATCAGACATACTTTTTATAGGTAGATAATGAGTTACACTTAGAACACTTAGTTCTACGCACACAATGCTTGATCTGTGTCTATCAGACTCTTAACGAGAGAACCAATCAATCAGGTTCCAAATCAATCATTCTCCGCCACATTCATCCAATGTAAGGATATAGGACACAACAACACAATAACCCATCTAGACAAATCACTGCAGTGATCTACTGCACAATAACCCATCTAGACAAATCACTGCACTGATCTACTGCACAATAACCCATCTAGACAAATCACTGCAGTGATCTACTGCACAATAACCCATCTAGACAAATCACTGCACTGATCTACTGCACAATAACCCATCTAGACAAATCACTGCAGTGATCTACTGCACAATAACCCATCTAGACAAATCACTGCAGTGATCTACTGCACAATAACCCATCTAGACAAATCACTGCACTGATCTACTGCACAATAACCCATCTAGACAAATCACTGCAGTGATCTACTGCACAATAACCCATCTAGACAAATCACTGCACTGATCTACTGCACAATAACCCATCTAGACAAATCACTGCAGTGATCTACTGCACAATAACCCATCTAGACAAATCACTGCAGTGATGTACTGCACAATAACCCATCTAGACAAATCACTGCAGTGATGTACTGCACAATAACCCATCTAGACAAATCACTGCAGTGATGTACTGTCAACACAATAACCCATCTAGACAAATCACTGCACTGATCTACTGTCAACACAATAACCCATCTAGACAAATCACTGCAGTGATGTACTGTCAACACAATAACCCATCTAGACAAATCACTGCAGTGATGTACTGTCAACACAATAACCCATCTAGACAAATCACTGCACTGATCTACTGTCAACACAATAACCCATCTAGACAAATCACTGCACTGATCTACTGTCAACACAATAACCCATCTAGACAAATCACTGCAGTGATCTACTGTCAACACAATAACCCATCTAGACAAATCACTGCACTGATGTACTGCACAATAACCCATCTAGACAAATCACTGCAGTGATCTACTGCACAATAACCCATCTAGACAAATCACTGCACTGATCTACTGCACAATAACCCATCTAGACAAATCACTGCACTGATCTACTGTACAATAACCCATCTAGACAAATCACTGCACTGATCTACTGCACAATAACCCATCTAGACAAATCACTGCACTGATGTACTGCACAATAACCCATCTAGACAAATCACTGCAGTGATCTACTGCACAATAACCCATCTAGACAAATCACTGCACTGATCTACTGCACAATAACCCATCTAGACAAATCACTGCACTGATGTACTGCACAATAACCCATCTAGACAAATCACTGCAGTGATCTACTGCACAATAACCCATCTAGACAAATCACTGCAGTGATCTACTGCACAATAACCCATCTAGACAAATCACTGCAGTGATCTACTGCACAATAACCCATCTAGACAAATCACTGCAGTGATGTACTGTACAATAACCCATCTAGACAAATCACTGCAGTGATGTACTGTCAACACAATAACCCATCTAGACAAATCACTGCACTGATCTACTGTCAACACAATAACCCATCTAGACAAATCACTGGACTGATGTACTGTCAACACAATAACCCATCTAGACAAATCACTGCACTGATCTACTGCACAATAACCCATCTAGACAAATCACTGCACTGATGTACTGCACAATAACCCATCTAGACAAATCACTGCACTGATCTACTGCACAATAACCCATCTAGACAAATCACTGCAGTGATCTACTGCACAATAACCCATCTAGACAAATCACTGCACTGATGTACTGCACAATAACCCATCTAGACAAATCACTGCAGTGATCTACTGCACAATAACCCATCTAGACAAATCACTGCACTGATGTACATGTACTGCACAATTACCCATCTAGATAAATCACTGCACTGCTGTACTGCACAATAACCCATCTAGACAAATCACTGCACTGATGTACTGCACAATAACCCATCTAGACAAATCACTGCAGTGATCTACTGCACAATAACCCATCTAGACAAATCACTGCAGTGATGTACTGTCAACACAATAACCCATCTAGACAAATCACTGCACTGATGTACTGTCAACACAATAACCCATCTAGACAAATCACTGCACTGATCTACTGTCAACACAATAACCCATCTAGACAAATCACTGCACTGATCTACTGTCAACACAATAACCCATCTAGACAAATCACTGCAGTGATGTACTGTCAACACAATAACCCATCTAGACAAATCACTGCAGTGATGTACTGCACAATAACCCATCTAGACAAATCACTGCACTGATGTACTGTCAACACAATAACCCATCTAGACAAATCACTGCACTGATGTACTGTCAACACAATAACCCATCTAGACAAATCACTGCACTGATCTACTGTCAACACAATAACCCATCTAGACAAATCACTGCAGTGATACATGTACTGCACAATAACCCATCTAGACAAATCACTGCAGTGATGTACTGCACAATAACCCATCTAGACAAATCACTGCACTGATGTACTGCACAATAACCCATCTAGACAAATCACTGCAGTGATGTACTGTTTTTCGTTTGAAGAATCAACATATTCTAATTATGGATATGTAAGGCAGGTAGCTTAATGCAGGTCAAATGTAATGCAGAAAGCTGCTATTGGAGCTTTCTGCATTACTGTGTATCATGCATAAGCAACCACATGTTTTTTAAGAATCTTCAATAAAGACTGTTCAATAAATGAATGGCCGCTTAGGATGGGTTCTACTGTATAAAGAAGGGAGAAATGGCAGACACTGTAGAATCAGATCTATATTATTCCAATATGCAAACAGAGCAGACTCTGATCAGACGGCTCATACAGGATTTTTCTGATATCTATAGAATTACAGTTTGCAAAGATGTCTGAATATGGAGGAAACGGTCAAGGTAACAGACTAAATGCGGAAGTATCTTGTTATGACACGTGTTACATGAAATAGGAAGTTTAATTACTTGTGACATGCAGTTCATCAAAGTGCGCTTTACCTGTAATTGCCTGAAAGTCTTTCAAATATTTCTCTTTGTCTGCTTTCAATTATTTTTCATCCTCTCAACCACATTGTCAGAGTATCAAAGAGTTTAGATCCAGATGAGACGCTACGTTTTTCAGTGTCATGTCTGGATCCAAACTGTTTGCACGTTTATCACGGAGTGACTTATAGAAGGTTGTTAACCTACAATGATTTGGCTTTAAGTTTTCAAGTGTCAGTTATATTTCTTTCTCTTGGTTATATTTCCCTCATGGTGTACATGTTAGTACCTGAGACGAAATGAAGATATGTTCTGTTCTGTTCTGGTTAACGCTTTCAGTGCCAGAATTGTCGTCTGCTGAACATAGTTTTGTATGCTTCAAGTTTTAGAGTTCGAGTATTTCTTCAATTTCCTTCTAATAATAAACATAGTGTCAACCAGTTTGGATCCTGATGAGACGCCTTGTATATGCTATCACAGACCCGCCTTCATTACACTGCAGAATTTCCTGTTCAATGCTAAATAATCAAAGTGGATTGATCAATCAGTGTATGACTGTAGAGCCCATTCAATATGACAGGTTTAAATTTGCTTGAGGATTTTGAAACACAGTGTCCCCTGATCTGGGTCTTCACTATTTGCAAATGCTAGTACGCAGAGTTACATATAGCATAAAATACATAAATCGATTAGATATAGCCCTTTCATCGCGGGAAACGAGTCCGTAATGCCCTTTGCAAACAGTGCAGACTCACATGAGAGGGCTCCTAGAGAAACCCTATCATTAGGGTCTGCACTGTTTGTCATGTTTGACTTTTCTTGAACACACCCAGATCCCTGAATATTCACGGTAAGCTTGGCCTGTTTCAAATTTGGAATATTCCATTTGGGAATTCAGTGTTGAAAGGGCTAATGTTGACACGGCCGTTTTTATAAGTACACTCGTACTTAACAGGAGGAATATACCGGAGATACGTCACGGATCAATTATAATTCATACAAGTTTTACAACGGTATAGAACCAGATCAGCTGTCACAGTTAAAATGTGGCTTATCGTATCAGGATCTTCATTATTTCTGCAGAAATGACAACGTACCTCTCATGAGTTACACGTAGACCCGGGACCGCGTGTTCCACATATTGACTTATCTGGATCTACACAGTTTGCACAGCTTGACAGAAACTGTAGAATCCTATCTATATAATTTCAAAAGCAACCAGAGCAGAGCCTGATCAAAGAGCCCCTTCAAAAGCATAAAAATGCATATATGATCAATATAATTATGGAGTAGCTGGTTAATTTTCTATTTTAAACATTAAGACTATTTACTAGTTGAATTTTTATAATGGGATTATGGAGTGCCATTAACTCCCTACATACATAAATATAAAGTTGTATACCAGTTATTTCCCTTGGTCCGCATATATCCTCTACAGAAAGTACACCCCAGCCCTACTGTGCCCTGCGTGTGACCCATATTCTGCTACTCGCGATCCAACTTGTCTTATATATCACAACAGGCTTGGATCTAGACGAGACACCGAGTTATCTGGTGTCTAATCAGGATCAAAGATGTTTGACACTTGTTCGATAGTTTCTCAAAAATTTCAAGAATCAGAAACAAGTAGGCCTATACTTTTTACTGCTCGCGGTTTACTCCTTTACATGATAATACAGAGCTACAGATAAAGGTGCTTACCCAAATACTAAAATACAGAGCAACAGATAAAGGTGCTTACCCAAATACTAAAATACAGAGCAACAGATAAAGGTGCTTACCCAAATACTAAAATACAGAGCAACAGATAAAGGTGCTTACCCAAATACTAAAATACAGAGCAACAGATAAAGGTGCTTACCCAAATACTAAAATACAGAGCAACAGATAAAGGTGCTTACTCAAATACTAAAATACAGAGCAACAGATAAAGGTGCTTACCCAAATACTAAAATACAGAGCAACAGATAAAGGTGCTTACTCAAATACTAAAATACAGAGCAACAGATAAAGGTGCTTACTCAAATACTAAAATACAGAGCAACAGATAAAGGTGCTTACCCAAATACTAAAATACAGAGCTACAGATAAAGGTGCTTACTCAAATACTAAAATACAGAGCAACAGATAAAGGTGCTTACCCAAATACTAAAATACAGAGCAACAGATAAAGGTGCTTACTAAAATACTAAAATACATAGCTACAGATAAAGGTGCTTACTCAAATACTAGGATCGGCTTTTCACCACCAAACCCTACATTGTGACCACTCTTCGAGACGATTCTAAAGAGTGGTCACAACATAAGTTTTGGTGGAGATAAAAATAAAGGAGTTATTCTTGGAAATGTTTTTGCAAACATAGCAGTTCCAGGTTAGTCGACTCCATACTATTTCCTGTTTGCTTATAAATTACATAATTAGTTTGACTGTTCAGTATGTGCCAAGGTCAAAAGTCAAGTGCCCATGTACCGTTATAGGAATTCACCTGATACACATGAATGACGTCATTATGTCTTACATGAAAGGTCTACACCATTGCTCTATTATTTGCTGATCTGAGTCTACAGCTTCTGCCGTAGCCCAAACCCAGGTGTTCATATACCATTATACAAATTTACCTATTAAACATGTATGATGTCAATATACCGCAGGAAAATGGTTGAAGCGCGTCAAATAAAGACCTCGAAAAGTGTCACCGTGTTCTGCAATAAGTGCTTAGGCCATGTTCGAAACACAGTAAAAACCTCTCTAAACCGGGCGTTTAAATGAGTATAAATATCGGTCATGGAGACGGGTGGCAGCTTAATGCAGGGTAAAAATCATGCAGAAAGCTCCTCGAGGAGGTTTCTTCATGCCTTTCACCCTGCATTAAGCAGCCATCTGCCTAAAAGTATCTAAATTCTTCTCTACTTAAATTTCTGTTTAGAGAGGTTTTACAGTAATGCCATCATGGGTATTTATTGATTTTGCATTTGCAATGGCCAAAGACCATAGCAATGTTTGGTCACGGCAAAACCTGTAGAATCAGATCTATTTTAATCCATAAGCAGGGCATACCACGATCAGATAGTACCTACAGGGGCATACCACGATCAGATAGTACCTACAGGAGCAGGGTATACCACGATCAGATAGTACCTGCAGGAGCATACCACGATCAGATAGTACCTACAGGAGCAGGGTATACCACGATCAGATAGTACCTGCAGGAGCATACCACGATCAGATAGTACCTACAGGAGCATACCACCATACTATGGAGGACGATCAACGCCAAAAATGCATCACGCTTTGTGGCATTTCAACTTGCTTCATGGTAAATGCATTATGCTAAATGATTATTGCATGCCACGATGTGCTTTCTTCTTTCTTTGAAGTTTCTTCCTCGATCCGACATTCAACATTCTTTAAACTTATTTATTGATTATTATAAACGTCAAATGATGTGTATCATTGTTTAAATTTCTTAGAAGCATGTTCTTTGTGCTATTTGCTTATTAGCGCTTGGTGCTTGATGCTTGATGCGAGGTGCGTAGTTCCAACGTCGTTACGTTCGGCCCGGCCTTTTTCGTACTCTAGCAGACAATTAAGAGTCACGGACTAAAACGCTGAAGTGATTTGCCGAATACATAGATAAAGAATGAAATAGAAGGATTTCGAAAAACGCTGAAGACAAAGAAATAGAACGGTTACTGATCCATTACATTAGTGTGTGTGTGTGTGTGTGTGTGTGTGGGGGGGGGGGGGGGTTCTGCCCTGTTTGCTAATGATCTGTCATTATAGATATGATTCTACAAAGTCTGCCATGATAACGAATTCCTGTGTCCATGTTTTATTTTAACAATATAATTAATATTCACGATGTCATTATTTTTCACATGAATATTCAATGAGTAATGTGTCAACTGTGCAGTACGTGTGATAGGCCACGAGTATCTGTGTTAAATTTATTATAAATAGAACTTTAAACTGGTGGCATCATATTTAATTTTAAACAGAATTATGGGAAAAGGGTGATGTTGTTGTTGTTTAAAATAAATAATATAACATCACATTTAATTTAAAAAGAATATTATGGGGGAAGGGGGGGGGGGTAACCCTTTCTCTGTCGTCTGCTATCTTTGTCGTCTGCTACAAATTTCATTTTTTTTAATTTCTTTATTTTTGTTTCAAAAACATAGTAACAGTAACAAACATTTGGACCCAGTTGAGACGCCGAGTTACTCGGTGTCTCATCTGGGTCCAAACTGTTTGCATAGTTAATAACAGATCCGGCATTGGCAGCGAAAGGGTTAAAGGATGTTACTTTTGTTGTCATTTTATTGCGTTGTCTTTTCATGTCCAACTAATCAGGGCCTGTTCTGTTTGCTTATGAACTTAGAATAAATACCTGGTCTCTATCATTGCCAAACACAATAGTGTCCAAAGGAACACATGTGTCACCTGCTGGGGGAAGTGTGACGGACAGACAGACAGACGGACGGTCATACAGACGACGGAAAAGTGACCCCTGTCTGACACGCTGTCTCTCAGCAGGTGACACAAAAAAACCCCGGTATACTAATGCCATTATACATTATAAACAAGAGTGTTCAAAGGAACACATGTGTCACCTGCTGGGAGAACTATGATAATAACAAGAGGGTCTGAAAAGCCCTGACATCGCTCACCAGACAATCAGAGGAGAAGATTTTCAAAATGTTCACTATGTGTTTCTATAGAAAACTAGCCGGCCCTAGGGTGAACCAATTTTGACACAAGGGTCATAATTTATGTAACTTTTGTAGAGGACCTCAAGTGAAGAACATTTAAGAAAATGTAAATGGAAAACATATAACAATGTAAATCTAAATAAGGGCATGCACACAAGTATGTATACCCTCTCCCTGGGCAAATTGGTTGAATTTCAGAAAGAATATATTAATCTAGATCTATATCGTTAATAACTCAAAGTCTCATCAGGTTCAATTAGTTTACAATCTAACTGCATTTTTTAAAATTTGAAGCAGAGGTCATTTTAGTTTAACTAGTATTGAGCAAAAATATTTTCTCGTATTTATAATAATGACAGCGTTGGTAAATGACGTCACAAATATGTGATTTTAACAGCACGTGCATTCATCCACCTGAATCGGGTCAGATGTCATTTATGTGCAACACTTTATATATTAGATCTATAGCTTTATATTAACTATTTGTATGCTAGTGGTAAATTAAATCTATGATAACAGATTGGATCCAGATTAGACGCCATGTTACTCGGAGTTTTATCAGGATCCAAATGCGTGTCCATAAAGAATAAATCTACAAATTGAAGCAGACAACATTTATTAATTATCCAGACGCAACATTCCTGAATTTCTGAACATTGATTTCTTGTGTAGATCTATATACAATAATGTAATGTTGTGTATTTCTCAAACCCAATATAATTCTAATAAAGATATGCTATTTCATTATATATTAGACATGTTTATATTCATAATCTTAGCCCTTTCCCTGTTCTATATTTAGTCCCGATTCCAATACCTATACAGAATATTTATGGACCAAAACATGGAAGGTGGAACATTGCAGTAATTTCAGAAATTCTAAATAAACAGATGAATGAAATTCCATTAGCAATCAGAGCAGATCCTGATCAGACGGTCCGTAAATGAGCCACGCGTGGTCTATCACACATCGGCGATCAGGGTACTACACAGTTGACCCTTTACTCAATGAAATATATTGTTAAAATAGCATATGGACACGTGAGTTTTATCAGGGCAAACTATGCAGAATGATATCTATGACAGATCATCAGCAAACAAGACAGACCCTGATCAGACGGACATAAAAAAGCAACAAATAAAATTGCACCAAAGGCAACATCATTTTTAAATAATTACCCCCCCATACACACACTTCTCAATAATGTTCTTTTTTCGCTCAAAACAACATTTAAAAACCAAACCAAACATTTAATTCGATCTACGTTGAATCCATCCTCAGTACTTTCAGTAGTTTGATTATCTGGTTTTATATGCAGCGCCACCTATATGGCAAGTTCGGCTGAAGTGCATTATGCCTTCGGCGTTCGGCTTTATGCTTGTTGCTATGGGCTTATCGCATTGGGTCGTGTGTCGTTGGGACATGTGTCATTGAAGAAACTTCAATGTAAGAAGGACTCCCATCTTGACATGCAATAATGGTTTAGCAAACTGTTCAATACCACAATACAGGATGCATTTATCATGAAGCAAACTGAAATGCCACAATGCATGATGCATTTACCATGAAACAAACTGAAATGCCACAAAGCATGATGCAATTTTGGCGTTGATCGTCCTCCATATACCACGATCAGATGGATTCTTCAGGAGTCGTCTGATCTGGAATACTCTGTTTGCGAAGGCAAAATGCGTATCTATGAGATAATGGGTTAAAATATAAACAGTCGACAATTCTCTGACCGTATCAAGGAAAAATACATGTAACAACCCCGCAGGTTTCCATCACACAGCAGGTTTAAATGTACATGTTACAAATCCGCTGGTTTCCATCACACAGTAGGTTTAAATGTACATGTTACAAATCCGCTGGTTTCCATCACACAGTAGGTTTAAATGTACATGTTACAAATCCGCTGGTTTCCATCACACAGTAGGTTTAAATGTACATGTACAGACAACAATTCCGTTGATTTAGGTACCGGCGGAGTTGGTCGTGTGGTTAACGTGCACGGGTTCGATCCCCCGCCGAACCAAGTCCTTCGGGCGAGACTATAAACCAAGGTCGGATGTATCGGTGTTTTACACTGGGCATCTAAAAGAACCAAAGACACCCTGTCAATAATAAGAGTGGGGCATCGCGCCCGAGTTTCTCTGGATCCTCTCCCCTCTCTCTGGGATGTCCAGTTAGCCCAGGTGGTATGTATTACAGTAGGGTGGTATGTATAACAGTGGGGTGGTATGTATTACAGCGGGGTGGTACGTATTACAGTGGGGTGGTATGTATTACTGTGGGGTGGTATGTATTACAATGGGGTGGTATGTATTACTGTGGGCTGGTATGTATTACAGTGGGGTGGTATGTATTACTGTGGGCTGGTATGTATTACTGTGGGGTGGTATGTATTACAGTGGGGTGGTATGTATTACTGTGGGGTGGTATGTATTACAGTGGGCTGGTATGTATTACAGTGGGGTGGTATGTATTACTGTGGGGTGGTATGTATTACAGTGGGGTGGTATGTATTACTGTGGGGTGGTATGTATTACAGTGGGCTGGTATGTATTACAGTGGGGTGGTATGTATTACTGTGGGGTGGTATGTATTACTGTGGGCTGGTATGTATTACAGTGGGGTGGTATGTATTACTGTGGGGTGGTATGTATTACAGTGGGCTGGTATGTATTACAGTGGGGTGGTATGTATTACTGTGGGGTGGTATGTATTACAGTGGACAGGTATGTATAACAGTGGACAGGTATGTATTACAGTGGGCTGGTATGTATTACAGTGGGGTGGTATGTATTACTGTGGGGTGGTATGTATAACAGTGGACAGGTATGTATAACAGTGGGGTGGTATGTATAACTGTGGGCTGGTATGTATTACTGTGGGGTGGTATGTATTACAGTGGGGTGGTATGTATTACTGTGGGGTGGTATGTATTACTGTGGGGTGGTATGTATTACTGTGGGGTGGTATGTATAACAGTGGACAGGTATGTATAACAGTGGACAGGTATGTATTACAGTGGGCTGGTATGTATTACAGTGGGGTGGTATGTATTACTGTGGGGTGGTATGTATAACAGTGGACAGGTATGTATAACAGTGGACAGGTATGTATAACAGTGGACAGGTATGTATTACTGTGGGCTGGTATGTATTACTGTGGGGTGGTATGTATAACAGTGGACAGGTATGTATTACAGTGGACAGGTATGTATTACTGTGGGCTGGTATGTATTACAGTGGGGTGGTATGTATTACTGTGGGGTGGTATGTATAACAGTGGACAGGTATGTATAACAGTGGGGTGGTATGTATTACTGTGGGCTGGTATGTATTACAGTGGGGTGGTATGTATTACTGTGGGGTGGTATGTATAACAGTGGACAGGTATGTATTACAGTGGACAGGTATGTATTACTGTGGGCTGGTATGTATTACAGTGGGGTGGTATGTATTACTGTGGGGTGGTATGTATAACAGTGGACAGGTATGTATAACAGTGGGGTGGTATGTATTACTGTGGGGTGGTATGTATTACTGTGGGGTGGTATGTATTACAGTGGGGTGGTATGTATTACTGTGGGGTGGTATGTATAACAGTGGACAGGTATGTATAACAGTGGACAGGTATGTATTACTGTGGGCTGGTATGTATTACAGTGGGGTGGTATGTATTACTGTGGGGTGGTATGTATAACAGTGGACAGGTATGTATAACAGTGGGGTGGTATGTATTACTGTGGGGTGGTATGTATTACTGTGGGCTGGTATGTATTACAGTGGGGTGGTATGTATAACAGTGGGGTGGTATGTATAACAGTGGGGTGGTATGTATTACAGTGGGGTGGTATGTATTACTGTGGGGTGGTATGTATTACAGTGGGGTGGTATGTATTACTGTGGGCTGGTATGTATTACAGTGGGGTGGTATGTATTACTGTGGGGTGGTATGTATAACAGTGGACAGGTATGTATAACAGTGGGGTGGTATGTATAACAGGACAAAGGTAATGCAGAAGCTTCCCAGGGAAGTCTTTTTGTCTTTCTCACTGTCTCTCTCCCACGCTATCTGTTTCTGTATCTCCGCAAGTTTATTTGGCTGGGTCAAATTTCTGGACCAGATTCATTGATTGAAAAATTGAAATTCTTTAGTAGAAATATGTGTTAAACATGTTTATGTTAAGGTAATGTGGGGCGTGACTGAGTAATGTTGTGCTACCTCAATAGCACAGCTGGACCAACGACGGCTTCTCAAACAGTTTTTCTCAATTCGCTTATTCTTTTCTGTCTGTATACTCCCTATCAATATAGTCGTTTGCTTAATATTTCTTCCAATTATTTCCAAATATAAATACTAAGTTGGATCCCAAATGAAAACTGATATTAGCCGTATTTTATCTAGAATAAAACGTTTTGTAATAGTAATTTTCGAATTAGCTGATAGCAAGTGAAGAGGTGAGAACAGAGGGCGCTGTAGTTGTCATGCAACATACGGGACCTAACAATGGGCGCTTAAAATACGCATTCGTGCTGAGTATTTTCAAACAATATCTCAACGTCGAGCAGTATTGACCGTAATAATCAGCTATAGGGTTTTATAACATAAAGTAATGAAATCAATATTTCACAGTACAAGGCCTGTTCAAAGTACAGTAAAAGCTCTCTAACCAGACGATTAATGCCAGTCTGTAAGACAGATTGCAGTTTCACCCATTCCCTCCAAGGCTATTTTTAGACACAAACTCTTTGAATTAATTTACAGAAAAGGAGCATTTACTAGAAAAAGGGAGAATTTTAGAATTGTGTCGGTTTGAAACCATTTTAATAAATAATGCATTTGCTCCATAGGAGCAAATGCTCTATTTATCACAGTGGTTTCGAAAAGTGAATTTTACAGAGGCGAAAGGTGTCAGTATGAGCGAATGCGTTAATACAAGATGAAAGTAATCCAGAAATCATCCATAGAGCTTATTGCAAACATTTAGCTTTCTCCCTACATTAATCCATTCCTTCATAGACTATTTTTAGAATTTTGTAGTTTTGAAACCATTGCTCTTATGGAGCAACTGCTCTATTTATCACAATGGCTTAAAACCCCAAACTTTTCAGTGGCGTCCAAAATGCGTACTCTCTCTCTCTCTCTCTCTCTCTCTCTCTCTCTCTCTCTCTCCCTCTCTCTCTCTCTCTCTTTTCTCTGTCTCTTTCTCTATCTCTCTCTCTCTCTCACCCTCTCTCCGGTCCGGTTTAGAGGGATACAGGTTCGGTTTAGAAAAGTACAATGTATTACTGTATTGTACTCTCTCTCTCTCCTCTCTCTCTCTCTCTCACTCCTCTCTCTCTCTCTCTCTCTCTCTCTCTCCAGTCCGGTTTAGGGGTGCATGTATATAGGTCTGGTTTATAAAGGTATTACTGTATTGTACTCTCTCTTCCCCCTCTCTCTCTCCCCTTCTCTCTCTCTCTCTCTCTCTCTCTCTCTCTCTCTCTCTCACGACACATCTAGAGTCCGGTTTAGGGGGATATAGGTGAGGTTTAAGAAGGGTATTACTGTATTGTACTGTCTCTCTCTTATCTCTCTCTGTGTCTCTCTGTCTCTGTCTCTCTCTTCTACGTCTGTCTGTATGCCTCTCACTCTTCCCTCTCTCTCTACAGTCCGGTTTAGAGGTATACAGGTCCGGTTTAGAAGGGTATTACTGTTTTGTACTCTCTTTCTTTCTCTCTATCTTTCACTCTATCTCTCTCGTTCTCTCTCCCTTTTTCTCTCTCTCTACAGTCGGGTTTCGGAGGATATATGTCCGGTTTAGAAGGGTATAACTGTATTGTACTCTCTCTCTCTCTTTCACTCTCTCTCCCTCTTTCTCTCTCTCTCTCTTTCACTCTATCTCTCTCTTTCTCTCTCTCTTTCTCTCTCTCTACAGTCGGATATAGGGGTATATATGTTCGGTTTAGAAGGGTATTACTGTATTGTACTCTCTCTATTTCTCTTTCTCTCTCTCTCTCTCTCTCTCTCTCTCTCTCTCTTTCTCGAAAGTATGGTGAGTGCGGGATAATGTAAAAAATATTTTACTTGTAAATCCCGCCATTTGTATGTATTGCAAACACAGAAAACCTAGATCAAACAACTCCCGTAGGAAGTGCCTGTTCAGGATCTCTTCTGTTTTGCTAATGGAATGATGTAGATCTGTTTCTACAGTTTCTGCCATGATAAAATATGTCTCTTGTTCATTTGTCATTATAAAATCAATTAACCGATATTCATAAACATACAAAATATTCATTAATCCTTTCACCGCCAATGTCACACCTAAAAATGCAACACGACAAATAGTGCAGTCCCAGATCAGACGTCACCTTTTTAAGGCGACGTCTGATCATCAAGGACTTCACTTTTTGTCCCAATCTCATTTTCTATATATGTGCTTTATTCCTTTGAAATTTGCATTTATTTATCTTATTTCCTTATTGTACCGAATTATTTAACAAAAAAATTGGATTGCAGACGACAATTAGAAATGTGGCGCCGAAAAGGTTAAGTAAATGGTTTGGATCCAAGTGAATCACCGAATACATCGAGGCCTCACCACAATGTAGGACCCAAAGCGTTTTTTCAGCGGCTAGCTGTCTATTTTCATTCTTGTTCTAGTTTTCCACCAATCAGGAACTATGTTACATTGTAATTTGCATATGACCCACTAGTATTTTGTAGTAAACTGTGATTTCATTAGTTAATGCCTAGAATGGCATACAGCCTTTTTATAATGCCCTTACACATGGCCAAAAATCCAGATACAGTCAGCTTATGTGATGAAAATCCTGGGGCCATTCTTACGACCTAGTAGTTATTTCAAAACACCATGCTTATGATAATTAGCTACTTCGCATGCCGAAAGCCATGCCATCGATCCATATTAACCTAACTACACCAAATCTAATGCATTCTGTTATACAGACCATTTCTATAAACTTCTCAGAGTTCAGTCAAAACGCCATATAATACAGAAAGTCATATTTACGCTTATATTTAGCATGGAAGTCTGTCGAAAGTTCCGTTCTTAAAATAGATGCTAATGGGAAATTCCCTAGCAAATAAAAATAGATGTACACGACGATAATAACCGAGGTCTCCGAAAGAGGTTGGCATATTTAACCCTTTCCCTCATAATTATATACGTGTTTTCACGCATCTGCAAACAGGGTAGATCCAGACCGGATGTTCCTATAGGAGCCGTCTGATCAGGGTCTGCTCAGTTTGCTAATGGAATTAGATAAATCTGTTCATGTACTTCGTAATTGGCTACAATGTTCCAACTTACATATAGGGCGAATCGGCGTTTGAAAACAAACCTATCGATTTTACGCATGCGCAGTTAACTGGTGGGCCAAAACACCTGTAACAACCTATGTATCCCTATGTATAGGCTAAGCAATAGTTATTCTACATATCATTTAACGACTGTGTTGGTTAGGAATTTTTGGTTTCTGTATATTTACTATACCCTTTGATTATAATGACAATTTTGTTTTAGTTTCGAAAGGTAGATACAGCAAGAAGCTTGACTTAATCGGCCTAAAGGAATGCCCTATAAATTACCAGCTGAACTTTGAAAACAACGATCCATCGATCTGGCCTTTCTTTGAAATGGGAGACATTCTTATTTATTTGTTGGGCATGCCTGATATGTCGAATAATTAAGTTCAACAGTATTTGAAACTTTGATTCTCGTTTTATTTTAGTAAGATCTAGATATACAGTCTCATGGCGTTCATTTGGGTGTTGTAAAATGTCTTTCTGTACAGTACCGTAGCAGATCTAGTAAAGTATTTTAGAATAGATCTAGATCATATCAATCTAGTAAACTATCTTTAGAATAAATGAGCATTTACTAGAGAAAAGTAATTTGCTAAAAATTTTGCAGTTTTGAAACCTTTGTGATAAATCGAGCATTTGCTCCTAAGGAGCAAATGCTCAATTTATCACAATGGTTTCAAGAAGTGACTATTACAGAAGCGCTAAAAGGCGTCAATATGAGGGAATGGGTTAAGCCTTACCATTCTGTCAAAATAAGTCTGATCTATTGCATTTGTACCTACTTCCGATTCTTTCTGGAGTGGTAGAAACTATTGACTGATTGTCAAACAGTTTGGATCCAGATGAGACGCCGAGTTACACAGCATATCATCTGGATTCAAGCTGTTTGACACTCGGCCAGATGCAAGCCAAGTCGTGCTTAGCATAATAGGATTAACGATTTCACCCTTATCGTTGAATGAGAACACTGTAGGTCTAGATTGGACCCCGGATGATTCTGACCGTTACTTGGTCAGTACCAAAAATATGCCAGAAATTTCTGATTTATGAAACCCTAATTTCCTTAACCCTTTCCCTGTTCTATGTTTATTCCAATGTTCAATACCTACTGAATATTCATGGACAAAATTAGTAGCCATTTAAGAAAGTAAAAAAATAGATCTTTCAAATTACATTAGCAAACAGAGCAGACGACTCCTATAGGAGCCATCTGATCTGGGTCTACTCTGTTTACAAACGCGTGAAAATCATTTGTATGAAGGAAAGGGTTAAGTATTCTAGCACCCAGTCTCTCCTCTCTACCAGTTTGTACAGCTGAAACATTTTTGCAACTTTAGATTAAACAGACATAGTAGCAAATAGTGAAAACCCTTCAAACGGGCCCATCCAGGAGGTGTTTGATCTGGGTCTGCACTATTTGCATAAGTATGTTTGTCAAAATACCTAGTATAGTTAGGGTATCACTGGTAAATATCTGAAATACATTAAAAAGTATACATTTGTCCCCTTTTAAAATACAGTATAACCCCTCTTAACCGAATTCTAGCAGATAAGATGTTAGATACTTTTTAGGCAGGTGGCTGCTTAATGCAGGGTGAAAGTCCCGGGAGGAGCTTTCTGCATGATTTTCACCCTGCATTAAGCTGCCACTTGTCTCCAAGACTGATATTTATACTGAATTTAACGTCTGGTTTAGAGAGGTTTTACCGTACATGTATATTTGAAACTCTATTTCGTTCAAACCAGATCTTAGCAACAACGCAACACGACCATTGCTAAAATACACCAGGGCACATGATAATGTCGCAATGTAATCGAATTTCTGCATTTGTAATTTCATTCTACCCCAGAAATAGTACCGGCCATTGATGTTCGATATTTCATAGTAGTTCACAAAATGTTGAAAGTGTATCGAAATATCAACCGTGGCTGTTATAATCAAATAATTCTTTTCGGTTATGTGTTTATTTCATGCACCTCCAACAATTCTATCATGTTCTGCGTGTCTATTTCATGCACCTCCAACAATTCTATCATGTTCTGCGTGGCTATTTCATGTACCTCCTACAATTCTAGCATGTTCTGCGTGGCTATTTTATGTACCTCCAACAATTGTATCATGTTCTGCGTGGTTATTTCATGTACCTCCAACAATTCTATCATGTTCTGCGTGGTTATTTCATGTACCTCCAACAATTCTATCATGTTCTGCGTGGCTATTTCATGTACCTCCAACAATTGTATCATGTTCTGCAATGGTATACATAAGAAAATCTAACATGTTACTTTTGATTACCTAACCATTACAACGCTGAATTTTCAAATGGACTATTCCAAAATTCAAACAAGTCAAGCTAAAATGAGGTTATGGTGAATATTTAGGGATTTTCCAAACAAAAGTGTAACATAACAAACAGTGCAGATCGTGATGAGAGGGTTCCTCTATGAGCCTTCTTACCTGGGTCTTCTCAAACAGTGCAGATCCTGATGAGAGGGTTCCTCTATGAGCCTTCTTACCTGGGTCTTCTCAAACAGTGCAGATCCTGATGAGAGGGTTCCTCTATGAGCCTTCTTACCTGGGTCTTCTCAAACAGTGCAGATCCTGATGAGAGGGTTCCTCTATGGACCTTCTTATCTGGGTCTTCTCAAACAGTGCAGATCCTGATGAGAGGGTTCCGCTATGGGCCTTCTTATCTGGGTCTTCTCAAACAGTGCAGATCCTGATGAGAGGGCTCCTCTATGAACCTTCTTACCTGGGTCTTCTCTGTTTGCAAAGGGTATTAGTGACTAGCCAAATAGGGCATTCAACTCAGAATCCGACGACCATATATCGGACTTCTGTAAATGCCAGGAAGGGCATGGGACTTTCAGAATCCGACGACCTTATGTCGGACTTCTGTTGTAAAAAGACACCAGTTTGAATAAAGGCGTCTGGATTGACAGTATGTCATTGAAAATCCCACATACCACAGGTACTTTATATACGAAACTAATTTTACTTCAGGCAGTTAAAGGTGTGAACTGCAGGTTAAAGGTGTCATAAAGTCATACAAAGTTGAAATTTGAAGTAACAATCACAAAAAAGAACTTTTAATGGTTTGAATATTCATTAAAAATCACAAGACTTTAAAAACATGCAATTCGTTCTGCATCGAATTGTCTAAACGTATTAATATTTATAAAAACTAGCTCGCTTCATATACTTCTGCACACGACCCTATACTTAATCCGAATTAGCATATGAAAGCAAGTTAACCCCGGGGCTCAGTTTACGGTCTTGGGATATATACTTTCACGCCTGTACAAGCTAAGCAGACCCATATCAGTCGGCCCCTCAAATGGTCTGCTCTATTTGCTCTATTTGCTGATGGAATTATATAGATATAATTCTAGGGTTTCTGTGATGCTAACAGAAATATGTTCAAATACCATCACAGGAATTCGGATAACATATTGTATATTCATGATGCCATATTATTTTTTATAAATAATCATGATGTAAATAGTTAAACCCTGATAATACGTGCATACTTCACGGCCATCCTCATGCTATATGTGTAAATAAGAAGAGTTTCACCGTCTACACTGTTTACTTGTTATGTATTGAATCCCATTTCTCCGTATACTGAATACTTCTTAAGCCGGTGTTAGGGGGCGTGAGTAGTGTTGCACTTTTAATTAGTACTCATGAACAGACTCAATAAAACCGAGTCTGCAATTTTCTCTTTTTTGCATTTCTACTTTTGCTTTCGAAGGATCACCCTTTTACAGTATATTTAACCCTTTTCCAGTATTTCGAGATATGATCAAATCGTTATCTGCCCCCATTTCATCCGGTTTGTAGTTTCTCAATTTTTTTTTGAAGAAATTAAATATTGAAACAGTTCGGAGTTTACCCCTTTGATTGCGGGAAACGAATGGACCGGCATTTGCAAAACAAGATCGACATGTAACGTTTCTACAAAAATATCATCAGTACTGTCCCAAAGACACCGAAAAGTCCATTTGCTCTATATCTCCATTATTGATAATCATTATACAGAACAAACTAGATACATTTATCAACCGGAATAAAATATTGACGTTGAAAGTAATATTTCTCATGCAGTAAGATCACATTTTTAAATTCGATTTCTCACACTGAGGGAAAAATAATAACAAAACAGAAATACATTTCACTGAGATTTGAACCCTAGACCCTTAGCACAGGAAGCCTACGACATATCCACTAAGCTATGAGGACGATGTTAATTATGTAACGCTGTCAACCGATATTCTTCCAATTTTTGAACACTATAAATATATTCATTTTATGCTTGGAGATTTCAATTTGCATAATTTTTATTAAGTGTGTACGTTCACAAGTCGTTGTTGCTTTTCACACCCTTGTAGCGTATAAATAGCACCATGTTACTCTTATATATTGGGACCCAAGCTGTGGAGGAGGGGAAAAAGCTGCGACTATGAAGCCCGAGTTCCTTGGTTCTGATCCCGTCAAAACCAAATATAAATAGAAAAAAAAATCTAGTATATTTTTTTTATTCATGTTCTTTATATTATTTGATATTCTTTTCTCTAAATACATTTCAAAGCAAACAAACTGGAAAACATAAGCCTGTCTCTTGAAACTTGCTATGGACTTTTCAAAGCATTAATGCTATATTAACATACAGTCCTGGTGTGAATAGTATGCATCTCGATGAACCTTAGAGTCAACTTTTAATTGGGTCACCTGCATAACGGTTGAAAACTTATTTTGTTTCAAAAGGAAATACCCCAGAGTTCAAACTGACTATAAAAAAATCCCTGAGATTTGAACAATACTTACATCATCAAAAACAATAGTTTAAAAAGTACATGTATATAGACACAGAGGGCAAATGGAACGGATCCATGTAGGAAACTTGATTTGAAAAGTCTAAGAATGTCTAGATCTAGGGCTTTTACCTTAGTTGGGCATCAAGTTTTAATGTAGTTTGGGCACCTTGAATTCTTGGTCTTTTCCAACCGTCTTCGGACGAGACTATAAACCGAGGTCCGATGTATCAGTGCTTTACACTGGGCATCTACAAGAACCAGAGAAACTCAGTCGATAATAAGAGTAGGGCATCGCGCCCGGGTTTCTCTGTATCATCTCCCCTCTCTCTGGGGCGTTCAATTAGTCCATAGTGAGCAGAAACGGACGTTGATCAACACAAACAAACAAACCTTTTCCAACCACGTGTACGCACGTGTGTACGTGTGTATAGCCAGACATGCTCATTGAACGTCTATTAAGAAGGCCTCTGTTGAACTTAGTTGCCTCTAACTTTTCTGTTATGGTTGTTGCATTTGAGACGAGGCAAAACCTTACCAAAAGCTTGTCTTGGTGTATGTGTGTATATGCACGCAGTTAAATTGGTATGTTATAATGTATGTACAAATATGAGTCAAGCAGGAAACACCACATACAAAACAAATAGCCACCCGAACAGCCCCACAAGAAAATACAGCAAATACAAAGAGACGCACAAAGACAAAACAAACAAACAATAGGGGTGGAAGTACCACCTTGGATCGGTCAGTGACAGTAGTCACTGGGTGTTTAAACCGGTTAAGGGACACCGACCTCACACTTATTCCACCCCATCCTAAAAGACAGAACGTATTCCCTACTAATCTACAACAACCGCGATGTATATATATCTTTATTTCCTCCACTCATGGAGAGCATTACATACACTAAACATACATATACATTGTACAAGAATACAAATACATATAGACATTGAAGAACAATTATAAACTCCCTGCATATTCAAATGCACTTCATCATGTGACAATATAAGTCCAAACAATAGAACATACCCTAACTTATGTTGTACATACCTAGTAATCAGTATAGCCTTTTCAGAAAGGTACAGTAAAAACCCTCTAATCCGGACATTCAATTTAGTACAAATACCGGCCCTGGAGACAAGCGGCAGCTCAATGTAGGGTGAAAGTCATGCAGAAAGATCCTCTCGGAGCTCTCTGCATGACCCCCATCACCCATTAAGCAGCCGCCTACCTAAATGTATCTAAATTCTCCTTCACTTGAGTTCCGGTTTCGAAAGGTTTTACTGAAATTACAAGTAGCTGATCAGGGTCTGCTTGCCACTGTACTTATTCGGATCTACTTCAAATAGAACATGAGCCAGCTTACATGTGGATCCATTATGCAGACAGAGAAAATCAAGATTATAGGACTCCTAAGAGACCTCTTAAACCAGGGTCTTCACTGTTTGACAATTTACACATATATTTGAAACCTTCCATTACAGGTCATTGTATATTCGACTGTCTCACTTTTTCGGACATGTCAATTGAATATTACACAGTGAACGTGTTAACATTGTGTTTCAACATAATTATATTTCAACAGCACACAATTTCAGAGATACGAACGTACTAAGTGTATCATACTAATCTAACACACTATCATTACAGTGGTGAATTACATGTAGAACGGAAACATATTTAAGTGAAACAAACGCCTGTGTATGTAACTTGTTAAATACATGTACATGTAAATTAACCCATTACCCCATAGGATATTGTTCAGCTCAAAATATTGTCCGCTAAATTACTTGATGACTATTGTATATATTGTCTTCATACTTAATAGGGTGGTTGTTCATGGCAATTGATGACCCCTATTGATTTTGAGGTTAGTCGGTAAAAGGTCAAGGTCACAGTGACCATCAACGCAAAAAACCATAGTTCTCTTAATAAGTTGATACCATGAGCCGCCCCCATATTTATAAACATTGTGCATGTTTTGACAGCTCACGCCCCCATATTTATTAACATTGTGCATGTTTTGACAGTGCATGTTTTGACAGCTCACGCCCCCATATTTATTAACATTGTGCATGTTTTGACAGCTCACGCCCCCATATTTATTAACATTGTGCATATTTTGACAGCTCACGCCCCCCATATTTATTAACATTGTGCATATTTTGACAACTCACGCCCCCATATTTATTAACATTGTGCATGTTTTGACAGCTCACGCCCCCATATTTATTAACATTGTGCATGTTTTGACAGCAAATACTTTGGGCATATAATGCTCCGACACATAGAGCTCTTGTTTTAATATTATTATAATTTTAAGATATGTATGTGTTGTTAACTATTGTCTTGTTGCTCGATATTGAAATAAATATATCTATCTATGTGCATTTTCTGCGTTCAAAGTATGAGACACTCGTCTGAGAAAGAGAGATTTAGTCCATTGCAAACAGTGTCGACCCAGGACAGATAATATGTATGTGATGATATATCGCGTCAAGGTTTACCCCCTTTTCATATAAACGCCATTTTCACACCTTTGAAAACAGTGTAGACCCAGATAAGACGGCTCTTAAAGTCTTCCAAAACCACTGACTGGAGTTTCACTTAATGTCAGAGGAATGATTTGTACGTCAGATTCGTATAAACCATTCATGTCCGTTGCGTAAATAGGTCAACTGAGATTTATTAATCAGGTGAGCGATACAGGGTCACCATAGCCTTCTTGTTACTAAATGGACTCTATAATTAAACACTGATAGGTCATTCAACTTTGAAAATTCAACATTTAAAAGGTTAACCCCCAACGCATATATACACACACTTCCGAAGGGATGTATTTAGATGTCCCTGTGTCCGTCTGTCTGTATGTCTGTCCGTCCGTCACTCAGTGATTCTGACCTTCCATCATACTTGTTTACATTATGCGAAAGTTTCAACCTCGAAAACTTTTTGTCAGAGATTGGATGGTTTGATGACTGATGGTCATGCGAATATACGCACAGGAGATGTTATTATTATTTCACTCAGTAACACTGGAGTGATAGCCCTAGTCAGAGGCCATACTCTAACTACATTGCCAAATGTAAATTGGGTCTTCAAAGTTCTTTGGACACAATTCTAGTTTCCATTGTCTTCTTAATTTACAAAATCTTTTTTCCAGCCAAGTGTCAAGCTTGAACTGCTAGATGAGAGCGACTACAGAAACAAAACACTTATTAGCGAACGGCTCTTGCCAACTCCAGTCCAGAACACCGGGCTTTAATAACGTCACCATACATTTATATACGATGGTACAATCTGAAAGTGAAATAACAAAAACACAGGAAATACCAGTTGTAACATTTATACACGATTGTGTTTATGAATAAATGGTGTTAACATTATTTTTCAGCGGCTAGCTGTCTATTTTCATTCTTGTTCTAGTTTTCCACCAATCAGGAACTATGTTACATTGTAATTTGCATATGACCCACTAGTATTTTGTAGTAAACTGCGATTTCATTAGTTAATGCCTAGACTGGCATACATCCTTTTTACAATGCCCCTACATATAGCCAAACTCGAAGTACAAAATTCAGATGCAGTCAGCTAATGTGATGAAATTCTTGGAGTCATTCTTACGACTTAGTAGTTATTTCAAAACACCATGCTTATGATAATTAGCTACTTCGCAAGCCGAATTCCATGCAATCGATCCATATTAACCTAACCACATCAAAGCTAATGCATTCTGTTATACAGACCTTTTCTATAAACTTCTTAGAGTTCAGTCAAAACGCCATATACTACAGAAATTCAAATTTACGCTTATTTGAATTCCGCTGAATATCTTTTTAAAGAGATTTCTTGTTTGCATTATCGTAGTGTAAAAGGTTGAAGAAACATCTGGTTTTAGACATGAAGCATCTATCGTTTAAATAGGGATGCAATGTATTGAGATTTCAGTTACAGTAAATAAAACAGCTCTAAACCGGAATTCTAGTAGAGCAAACATATATTGTTAAGCAGGTGACAGCTTAATGCATGGTGAAAGGAGCTGTCTGTATGCATTAAGCTGTCACTTGTCTCCAAGACCGATATTTATACTTACTGAACGTCCGGTTTAGAGGGGTTTACTTTACATTTACAAAATTACACGACTTTGATTACTCATTATGTCTGGAAGGTTTTATAAGCTGTTTTGTGAAGATCCACCGTGCTATGGAGACCGCGAGGCCTAGTTGTAAACTAATCAGTTCAATCATTTGAATGCTGAATATTCAAAACGTATTGGGAGTTTCTCCTAGGTGTCACCCATCCTGCGTTTAGTTCCAACCTTTCTCATAGGCCCGTAATTAGACTTCTTCTGGGCGATTGCTTTATGGTTGTTTAACCCTTTCGGTGCCAAATTTCTAATTGTCGTTTGCAACCCAATTTTGTTAAATATTTCGATAAAACAGGGAAATAAAATAGATAAATGCAAATTTCAAAGGAATAAAGCACAGATACAGAAATAGAGTTTGAGACAAAAAGTGAAGTCCCTGATCAGACGCCGCCTTGAAAAGGCGTCGTCTGATCTGGGATTGCACTATTTGTCGTGGTGCATTTGTACGACATTGGCGGTGAAAGGGTTAAGGAAATGAGTGGTGGAAGAAAAAATGAACACGGCTTAGTTTGTAATAATACTTATATTTTCTATTTTCACAAGAAAAAACACAAAAACTCTAACTTTATGCCCTCATCTTAACCCATTTGTGTCCAAAGACATAGGCAAACAGTGCAGACTCAGGTCAGAGGGCTTCTGAATAAACCCTCTCATCAGGGTATGTGTTGTTTGTGGAACCCATCGATGTCAATGGCTAATACTTACTGTGTCCCCTCTACATGACAATTGGTTGGGCTCCAAAGTAAGATCTGACCGGATTGGCGGATTGCCTTCAATATATATAGGCATATGTGGGTTAAAATAAGATTCAATTAGAAACTTTCTCAAGCGACAACATAATAAGTGACAATGTATTTCTTTAAGCCCTTTATTTGATAGAAACACACTGTTACGCCCTGGTAAACAGAGTAGACCCAGGTCAGATTACTCATGCAGTCTGATCTAGGTCTGCTCTGTTTGCTTATGAAACAATATAGATCTGACTCTACAGTTTCTGACATGGTCAGAATTACGCTTGTGCATAATGCCATGATGAATATTCAACTATAGCTGAACTTCGTTATCTCGAACTCCGATAACTTAAACTTCGGATTACTCGAACAAAAAGTTCGGTCCTTCCAAAATTTACAATACAGAATTGTTCTAAAATATATCACTTCACATATCTAGAAACACATATGACAGCTTAATGCCGGTCGAAAGTAATCCTTGCTGAAAGCTCCTATAGGAGCTTTCATCATTACTTTAGACCTGCATTAAGCTGTGAACTTGAAATATTGGTCAGCTATGATTATAAACCGGATGGCTCGAACCTCTGATTTCTCGAATTAATGTGTATGGTCCCTTGAAGTTCGAGATGTCGAAGTTCAACTGTAGTTTATATTCATACAGTAATTATTTCTTATATGAATTTGCATCAAGCACAGGACATAGGTAGCAATAAGGCCGTCGCCTCATTTGTTATCAAATGAGAAACGCCCCATTGTCTACAAGGCGTCCCAAACGCACGCCAACAAACAACGATAGCCACTGAATGTGTACATTCGGGATAGATTCATTTTCAACACGGATTTCGTTGCTTAAATACGTGTATGTAGTAAACTCTTGATTATTCGAACACACAAGCACGTATCATTATCGATCTTCAAGACAGATGACAGCTAAATGCAGGATGAACGTCACACAGAAAGCTCCTCTAGGACTTCCATCCTGCATTTAGCAATCACCTGCCCAAAAGTGTTAAAATTCTTCTATAGTAAAATTTGGAAGTATCTAGATTTTACTGTATGTCATTACTTTCGTTCTTTGCTATAAATATGTCTGTACAGCCGAACTTCGATATCTCGAACTTCAAGGGACCATTAAAATAGTTCGAGATAACAGAGGTTCGTGTCATCCGATTCATAATCTGACGAATATCTCAACTTAACAGCTTAATGCAGTTCTAAAGGAATGCTGAAAGACCTGCATTAAACTGTCACATGTGTTTCTAGATATATGTAGTGATGCATTTTAGAACAATTCTGTATTGTACATTTTGGAAGGACCGAACTTTTAGTTCCAATTATTCCAAAGTTCGGGTTATCCGAATTCAACTGTAACTATTTGGTCAATGGAAACGCAAACGGCAATCCCAATAAAAACAATAAAACAATCCTGACACATTACCCCATAAAAACAAACAATAATGACAATAAACAGCAACACAAATGCAGTAATTGATGAACTTTTAATTCATAGAAACGTCTTTTTAATGTTTTTGTAAACGGAGTAGACTATGACGCCTTTGCAAACGGAGTAGTGCTCGATCAGACAATCCTGTCTAGTTAGAGTCTGCTCTTTTTGCTTATGGAGTAACACAGATCTGATTCTACAAATTCTACAATAGCCAAATAATCCTGTGTTCATATGACATAATAAAAAGAAATCAGCTTATTTTAAAGGCAATATGCCATTATATGTTACATGTATATCCATAAAGTACAATGTTAATTCAGACCAAATGAAGTATAATTAATCTACAACGGCCCCTTAGCGAATAAACATGGACATCTTTATAAGCAGGTGGTCGCTTAATATATAAGCATGGTGTCTTTAGAAGCAGTTGAGCCTTTAATGGATAAACATAGAAGTATTTTGAAGTAGGCGGTCTCTTAATGAATAAACATGATATATGTAGAAGCACGCAGCCCCTAAATAGATAAACATGATATATGTAGAAACAGAGGGTCCCTTAATGAATAAACATGATATATGTAGAAACAGGAGGTCCCTTAATGAATAAACATTATATATGTAGAAACAGGAGGTCCCTTAATGAATAAACATGGTATCTTTAGAAGCAGTTGAGCCTTTAATGAATAAACATGGAAGTCTTTTGAAGTAGGTGGTTTCTTAATGAATAATCATGATATCTGTGTATAAATAAACACGTGGCCTCTTATTGAATAAAAAGATATGAAGAAACAGGAGGTCCCTTAATGAATAAACATAATATATGAAGAAACAGGAGGTCCCTTAATGAATAAACATGATATATGTAGAAACAGGAGGTCCCTTAATGATATACCATGATATCTTTAGAAGCAGTTGAGCCTTTAATGAATAAACATGGAAGTCTTTTGAAGTAGGTGGTTTCTTAATGAATAATCATGATATCTGTGTAGAACCACGTGACCACTTAATGAATACACACGATATATGTAGAAGCATGAGATCCCTTAATGAAAAAACATGATCTATGTAGAAACAGAAGACCCCTTAATGAATACACATGATATATGTAGAAACACGAGGTCCCTTAACCCATTTGCTCCCACGATCCCATATATGGGACATAGGCAAACAGTGTAGACTCTGATCAGACGCCGCATAATGCGGCGTCTGATCAGAGTCTACACTGTTTGCTGATAGGAATTTCAATATAAAACAAAACGAAATTGAAAATCAAGGCCAGGTACCCCTTAGTTAAAAAAAATGGAAAAATCCAATATATAAACATGGAAGAATCCACTGGGAGCAAATGGGTTAATGAATAAACATGATATATGTAGAAACAGAAGGCCCCTTAATGAATAAACATGATAAATGTAGAAACACGAGGTCCCTTAATGAATAAACATGATACAATGTGTATGCAGAAGCACGTGATCCCTTAAAGAATAAGCATGATGTATGAAGAAGCCCATGACCCCTTAATGAATAAACATGATATATGTAGAAACAGGAGGTCCCTTAATGAATAAACATAATATCTTTAGAAGTAGCTGCTTCCTTAATGAATAAACATGGAAATCTTTAGAAGCAGATGACCCCTTAATGAATAAACATGGATAACGTTAGAAACGGATGACCCCTTAATGAATAAGCATTGCTATCTTTAGAAACGGATGACCCCTTAATGAATAAGCATTGCTATCTTTAGAAACGGTGGCACGGTATTAAATAAGCATTGCTATCTTTAGAAACGGTGGCACGGTATTAAATAAGCATTGCTATCTTTAGAAACGGTGGCACGGTATTAAATAAGCATTGCTATCTTTAGAAACGGTGGCACGGTATTAAATAAGCATATGAATATCTTTAGAAGCAGATGGTCTTTTAATGAATAAACATGAATAGTGCTATATGCATGTAGAACATTAATGAATAGAGCATATGCAGGAATCTATGAACTCAGAATAGTTTTTGCCATGACATTAGGGCAGACCATTATCAGCCGGGTAATATACATGAGCCGTAGTATCCGTGTCTACTCTGTTTGCAAAGACTTCAAACCGCGTCTATTTCAGGTAATGTATAAAACATTTGGCATAGTGCTTGTTTCGATGGCAGTTTAACCCATTCCCCTTATTGACGCTTTTGGACGCCTATGTAAAAGTCATTTTTGAAATTTGCTCCTATGAAGCAAATGCTCTATTTATCACAATGGTTTCAAAAGTACAAAATTCTAAAATTTTCATTTTCTCTAGTAAATGCTTCTTTTCGGTAGATTTATGCAAAGAGGTTGGGTCTAAAAAAAGTCTAGGAGGGAATGGGTTATAGGTGGTTATGTGTATACCTTTATTATCTGTTGTTTTACTACAACCTTCAGGACAGGCCATATTTTGCAAGTGCACTCAGTATCAGTGACCGACATGGAAAAACACTTAGTCTGAAACACTCTTTTCAGCTGAATGAACATCTTTAGACAAGTACCGTGTCTAGTGTATCATGTTTTCAGTTTCAGACTTTGTACATGAACAGTAAAATCTCGCTAATATGAACACTCGCTTATCCGAACACTCGCTTATTCGAACACTGGCTAATCCGAACACTCAGACAAGTATCATTATCGCTCTTTACAACAGGCGGCAGATTAATGTAGACTGAAAGTCATCCAGAAAGCTCCTTAGCAACTCTGCATGACATTTACCCTGTATTAAGCAGCTGCATGCCAAAATGACTTTACTACCTGTTCGGAATAGAGAGATTTTACTGTACATCTTAATGGAGTGTCTCAATCATATCGAATTCAATTTGCGCTGGTATTTAGTAAATTCACGAGACTTCAAGCGAAACAGAAGACCTTTTTTCAACGACCACTCGTTAGAAATCTATGTTTGGTTGTTAGAATTATTTAGAATGGAATTGGACCTGTCTAACTTGGGCATATTCTACTTGCATAGGGCATTAAAAGGAATATATGTGACGTAGAGGGTTAGCCCTTTACTTCATGGTAGATGGCACCCATTATGAATATTAATAAAATCAACTGATTGTTAATTTTGTTATACAGTAAAAACTCTCTAAACCGGAATTCTGGTAAAGAATTTGGATACTTTTAGGCAGATGGCTGCTAAATGCAGGGTTAAGGCATGCAGAAACCTCATAGAGGAGTTTTCTGAATGACTTTCACCCTGCATTAAGCTGCCACCTGTTTCCAAGACCGTTATTCATTCCAAATTTAACGTCGGGTTTAGAGAGGTTTTATTGTATAGGTAAATTAATATATTGTTTCGACAAATAGTATAGAAGCACATGTAAGATAGAATTATGTTATAAACAAACAAAGCAGACTCTGATCAGACTGTCCATGCAGCAGCTGTCTGTACAGTAAAACCCCTCTAATGCGACCATGAAAAAGGGGCATGGTTCTGGGTGGCAGAGGCAGGTGGTAGCTTACTGCAGGACGAAAGTTATACAGACAGTTCCTATAGAGGCTTTCTCCATAACTTTCGTCCTGCATTAAGCAACCACCTGCTTATAAAGACAGCTTTGATTAGTTTTAAGTGGTCGCATTAGAGGGGTTCTACTGTATTTGGAAAATGTGTCAAAATGTGCCAAAGGTGTCAAGTTGTTTCAAAATGTGTCAAATTGTGTCTATATCAGGCAAAGGTATAAAGCTTCCGCTGTTACAATCGTTCATTATTTCCTTGTTTATTTTTCTTTTTTGTTGCTTTCAAAATAACTGCGGCAATAAATGGTTTTGATCCTGATGAGACGCCGAGTTATTCGTCGTCTCATCTGGGTACACACTGTTTTCAGGTGTAATCACAGATTTGCCAACGACGGAGGAAGAAATGTTCTGCAGACTAGAATTGGCAATCATTAGTAAATGTCTTGTCATGGATATTGGATTGTGAATTTCCTGTCTGTCATGGATAAAGTATTGTGAATTTCTTTTCATGGATATAGGATTTTGACTTTCTTGTCATGGATATAGGATTGTGTATTTCTTGTCTGTCATGGATATAGGATTGTGACATTCTTGGCATGGATATAGGATTGTGACTTACTTGTCATTAACATAGGATTGTGACTTTCGTGTCATGGATGTAGGATTGTGACTTTCTTGTCATGGATATAGGATTGTGTTTTTCCTGTCATGGATATTGGATTGTGAATTTCTTGGCATGGATATTGGATTGTGTCTTTCCTGTCATGGATATAGGATTGTGTCTTTCCTGTCATGGATATTGGATTGTGAATTTTTTGGCATGGATATTGGATTGTGAATTTCTTGGCATGGATATAGGATTGTGAATTTCTTTCAAAGAACTGACCTTCTTAGCTGTTGTAGAAAGCCAGTAAAAATTCAAGTGGTACCAAAGATCGCCTGATAACGCCGTCAAGAGCCAAAACCACCGTTATTATTTACCCCGTTTTTATTTACACCGTTTTTATTTACACCGTTCCCTCATAATGACGTATTTGACGCCTCTGTAAATGTCATGATTTGAAACCACTGTGATAAATACAGCGTTTGCTCCATAGGAACAGATGCTCTTTTTATCACAATGGTTTAAAAACTGCACAATTCTAAAACATTCTCTGGTAAATGCTCCTTTTCAGTAGATTTATTCAAAAGGATGGGTCTAAAAAGTCTAGGAGCGAATGAGTTAACAGGTATAGGAACTACACTCAACATTGTACATGTATGTTTATACAAATCTGAATTTCCCAAGAGGACCATTACTTCCGTAAAATGGAAACAGATTGAACTCATTCAACATTATGGACTAGGTGTGGATGACTTTGCTAACATATTAACTCATTCAACATTATGGACCAGGTTTGGATGACTAAAAAATGCTAACATATTAACTCATTCAACATTATGGACCAGGTTTGGATGACTTTGCTAACATATTAACTCATTCAACATTATGGACCAGGTTTGGATGACTTTGCTAACATATTAACTCATTCAACATTATGGACCAGGTTTGGATGACTTTGCTAACATATTAACTCATTCAACATTATGGACCAGGTGTGGATGACTTTGCTAACATATTAACTCATTCAACATTATGGACCAGGTTTTGATGACTTTGCTAACATATTGAGTCCTGATGAGACGCCGATTAACTTGGCGTCAAACCAGGAGCTAAACTGTTTGACATTCTGACACTATTTGTTTTAATAGACAGAAAAAAAGTACCTCGAGATTTAAAACTTGCGAAACTTTTTGCAATTTGACGTTTCCTTGCATTGAAAGTGATAAAACCTAACACGTTAAATACGCCTCTTGACGTCTTTGCAAACAGGATAGACTAAGTCCATACTACGATGTCCCGATCGCGACACACGCTATTACGATATTAGAAAAGAGCGCTATAAAACGTATCTCAACACATCCGATATTTGAAAAGAGGCTATTGATATAGCCTGTAGAATCCCTCCCCATACATACATGAGATATTAGCCATTTAAATATAGCTAGTCACTTCTCGCGAGAAGTAACATGCGATATTTAACAGTGCTTAATATGGCATGTATGTGTGTCTCGGAATGTGTTCAACAGTGTAAAAAGGGCGATATTGTATTTGTCGCGATCGGTACACCGTACCATACGACTCTTGAATGGGCTATCTGACCAGTATAGTCCATACGGCTCCTGAAGGAGTACTCTGATCAGTACAGTCCATACGGCTCCTGAATGAACCATCTGACCAGTACAGTCCATACGGCTCCTGAAGGAGTAATCTGATCAGTACAGTCCATACGGCTCCTGAATGAACCATCTGACCAGTATAGTCCATACGGCTCCTGAATGAACCATCTGACCAGTACAGTCCATACGGCTCCTGAATGAACCATCTGACCAGTATAGTCCATACGGCTCCTGAATCAGTAATCTGATCAGTATAGTCCATACGGCTCCTGAATGAACCATCTGACCAGTACAGTCCATACGGCTCCTGAATCAGTAATCTGATCAGTATAGTCCATACGGCTCCTGAATGAACCATCTGACCAGTACAGTCCATACGGCTCCTGAATGAACCACTTGACCAGTATAGTCCATACGGCTCCTGAATCAGTAATCTGACCAGTATAGTCCATACGGCTCCTGAATCAGTAATCTGACCAGTATAGTCCATACGGCTCCTGAATGAACCATCTGACCAGTATAGTCCATATGGCTCCTGAATGAACCATCTGACCAGTATAGTCCATACAGCTCCTGAATGAACCATCTGACCAGTATAGTCCATACTGCTCCTGAATCAGTAATCTGATCAGTATAGTCCATACTGCTCCTGAATCAGTAATCTGATCAGTATAGTCCATACTGCTCCTGAATGAACCATCTGACCAGTATAGTCCATACAGCTCCTGAATGAACCATCTGACCAGTAGAGTGAATCAGTAATCTGATCAGTATAGTCCATACGGCTCCTGAATGAACCATCTGACCAGTAGAGTCCATACGGCTCCTGAATGAACCATCTGACCAGTGTAGTCCATACGGCTCCTGAATCAGTAATCTGACCAGTATAGTCCATACGGCTCCTGAATGAACCATCTGACCAGTATAGTCCATACGGCTCCTGAATCAGTAATCTGACCAGTATAGTCCATACGGCTCCTGAATCAGTAATCTGACCAGTATAGTCCATACTGCTCCTGAATCAGTAATCTGATCAGTATAGTCCATACGGCTCCTGAAGGATATATTTATCAGGTAGATATTAAATGCTGAAAGGGTCATTGCTTACATGTAGCTATTGCTCTTTCCGCGTATTGTTGCCCCAAAAGTTTGTCGTATGATCCAATTCCATACAAGGAGTTTATCAGCATCATTCGCGTAGATGCAAACTGTTTGCAAAGGTTATCAAAGCTTACGGCACTGGCAGCGAAAGAATCAATGAATCTAACCATACTACATTACATGCATAATCGATTTACTATGAGAGAACCCATTACATATACACTGAGGTCCAGATAAGATGCGTAAATTAAAACATTTTCAATAATTCAGCGAAACATGAAAAAAACACGAAGTTCAAAGCCTTGGCGAATCCAGATTCGAGTCGAGATACTTAATCTACAACGTTATATATCAATGAATGTTGTATGTTGCAAGCGCACTAAACATAGTCACCTGTCAAAGAGTGTTGCGTGTTTAAAGCTTACTCTAAACAGTCATATTACAATGGTTGTAGCATGTCGCAAGCTTATTATACACAACCATATTACACTGATTAATGGATGTTGCTAGTTATTCTACACAGTCATATTACACTGATTGAAGCATGTTGCAAGCTTATTCGACACAGTCATATTACACTGATTGATGCATGTTGCTAGTTATTCTACACAATCATATTACACTGATTGACGTATGTTGCAAGTTTATTCGACACAGTCATACTACACTGATTGACGCATGTTGCAAGCTTATTCTACACAGTCATATTACACTGATTGATACATGTTGCTAGTTATTCTACACAGTCATATTACACTGATTGACGCATGTTGCAAGCTTATTCTACACAGTCATACTACACTGATTGATGGATGTTGCAATCTTATTCCACACAGTCATATTACACTGATTGATGGATGTTGCAAGCTTATTCTTCACAGTCATATGACACTGATTGTTGCATGTCGCAAGCTTATTCTAGTTGGGTGGTTATTATACTACCACGGTTGTTGCATGTTGGATGTTTGCTATACTTAGTCATAAGTCATAAAATAATAATAGTTGCATGTTGGAAGTTTATTTTACACAGTCAAATAGCAATAGTTGTTGCATGTTTGCAAGTTTATTTTACACAGTCAAATAACAATGACTGTCGCGTGCTGCAAGCTTACTCTACTTTGTCATACTGCAAAAATAGTTCCATGTTGCATGCGCATTCTGTCGAGTCATATTACAATTATTGTTACATGTTGCAAGCTTATTCTTCACGGTCAAATAACAATGAGTGTTGGTTTTGGCATGCTTATTATACACAGTCATATTTTAGCAGATTGCAAGCTTAATCTACACACAGTCGTTGCAGGTTGTAAGCGCATTCCACGAGTCATATTACTTACAATGATTGTTCATGTTGCAAGCCAAATATACAAAGTCTTATAGCAGTGAGTGTTGCATTTTGCAAGTCAACTATACGAGGTTTTATAGCAGTGAGTGTTGCATGTTGCAAGCCAAATATACAAAGTCTTATAGCAGAGAGTGTTGCATTTTGCAAGTCAACTATACGAGGTCATATAACAGTGAATGTTGCAAGTCAACTATACAAGGTCATATAACAAGGAATGTTGCATGTTGCAAGCTAAGTATACAAAGTCATATAGCAGTGAGTGTTGCATGTTGCAAGCCAACTACACAAAGTCATATAGCAATGAGTGTTGCATGTTGCAAGCCAACTACACAAAGTCATATAACAGTGAGTGTTGCATGTTGTAAGCCAACTATAAAAAGTCATATAAAAGCGTGTGTTGTATGTGGAAAGCCAAGTAGTACAAAGTCACATAGACTAAGCGTAAGTCGTTCCTGATTTAACCCTTTCTCTCATATAAACACATGTTCTTGCTTTTGCAAAAAGAGTAGATACATATCGAACGGCTCCTTTTAGAGCCGTTTGATCAGAGTCTGCTCTGTTTGCTTTTAGAGCCGTTTGATCAGAGTCTGCTCTGTTTGCTTTTAGAGACGTTAGATCAGAGTCTGCTCTGTTTGCTTTTGACATCTGATTCTACCGTTTTTGTCAAAGCAAAAACATCCCTTGAAAACTTTATATCATAAAAATTGATCTAATAAATATTCATGTTGTTATTATTTCTTACATGGATACAGGACACAGAAATGGTTAACATACGTATTTTTAAAACGCAGTACATTAAAACCTCTCTAAACCGGACGTTAAAATTGGTACAAATATCGATCATGAAGATAGGTGGCAGCTTAATGCAGGATGAAAGTCATGCAGAAAGCTCCTCTATGAGCTTTCTGAATGACTTTCATCCTGCATTAAGCAGCCACCTGCATATAAGTATCTAAATATTCTCTTCTAGAAATTCGGTTTAGAGAGGTTTTACTGTACTAGTTTTAGAAAACACTGCATATCTTAATAAATAGGTAAAAAGTAATGAGGAAATGTCATATATGAGGATTATCTGTATTACTGTTGTACTACGTTAAGCTACCGTCTGCATTAAAGACCAGTACACATATAACATTGAAGACCTAGATCATACTGCTCCAGTAGGAGCTAGCTTTCATACTGAATATGTCCTTTAGGAGCCGTCTAATCAAGGTCTACACTATGAAAAAACCAAGTCTGATTATAGAGTATTATGGTAAACACTTCCATTGTTCATAATGCCACTCCAAACGTTCAGTTGATCTTTAACATTTTACTCCATCAATATGCCTTTCTAAGCATTTGCAAACAGAGCAGGCCCAGATCACACGGTTCCTAGAGGAGCCGTCTGATCAGGGTCTGCTCGTTTTGCTTATGAACTAATATAAACGTGATTCTACATTTTCAGCAATGACCAACACGTTTTGTGTCATGTGTCATTATATAAAATAACCAATCAATACTCATCATGTCATTATTTCTTACATTAATATTAATGGAGTAAAAGATTAAATAAAGATGCATCGGGTAAATTATTAAACCAGGTTTGACTAACAGTTTATGTTTTTAATGCAGGATTCAACCAGTTTTGCGGGTTTCATATTTTGCACGGATATTTGATCTTATTTTCAACAGTAGTCGCGGGTGATATTGTGCCAGTAAATGCATATTTGTTTGCACGTTGCTAGTGACAGTCTATCAACCTGCATGTTTCCAGTGGATCATGTAGCCCGTTGGCTATTTTTATTTGTTACACTTTGCTCTTGCATAGATCAGTTCTAAGATTGATTTTGTTATACTGTTGCTATTTTTTAATGTCAATCGGTATTATCCTGAATCATGTATTATTTTTTTTACAAAGAGATGAATTATAATGGTATATTTTAAAAGGTTTTCCTAACATGATAACATATACATGTACACTAGTACTTTAACTAGCGCAGTTACACAAGGCTAAGTCAAGGGCTAACCTATATATCTAATGTAGATACAATAAAAACAGAAAACATAAAGCGTAATCAGTGAAGCGTACTTTTAGATAAATATGACGTCATAACGATAGTAGTATCGGGAAACAGTAACACACCTTTCAATAAATTGATAAAAGCAATTTCACAAATGTCAGCTTCTCTGGCGCCAGCGATGGCTCTGGCATGCATTGTTTATTTTTGTTCTAGTGAAGAAACCTAGACACATCCGAGGCAGGCATGCGATATATTCAACGTCGAGATTTCTGATTGGAAATTGATAAACTGTATTTGAAAAGTTTCTCTTCCGGCCTGATCTCTCTTTCAAATGCATCATTTGTTGGGAACTGGTTCTTGTTGGTAATCTTGGCCAATGATTTCTCCATCGATCAACAGGTAGTTCATCATTTCTGTACCCTCTACGTCACTGTAGATATGACCTTTACAGCCATTCACGCCGAAAAATAGGTCAAGGTCGTAGCCTTGGTCAGATATATAACTCTGCAATGAACCATTGTTATATAAAATTTAGAGGTTAAGTTAATTTTAAGTTTCAGCATGAAGCAGGTTAGTTTGTTAATAGATTTGCATTTTTTTAGTCTAGCCGATTAACTCTGTGTCTTGTCAGGAGCCAAACTGCTTTGCATCCTAGTCGTTTCTTCGAAAGGAAATAAGAGAAAAAGATAATCTTAGACAGAGCTATATTAATTTTCAAATATAACAATAGAACCTTCTTAACTGGTCAGTCATTTATTGAACACAGGAGTCTTAACAAGTAGGTAGATTCTTAATGCAGGGCAAAAGTAATGCAGAAAGCCCCTACCTCTTTGTGATGGCCACTTAAGACAGGTGCTACTGTATACAGATAAAGATATCTAACAATGACAGTTTAATTCCCCGGCTTATGAATATTCATAGAAATAAAGAGATCTTAAATACTTATTAGCTGATTTTATAATGGTAAATTCGCACAGTATAGTTTGATCATTGCATAAATTGTAGAATCAGGTCTTCACTATTCCATAAACAAATAGAAAAGGCCTTGATTAGACATGACGTCACATGGGCCACCTGGTGTGAGTCTACATTGTTTGTAAAGGCGTAAAGAGACTTCTATATCTGGTAAAGTGTTAAAATATAATTTCAAACTAAAGGCACTACGGAAGATAATGTGTCTATTGGGTTTTACTCAGGGAGCCAATAGTGCCTACCGTGCACCCCCCCCCCCGCCCCCCTAGACTTTTTTCATGGGTACCAAAATGTTCAGAAAAGTGTCCTGAATCAGAATCGCGAATATACTCAAACTTAAATTATTTTAGGCTATGTGTATTTTAACCGTTTCCATGGCAACCCCCCAGTTTTCGTAATGATGACCCATACCTACAAATTCGCCCATATCACAGCCAGTTTTTGTCCTAAAACTATAAAACTGGTACCAAATGGAAGATAAGACATTGTGCTTTTATTTCCAACTGTTTTTATTAATTATCTTATTTGCATACTCATGAATATTAATGAGAACATTAAAAATAGTAAAAAAAGTATAGAAATAACGTAAACTTTTCATTTTTTTATCCTACAAATATCAGAAAAAAACCTTCAAATGGAGTTTAACATGATCACAAAACCCCCAGGTAACAAAATATCCAATTTAAGGACCATAGCATTAACTTAAAGTACCATTTTCACCGTTTCCATGGCAACATCCTAGTTTTCGTAATAATGGCCCGTACCTGCACAATCGTACATATCACAGCCAGTTTTTGTCCTAAACCTATAAAACTGGTACCAAATGGGAGATAGGACATTGTGATTTTATTTCCAGTTGTTTTTTTATTACCTTATTTGCATACTCATGAATATTAATGAGAACATTAAAAATAGTAAAAACAATATAGAAATAACGTAAATAATGTAAACTATTCACTTTTTATCCTACAAATATCAGAAAATAATTTCAAATGCAGTTAAACATGAGGACAAAATCCTCAGAAAACAAAATATCATATTTGAGGACCAAAAATTTAACTCTAAGTAACTTTTTAACTGTTTCCATAGTAACCATTCATTTCACTCTGTTCACACATTTTTGTTAGTCGACACTTACCTGCAACAATCTTCCATATCACAGGAAGTTTTTGTGCTAACTGTATAAAACTGGTACCTAACCACAGCTAAGACCTTGTGCTTTGGTTTAAAGGATGGCTGGAATGACCGTTCGGCACATTGACTCGATGAGATAGGATTTGAAAAACCAACATTCAAATATTGTGGGAGATATTAAGCGGTGTTTGAATATAGGGGTTGAACTATAACAATGAACTATAGCATTGACATTGATCTTAACTAACTGAAACAAGTTCTGTAGGGCACCTTCGTGATACGATGATTAGTTTGCCATAGTTTGACGAAAAGTCTTAGAATAGTTCGAGACATATGCGGGATATAAGGATTTAGGAACTTAAATTGTGACCTTGACATTGAACATCGGTTATGTAAGCATTATAATGTACGTTTGAACATTAGTCTATTTACCCCATACTCTTTAGACCCCTGGCCAGACCTTTGAGAACAGAGAAGACCCAGATCAGACGACATCTGTAGGAACCGATTGATCAACGTGTACTATGTTTGTTTATCGAAAAATATACATGTACAGTTGAACTTCGATATCTCGAACTTCAAGGGACTATAAAAATTAGTTGGAGATAACAGAGGTACGAATCATCCAATTCATAATCTGACCAATAGCTCAAGTTCATAGCTTAATGCAGATCTAAAGTAATGCTGAAAGCTCCTGTTGGATCTATCAGCATTACTTTAGACCTGCAGTAAGCTGTCACATGTTTCTAGATATATGTAGTGATGCATTTTAATACAATTCTGTATTGTACATTTTGGAAGGACCGACCTTTTAGTTCGACTGTATCTTATTCTACAATTTCTGTCACTGCCAGTGTCAACATGCCATTAAACAAATCTAGTTGATATTCATTAATTATGTCATGAATTCTTATATGAATATTCATGAGGTTACGTTTTAAAGACAATCGTTCTTAAACTGGTAAGGAGATATTTGGTAGACGTTGAAATAAGTGTTTAAAGATATGACCTTAGTTAACCCATTCCCTTATATTTTCGCTTTTGGACACCTCTGCAAAAGCCGCTTTATCCCATTCCTTCATATTGTCGCCTTTTGGTGCCACTGTAAATGTTTTATCCCATTCCCTCATATTGTCGCCTTTTGACGAATCTGTAGCTGAAGTCATTGTAGTAAACATTGTAAAGTTAGCGAGGATTTATTTAGTGGGTTTTACTGTATCACCTAAAATAGGAAAAAGACAAAGAATACTTTACCTCCGACTCCAAAGTTTTATCGTCTAACCACACTTGGCGGTTGTCACGAGCTGTGTTAAGAAAATAAAAACAAAGTTTAACATATAAATAATCTCACTAATCCTGACAGGAATACATGTACGGTAGAACCTCTCTGAACCGGACGTTCATTTTTGCATAGATATCAGTCTTGGAGACAGGTGGCCGCTTAATGCTGGGTGAAGGTCATACAGAAAGCTCCTCTAGGAACTTTCTGCAAAGCTCGATGACTTTGACCCTGCATTAAGCAGCCACCTGCCTAAAAGTATCTAAATTCTTCACTTTTAAAATTCCGGTTTAGAGGAGTTTGACTAGTCTCAAATAAGTATCATTCTCAGTGATTTACCCTTTACTCCATAAATATTTTATAAATTCTGAAAGGGGGTGATCCCCCGAGAACAAAAATCGCAACACAAAAAGAGAAAATTGCAGACTCGGTTTTATTGAGTCTGTTCATGAACAGTAATTGAAAGTGCAACACTGCTCACGCCCCCTAGCACCGGCTTAAGCGGAATAAGAAATTATAGCAAAAACTTGTGCATGATCTACATCCAGACTGGTTTAAAGGCAATGAGGGATTTGAAGATAGCATACCGAAGGAAATTTACTCTTAATCCTCTACTCCGTTAATATTCATATAAAAGTAATGAAGTCATGAATATCAATTACATTCATTTTTATAATGACATGAACACAGGACATGTTATCCATTGCAAAAACTATAGAATAATATATATATTATTTCATAAGCAAACAGAGTATATCCTGATCAGACGGCTCCTATGGGAGCCGTCTGATCTGGGTCTACTCTGTTTGCAGAGGAGGCGTAGAAAGGCGTATTAATAACGCAAAGAGTAGTGTTTATTCCACAGAGCATGATAAATGGACAAATAACATATGACTTGTTTTATTGTTTTATCTCTGAATATCAAAAGATGAAGAAGACAAATACTGATTAATTGATAAACTTACAGAAGGATATTTTGTGAAATCCAGTCGGCAGAAGTACGGTCCAAAAACATGTGACCTGGATCTTTCCGTCTTCATTCAGTTCCTGTACTTTTCTGAAACAGAAGACACACACCTTACGCATTCGATTTTACCTTACGAACTCTTTCTGCCTTCAGCATTCGATTTTACCTTAAGCATTCGTTTTTACCGTACGCATTCGTTTTAACCTTACGCGTTCGTTTTTATCTTACGAATTCGTTTTTGCTTTACGCATACGTTTTTATCTTACGCATTAATTTTTACCATACGCATCGGTGTTTACCTTATTCATATACATGCATTTTCACCTTACGTATCTGTCTGTACCTTACGTTCTGCTTTACTTTACACATTCATTTTTACTTTAAGCACGTTTTTAACTTACGCATTCATTTTCATCTTATGTTAATTTTTACCTTAGAAATTCGTATTTACCTTACTTACATGTACTATATCGATGTAAATTTGGGAATAATGTGGAAAATAACATTTATTATTGGCACGATGCATTAAGTCTCGCGTCCATATGGAACACTTTCAGTGGAATTTAACTGGTAGGAGGGCTGATTATCAAGAATATGGTGGAATTGTAATATGTGGTTTATGAGTGTAAAAACAGTATGTTTTGAATAATACTATTAGTTACGCGGTTTTTTGGCAGGGTGTACGGGCTGGTATGACCGGGTTAGATCCCGTATTTCCTGAGGCGTTAGCCGAAGGAAATACGTGGTCTAACCCGGTCATACCAGCCCGTACACCCTGCCAAATTACCGTGTAACGAATTTATTACCAGTCAGAGTTCCGATTTACCTAATTAAGAAACGAACAACTCTTATTTTGCTGACATTAGATCCTTAATTGTATGACGACATGACAAAGAAAACATGACGTCATCACAGGGCAAATATGACGTCGTCTCAGAGCAATTTCGAAAGAGGAATTGAAACTTCATTTGTAAACATTAACGGTGACACGTTGTACTGATAAGTTGATAGTGTTAATTTGAGGAACGCATGGGGTACATTTTTTTACGTTTATTATCGATTATTTGGTCGTAATCCATCCAGAATTATTGGAGTAAGGACGATATGAAAGTTCGAATCGATGCTAAAAATAAAAACAAAACGAATGACGTCACGCGTCAAATTTGAATAATTCTGTATTCTCCGTGGAAGCCGCTGAATACGGTACTGTACACCCCGGCAGTTTTTGGCAAACTGACCAATCAAATTCCAAGGATTTACTCTGACTGGTAATAAAATTCTATATAATTAGAAACAGGTCGACATATCTGTTTCCACTGCATAATTGTTTGTATTTTGGAAATGAAAATATTAGAAAATTATTTCTCCTATGATCGGGGCTAATACAAAATGTAATACCGCAACGGAAAGATCATCAACGATAACCGCCGAGGAAATGTCTAAGATGTTGCGAAACCGGGTATGACTAACACACGACAGGAGGATTTTTTTGGCGAAAGGAGGCGAAAAGAGGATTAAAAATTAATATATTTGGCATTTGTATACTGATATAAGTCTGGATATATGAACACATCATTAATATATTGATGGTATTTACAGGGAAAACGGATTACTTGCTCCTTTCGCCGCAGTAAACCTGGAGGAAGAAGCTCTTAAGTATTTGTAACTGAATGTAGAACTGCGGGTTATTAATAGTATGTAATGATTAGTGTTTTTAATTAATATATACATGTACACATATTTTATGTTAGAGCATGATTTAAGACCAAGGCATAACATTTTACTTCTTAGATACCCCTTTGCAAACAGGGTAAACCTAGAGTAGACTCAAAATAGATGGCTCCTGTTGGATCTGCTCTGTTTACTTATGAACTAATATAGATATGATACAAAAGGTTCTGCTATGGTGAAAGCTTCCATTGTTCAAATATCATTATGAAAATGCCACTAAATAATCGTCATAATGGCACGTACATGAACATTCACTGTTACTGTACTTCAGGCAATTTGGATCTTGATGGGATGGCCAGTAACTCTAAGTTCAAAGTGTCAAGGCTACATTTGCATATGGTAGTATTTGGCATTTCATTTAGACATACAGTTGAATGTTGATATATCGAATTGGATAATATACAGTACAGAGCTGTTATGAAATGAATACTATCGAAATTTAAGCATTACTTTAGACCTGCAATAAGCTGTGAACTTAAGACATTGTTCAGATTAGAAATTGTATACATTGTATCTATGTGCGTATGCCATTATAAAAAGTGGGCTAATAAATATTCATGATCTCATTATTTCTTACATGAATATTATATTACTTAAATATTATATAAAATAGGCTTGATTATTATACAGTAATACGCGCCTTTTGATGCGTTGCATCAATGTTTTTCTTGTTATATACAAGCATGTAGTTATGGGTTTTTCTCAAGGTGACATAAGTCGACTGAACATAGAGGGTTTAGTTATAGGGGCACCCAGAGGGTTTAGTTATAGGGGTACCCAGAGGGTTTAGTTATAGGGGCACCCAGAGGGTTTAGTTATAGGGGCACCCATCAATGTTAAATTTTAATGTACCATTGCAGAACGTTTGCCGACATTAACGCGAATATGTGTATCAATACTCTCTCTCTCTCTCTCTCCCCTCTCTCTCTCTCTTCCCATCTCTCTCTGTCTGTCTATCTAGTTATCTGTCTCTCATTTTTACCTTAAGTGTTTACTTTTACCTTACGCATTCGTTTTGGAAAAATGGTCATGACTGTCGAGTATAACCCAAACGTTTTATTACACGTGTCAATCCATTTTAACAAATGAGCCATTTTCATACTGAATGGAATATATTGTAGGAACTGTCTAATGAGGGTCTGCTCTGTTTGCTTATAGATTAACATTTAGCCTGCTGCGGGCGGATGGGTGATTAACCTACCTTTGCAAACAGTTTGGATCCAGATGAGACACCGAATAACTCGGCGTCTCATCAGGATCCAAACTGTTTTACACGCTGATTGCATTTTGGTAGAGAAATTGATTATAGCTTCAATTCTGAAAATGTAGTTGGTGAAAAATTCTGTAAAGATAATTTGCTAAGCAGGTTAAAGGTTAATATAAATAGATAATGTAGATTAAATATTTCGTAATCAACGGCGCACCTGTGACTGCCTATGCAAGCAGTGTCGATGCAGGTGAGACGCCGAGTAACTCTAAACAAAAATGAAGAAAAAAATGTAACAAGAGGGCCAGAATGGCCCTGAAGCGCTCACCAGACAATCAGAGGAGAAGATTTTCAAAGTTTTCACTATATGTTTCTATAGAAAACCAGCCGGCCCTGGGGCAGGCCAATTTTGACCCCAGGGGCATAATTTATATAACTTTTGTAGAGGACTTGAACATGATGCTATGAGCCAAATATGAAAGCTGAGGACCTTTCAGTTTCAGAGGAGAAGATTTTCAAAGTTTTCTCTATATGTTTCTACTGAAAACAACCCACCCCTGGGGCGGGGCCAATTTTGACCCCATGGCCATAATTCATATAACTTTTGTAGAGGACCTATACATGATGCTATGCGCCAAATATGAAAGCTGAGAACGTTCCAAATTCAGAGAAGAAGATTTTCAAAGTTTTCACTATTTGTTTCCATTGAAAACTGCCCAACCCTGGAGCGGGGACATTTTTGACCCCAGGGCAATAATTAATATCACTTTTGTAGAGGATTTGAACATGATGCTCTGTGCCAAATATGAAAGCTGAGCGCCTTCCAGTTTCAGAGGAGAAGATTTTCAAAGATTTCACTATTTGTTTCTATTGAAAACTGCCCACCCCTCGGGCGGGCCAATTTTAACCCCAGGGTCATAATTTATGTAACGTTTGTAAAGGACCTAAACATGATGCTATGTGCCAAATATGAAAGCTGAGAACCTTCCAGTTTCAGAGGAGAATATTTTCAAAGATTTCACTATATGTTTCTATTGAAAACTGCCCACCCCTGGGGCGGGGCCAATTTTGACCCCAGGGACATAATTTATATAACTTTTGTAGAGGACCTGAACATGATGCTATGTGCCAAATATGAAAGCTGAGAAACTTCTGGTTTCAAAGGAGAAGATTTTCAAAGGTTTACTATATGTTTCTATTGAAAACTTCCCTCCCCTGGGGGCGGGGCCAATTTTGACCCCAGGGGCATAAATTATATAACTTTTGTAGAAGACCTGAACATGATGCTATGTGCCAAATATGAAAGCTAAGCGCCTTCCAGTTTCAGAGGAGAAGATTTTCAAAGATTTCACTATTTGTTTCCATTGAAAACTGCCCACCCCTGGGGCGGGACTAATTTTAACCCCAGGGCCATAATTTATATAACTTTTGTAGAGGACCTGAACATGATGCTCTGTGCCAAATATGAAAGATGAGAACCTTCCAGTTTCAGAGGAGAAGATTTTCAAAGTTTTCACTATATATTTCTATTGAAAACTGCCCACCCCTGTGGCGGGGCCAATTTTGACCCCAGGGCCATAATTTATATAACTTTGTAGAGGACCTGAATATAGTACTCTGTGCCAAATATGAAAGATGAGAGCCTTTCAGTTTCAGAGGAGATTTTCAAAGATTTCACTATTTGTTTCTATTGAAAACTGCCCACCCCTCGGGCGGGGCCAATTTTGACCCCAGGGTCATAATTTATATAACTTTTGTAGAGGACCTGAACATGATGCTATGTGCCAAATATGAAGGCTAATAGCCTTTCAGTTTCAGAGGAGAAGATTTTCAAAGATTTCACTATTTGTTTCTATTGAAAACTTCCCACCCCTGGGGCGGGGCCAATTTTGACCCCAGCGGCATAATTTATATAACTTTTGTAGAGGACCTATAGGTGATGCTATGTACCAAATATGAAAGCTGAGAACCCTGTAGATTCAGAGGAGAAGATATTTAAACGTTCAAATTGTTGACGCGGGACGACGGACGACGCACGGCGCACGACGACGGACGACGGACGACGGACATCAGGCGATCACAAAAGCTCACCCTGAGCACTTTGTGCTCTGGTGAGCTAAAAACAGGACCAGACGATAAAATTTGCAGATGACAATATTTTGCAGACGACATGTGGCATGTGTGACCTGACAGACACGTGTGTTACTTGACTGACACGTGTGTTACTTACCAGGCATGTGTGTGACCTGACTGACACGTGTGTTACTTGACTGACACGTGTGTGACCTGACAGACACGTGTGTTACTTGACTGGCATGTGTGTGACCTGACTGACACATGTGTTACTTGCCTGACATGTGTGTGTGACCTGACTGACACGTGTGTTACTTGACTGACACGTGTGTGACCTGACAGACACGTGTGTTACTTGCCTGGCATGTGTGTGTGTGACCTGACTGGCTCGTGTGTTACTTGACTGGCATGTGTGTGACCTGACAGACACGTGTGTTACTTGACTGGCACGCGTGTGACCTGACTGACACGTGTGTTACTTGCCTGGCATGTGTGTGTGACCTGACTGACACGTGTGTTACTTGCCTGACATGTGTTTGACCTGACAGACACGCGTGTTACTTGACTGGCATGTGTGTGACCTGACAGACACGTGCGTTACTTGACTGGCATGTGTGTGACCTGACAGACACGTGTGTTACTTGCCTGGCATGTGTGTGACCTGACTGACACGTGTGTTACTTGACTGGCATGTGTGTGACCTGACAGACACGTGTGTTACTTGACTGGCAATTGTGTGACCTCACTGACATGTGTGTTACTTGACATTTGTGTTACCTGACTGACCTTTAAGTGATTTGACTGGCATTAAAGTGACTTGACTGATATCTGTGTGATCTGAAGGCATTTGTGTGATCTGACTGGCATTTGTGTGGCTTGACTAGCATTTGTGTGACCTGGACTGGCATGTGTGTGACTTGGCTGGCATTTTGCGTGACCTGGCTGGAATTTGTGTTACTTGACTGGAACTTAATTGATATTTGTGTGACCTTACTCTCATTTGTGTGACCTGGTTGACAGTTGCAAACAGAATGGATCTACGTGAGATGCCGGGCTATTTTGTGTCTCACTCGGATCCAAGCTGTTTGACACTCGGTCAGTTCTTTCTCAAAATAGTTTGAAGGAGCCAGAAGAAATTAAAATTTGCTCCACAGCACACTTAGAGCAGACAACTGTTTTTTCTCAGCACGGTTACAATAAAACCTCTCTAAACCGCAATTCTACAGTAGAGAATTTAGATACTTTTGTGCAGGTGGCTGCTTAATGCAAGGTGAAAGTCATGCAGAAGCTTTCTGCATGATTTTAATCCTGCATTAAGTTGTCACCTGTTTCCAAGACCGATATTTTTACCGGTACTGAATTTAATGTCCGGTTTAGAGGGGTTCTACTGTAATTCATAAAAAGAAATATTACTGTGGTTTGAAGGGCCGTGGGTAGTATGGCTAAACTAAAGTGCAATGGAAAATCATTATATTGAATCCGTATGACAATATTGATGTATTTCATACAGTAATCCTGTGAATGCCGAACATTTAAAAGTGGAACAATCAATTATTGTTTAGATGTATAGTCCATTCATTATGAAAGGATACCGTTTCAATATCATCTTAAACAGTGCGGACCATCTGGGCACAGTCTACACAGACCGCAGAAGCTAATGCATTCGTATTTTGCATTCAAAAGGTCAATTATAACAAACTAGAATTATCACTAAAGGTGATAGAATACTCCCGCTCTGCTGCCTTGATCGCAAATTAAACAAGATTTGTGCCAGGTTGTGCCACGGACAGACAGACAGACAGACTAACAGACAGAACAACCGACCGACCAACACACTGGCTCCTATATACCCAGTCTCAAAGTTCGTTTGCGGGGATATAAATAACCGTGTATGCATGTATCTAGTAAACATATCCCATTTCTATCTTAAACAACATAGCCATGGATTAATATTGCTTGCAATCTGTTGATGATACTTTGTGCCAAATTTGGATCAAAACGGTACGTACAAGTTATAACAATATACTGGAACCTTGTTTGACCTATATACAACCATAATATACCGGAACCTTGTTTGACCTATATACAACAATGAAACCATAAATGAGATACAGCAAACAGTGTAGATCGTTTGCTTATGAAATATTACAGTTTTTGTTTCGGTCAAACATTATTTTGTTTATAACGACATTGTACAAATTCAGCTTATTAATATTCATGTACTAATACATAGCATGAATAAAGGGTTAAACAGGTGAAACCACGCTAGAGATTAATATTATCACGTTACTCCACGAATATTCATGTAAGAAATAACCACGTCATGATTATTAATTAAATACATTTGTGTGTAATTTCAAATGAACACAGTAAGTTTTGGCCGTGGCAGAAACTGTAGAATCATATCTAAATTATTTAATAAACAAACAGAGCAGACCCTGATCAGACGGCTCCTACAGGGGCCGTCTGATCTGGGTCTACTCTGTTTGCAAAAGCGTAGAAAAGCATATTAATGGAGTAAAGGATTATTTTTCTCCCATGGTACAAAATGGTGTCTAATGAATACAGTAGAAATATTTGCTTTATTTTCAATTCATTTAAGCTTTTGACAAATGACAGTGTGTCAAACAGCTTTGATCCTGGAGAGACTATTGACAGGGTGTCAAACAGCTTACAATCCTTGTGAGACTATTGACAGGGTGTCAAACAGCTTACATCCTGGTGAGACTATTGACATGAGGGTGTCAAACAGCTTACATCCCGGTGAGACTATTGACAGAAAGAATGTCAAACAGCTTACATCCTAGTGATACTATTGACAGTGTGTCAAACATCATACATCATGTGAGACTATCGCCAGGAGGGTGTTAAACAGCTTACATCCTGGGGAGACTATCGACATGGTGTCAAAAGGCTTACATCCTGGTGAGACTATTGCCAGGAGGGTGTCAAACAGCTTGACATTGACATGGTGTCAAACAGCTTGGATACTGGTGAGACTATTGGCAGGGTGTCAAACAACATACATCCTGGAGAGAATATTGACAGGGTGTCAAACAACTTGCATCCTGGTCAGACTATTGACAGGAGGGTGTCAAACAGCTTACACCCTGGAGAGAATTGACAGGGTGTCAAACAGCTTGTATCATCGAGCTAGAATTGACATGGTGTCAAATAGCTTGGATACTGGTGAACCTATTGACAGGGTGTCAAACAGCTTACATCCTGGAGAGACCATTGACATGGTATCAAACAGCTTGCATCCTGGAGAGACGCCGATTTAACTCTTTCTCTGCCAATGTCGCATATGTGATTACCCATGCAAACAGTTTGGATCCAGATTAGACGCCGAGTAACTCGGTGCCTCATCAAGATCCAAACTGTTTTAACTGTGACTGTTTTTGAAACAAAAATGAAGAAAGAAAATTAAATGCTACAATTTTATTTTTCTTTCTTCATTTTTGTTTCAAAAACAGTCACAGACGAAAAAGCTTGCAGACGACATAATTTGGCAGTGAGATAGTTACTGCGTGTCAAGTCACGGATATCAGAATAAAGGATAAGACATTAGTGGTTTTTCCATTTCCAATATCCATAATGGGTTTTATATAGATTAAATCATAATTTCGCTAATCGTTGAATTTATAACTGGCGCCTGGAATATCCGCACAAATGACTGTACTGTCATAAAAGTCTATAAAACCGGAATTCAAACGCGCTTTTATTCAACAAACCCAAGCGTCGCTTTTAACCCTTTCACCGCCAATGTCGCAAAAATGCACCACGACAAATAGTGCAGTCCCAGATCAGACGCCGCCTTTTCAAGGCGGTGCCTGATCAGGGACTTCACTTTTTGCCTTAAACTATTTTCTATATATGTGCTTTATTCCTTTGAAATTTGCATTTACATGTATTTATCTCATTTCCTTATTTTACAGAATGATTTAACAATATTGGTTTGCAGACGACAATTAGAAATTTGGTACCGAAAGATTTAACAACCGGCTTCAGATAACCATTTGGCTACCATTGGTAAAACTGTAAACGCCTTGGCCAACACTTTGCATCCAGATAAGACGATGCGAAAGATGAGAGAAACACGTCGGGGTTTCGTCAAGAGGCTCTCAACTCAAACGGTTGGTCTGAACAAAATTTAATGGTCTGCATCGAAATCGTATTCACAAATGGTCTGCGCCGAAATGATCTACACCGAATGCTTCACAAATGGTCTGCATATGTTTTAGTTAGTTAACTACCACTACTACTACTTCCACTACTACTACTTCCACCACTACTCCAGAGTTTCACGGTTTATTTGAATATTATTAATTATTTTGTCTACCCATCGTTTATCATGCTGTGGAGTTGTCTGGAAGGGGGGGGGGGGGCTTTGCATTTTGAAGGTGGGATACGCGTGAGGTTGGGTACCCTCAAACTTGGCTTAACCCCCCCTCCCGGTAGCCTTTTCTGGCTACTGACCGTTCCAAGGCGGTACTCCTGCTTTCACCATATGGTCTATTTTGTTTTATATGGTAAACGTTTTACGTGTTTTTGTGCGTTTCGCCACGTTTTGTCTTGTTGTTGCTCTGTTTCCTGTTTGATGTTGTTTGGGTGCCGCGCCTTTGTAGTGTGTCGCTCCCTGTAGAACTGTTTCCCCCACTTTTTTGTACTCCTCTAAACAGTACAAAGACAAAATGCTGTTCATATTGACGAACGAAATATAATCATAATCATTCTACTTACAATTTTACACCTTTTGTACTTTTATTGAATGACCAATTTTTATCTTAAAAACGATTAAACTATTCTCCGAAAAAAAATGCCAAATCAAAGTCATTATTGTCAGACATAAAACACCAATTAAAGCAATAAACAATACAATTGCAATGAAAAATGCAATTATGAGTCAGGGAAAATATTTTGTTTATGTACATTTTCCCCTTTGACAAAGAAGCGGGTTCCAGCATTCCATTAATAAAATCGTAATCAAAAAGAAGCCTTCCAGTAAGTAAACACAGTTTTGTGTGTAACGGAAAATGCAACATTCAACAACAACCGACTGTAAACACGGTATATTTGTATACCTATTCACACCTTACTTCGGATCGACATTGTGCTTGAGACAACTATACAGCAAAACTCCTCTGAACCGGACATTCAATTTAGTATAAATATTGGCCTCGGAGACATGGGGCTGTTAATGCAGGATGAAAGCCATACATGAAGCTCCTCTAAGAGCTTTCTGAAAGACTATCGCCCTGCATTAAGCAGCCACCCGCCTAAACGTATGTAAATTCTTCTCTACTAGAATTCTGGTTAAGAGAAGTTTTACTGTAGTTTGGTAAAATGGCAAGGTTAGAAAGTTGTTTGGGCGTCGATAATACTGTAATGTTTGCTTCAATTGGTGAGATTTTAAATCAATACTGAAACTCAGTATATCATGATGAGTTGATTTCGCCCGTTCAAACCTTGGTCTGTTTTCTATTTAGCCATTCACTTTATGGATATATATGTAAATTATGGCAGCATGTCATGTAAATATATATCGCAGAGCAATGGATAAGGGTGCGTACCCAAATACTAAAATAGTCATTTCTCCACCAAACCCTATACTGTGACCACTCTTTAGAGACGATTCTAAAGAGTGATCACAGTATAGGGTTTGGTGGAGAGATAAAGGAGTTATTATAAAATGTTTGAATCTTATCCGGAGCTCTGTAGATAATAATAGTACGAGCTGATTTACAATGGTTTATGTACACAAGATAGTTTGGCTTGTAGATAATAATAGTACGAGCTGATTTACAATGGTTTATGTACACAAGATAGTTTGGCTTGTAGATAATAATAGTACGAGCTGATTTACAATGGTTTATGTACACAAGATAGTTTGGCTTGTAGATAATAATAGCACGAGCTGATTTACAATGGTTTATGTACACAAGATAGTTTGGCTTGTAGATAATAATAGCACGAGCTGATTTACAATGGTTTATGTACACAAGATAGTTTGGCTTGTAGATAATAGCACGAGCTGATTTACAATGGTTTATGTACACATGATAGTTTGGCTTGTAGATAATAATAGTACGAGCTGATTTACAATGGTTTATGTACACAAGATAGTTTGGCTTGTAGATAATAATAGCACGAGCTGATTTACAATGGTTTATGTACACAAGATAGTTTGGCTTGTAGATAATAATAGCACGAGCTGATTTACAATGGTTTATGTACACAAGATAGTTTGGCTTGTAGATAATAATAGCACGAGCTGATTTACAATGGTTTATGTACACAAGATAGTTTGGCTTGTAGATAATAATAGCACGAGCTGATTTACAATGGTTTATGTACACAAGATAGTTTGGCTTGTAGATAATAATAGCACGAGCTGATTTACAATGGTTTATGTACACAAGATAGTTTGGCTTGTAGATAATAATAGCACGAGCTGATTTACAATGGTTTATGTACACAAGATAGTTTGGCTATGGCAGAAACTGTAGCATCAGATCTATATCATTCCACCAGAAGGCAAAAAAAAGAGCCTGACTGCACAGCTCTTAGCGGATCCGTCTGATCTGGATCTACCCTGTTTGCAAATGTACCGGATCCGTCTGATCTGGATCTACCCTGTTTACAGCTGTGCCTATCGTAATGGTGGATACAAGAATAAAGGATGCGTTGTGTTCTTCAGTACTTATGATTACGTTCAGCTTTCTTCAACTTCATTGTATACATAAACACTGGAACTGCTCTGGGCCCGAGGTTATAAAACTTAAAAAGAAATCTGCGCTCAAAACTCAGTTTCTACCACAGGCTATACTTTTTACATAACACGCTTTAACTGATTCTAGTAACCTCATTTGGACATGTTTTTACAGTAAATATCATGTATGCAAAAAACTGGCTATATATAAAATGTTTGCTGAAGTGTTTTGACCTGAGAACAATTCTGAGTTTTGAGCACAAAGTTTGTTTTAAGTTTTATAACCTCGGGGCTGATCTAATATTTCGACCACTGAGGGCATTTTTCAAAGATTATCATCCCTATTTTGGAATATTTTCTTCATTGTGTATACATATGAACAAAGTGACGTCGCAGACGTCGACGTCGTTTCCCGCGTAACGTGCACGGCGGCGCTTAAACGTATTCACGACATTCTGGGGGCCGCAAAAAGTTACATTACTCTAATATGAAAAGTGCATGTATCCTATCATTAATTAAAGAAATAAATTAATAATTACGCTGATGTAGGGGCGTGAGCAGTGTTGCACTTTCAATTACTGCTCATGAACAGATTCAATAAAACCGAGTCTGCAATTTTCTCTTTTTGTGTTGCAATCTTTGATTTCGGGGGATCACCACCCTTCAGAATTTATAATCTTCACAACAGCAGGTGTTAAGTGCTTGTGTGGCGGCCGTAAAACGTCGCCCCGTACTTCATTCTCAGTGTTGTTATACCTTCTGATCCTTCGAGATCATGAATTTCAGTACTTCTTGTTCTGAAAATTGAATACCGCTTAAGCCGGTGCTAGGGGGCGTGAGCAGTGTTCCACTTTCAATTACTGCTCATGAACAGACTCAATAAAACCGAGTCTACAATTTTCTCTTTTTGTGTTGCAATTTTTGATTTCGGGGGATCACCACCCTTCAGAATTTTTAACCAAATACATGTAATCTACAGTGTATAATAAATTGAACTAACTTAATTTAAGCTAAGCGTTGATTTGTTACTTTAAAGAACAACATGTATTTGATTAAACTATCTAATCTCAAGTCTTATCTCACGTTTGAATTCACTTATTATTGATCACGCTTGTCGAAAGCGTCTATCACTTCAAGTGGGTATTCTGTTTTCCAGCGAGTCCAAAACTGGTCGATCAAGCGTTACTGAATCCTCGCCCGCCTCGAAATGTCGTTCCGATCTGACAATAAAGTTCCATGATCAATGTCAGCTCTAAGATGAGGTAACGATCGGATCTTCCGGCCAGTCATTAAGTGCGCCGGGGTTAAAGGTTCAGGATCATCAAGGGTGGAAGAAACGTACGTCAAAGGACGGTCGTTCAAGATTGACTCGACTTCAAGTATGACTGTTTGTAACATTTCTAAGTCAACCAGGGCGCGACCAAGGATCTTTTTGAGTGTTTGCTTAGTCCGACCGATGAGACGTTCCCACCAGCCGCCGTACCACGGTGCTCTTTCAGGAATAAATTGCCAATCTACTCCAACGTTTGCGAAATGATCTCTAACTGTCTGGGATTTAGGTAGGTAGATGCCTTCTGGGACGTTTAAGCGTTGTCCGAGATCATTAACGAAGGTAATGACTTGCGACTGGTGAATCTTCGAAAAGTCTGCAGAAAGCAATATGTGTAACGCTTTGCACCCGCAAACAACGATGATGCAGACCCGTATAAGTCTGCTTCCGGTCGAAACATGTTTGACGCACCAGATTCTTTAATGTTTATTTCCTCGAATATTGCACGGCGTAGATCACTTAACAACCAGTCATCATCACCATGTTGTCTTGCTAGATGTTCTCTGATGTCACCGGGTAGTTTATCGAGCACGATCGACACGAACACGTCGCCGTAGTTTTCCAGCGGCTTGCCGAGGGATTCGAGCGCGCGTATCACCGTCTATTGTACGTGCTGCTTCCCCTTCTAACTGGCGTTTAAGGTAAGAGAACTTCTGTACATCGGTCAAATTGCAATTTTGATGCACTGTTGATTCGAAAGAGTCCCAAAATGTCTGTCAAGTTTGAACATCACCATCAAATTTTGGAAGTGTAAGTTTAGGTAGTCTGTGACAAATTGCAGTCAATGAAGTATGCGACACATTACCAGTAGCATTCTGTGACCCATCGACAAATGATTGAACGTTAACCGCCTCTTGCTGGATCACGGTATGACTCCTGTCGTCACAGTTCACACTTCCGGCTCCATCACTTGAACTTCCGTCTGCACCAGCGTCCATCCTTGCCACGTTGTCCTGTGTTCCAGCTGCTACCTCACGATTCGTCTGTTCCTCGAAAGGTCCGTCTCCACAATGCTCGTTCTGCGCATTACGATTCACATTTGAATCATTGGCATCTATTTCACGTTGAAATCTCTAAGTCCCATAAATTGTAGTTTGAGTCTGAACGAGTCCTTTTCTGTTGTTACGATTTCTTCTTCGATGTGTTCCGCATCAGTTGCTGACATTATCTTCTCGTTTAATTCGTTAAGTGTCTTCGTCTTCGTTTCCAGTTCCTCTAGAGCCAACATGAACTTTACGATGTTCCGTTGCTCCTTCGATTCTTCGGCTGATTCAAGGAACATGGAAATGGTTGTTCTAATGCCAGCTCGCATAGCGTACAACTTCTGTAAGTTCGTCTTCGACATCTTCGATTGGTCACGGCACCAATATCGTAATGGTGGATACAAGAATAAACGATGCGCTGTGTTCTGCAGTATTTATTATTACGTTCAGGTCTCTTCAATTTCATTGTATACATATAAACAAAGTAACGTCGTAGACGTCGACGTCGTTTCCCGCGTAACGTGCACGGCGGCGCTTAGACGTATAGGCATTTTTATCAAATAGAGGGTTAAAACATACTGTCAGTTAAATTCGCTTTCTGCAAACATACAAACAGACCTTCAAACGGTATTGAACCTAACGAAATGCTAATTGACTGGACTTATCATTTTATTTTGTGACCAAGACAATCGCACTTTCGCCTGTAGAGAGCACAAACTATTAACACTGGTAGAATTACGCTGTATATCTCACAGAGGTTAGAGGGATTGGCCTCCTTGGTATAAAAACATTTGTACCACTTTGACTGAATATCTCACAGAGGTTAGAGGGATTGGCCTTCTTGGTACAAAACATTTGTACCACTTTGACTGAATATCTCACATAGGTTAGAGTGATTTGCCTTCTTGGTACAAAACATTTGTACCACTTTGACTGAATATCTCACACAGGTTAGAGTGATTGGCCTTCTTGGTACAAAACATTTGTACCACTTTGACTGAATATCTCACATAGGTTAGAGTGATTGGCCTTCTTGGTACAAAACATTTGTACCATTTTGACTGAATATCTCACAGAGGTTAGAGGGATTGACCTTCTTCGTTCAAAACATTTGTACCACTTTGAAAACTTCTTGTAATATTATTTCAAATTTCCAAATATTTTACCCACTGAAAACAACGGCGCAGCTATACCCTGTACACAGCCTTAATGTTCGACTGCCAAGTAATACATATATTTCATTCTGCAAATCTCCAGTTCCAGGAAAAGTATCATCAATCATATATACGTATGAATAGACTTTCCGCGCGAATTTAGAAGTGCAAATCCCCCATATACGCTTCAAGTGCCTGTTAAATGACCTGAACAATATAAAACAATCCAACAGTTTCCTGGAAAACACACGTATTAAATAATTTATAAATGATTTATAACGCCATCATCGTTCCATTAATAACACCTGTTTGGGCCTCCAATGGAATTTGATGCGTCCTCTTGTTAAACGATGGAATTTGATGCGACCTGTTTGGGCCGTCACTAGAATATGACGCGACATCTTTTAAAGCTTTTAATAATTCTGATTTCGCAATTTCAGTATCAAGTTCGACAAACATTCAATGTTTTTCAAAATTTACAATCTGTCTACATCCACCATTTACTTCATAAAATATTGAAATAATGAAACCGTGAATATCAATAAAATGATACACAGAAATTGTTGGCATTGGAAGATGTATTAACATATCTGTATCATCTATATAATTCCATACGCAGACAGAGAAGACCACAAGCAGACGGCAGATACAAGAATAGTCTGACCTGGTTCTACATGTACTATGTTTGCAAATGTGTTAAAAGGAATATCTACCAAATAAATGGTTAACGCATTTCTACAGCAGTCATTCAAACTAAGTGTAATGCAATCAGTGTAATGCTTGGTTTAGACAGATGGTAGCTTACTGCGGGGCAAGCGTTATACAGAAAGCTCCCTGCATCTGCATTACTTACGCTCTGCGTTAACATTTTCTCCATGAATATTTATGTAAGATTAATTTGCTATAATAGCATATGGACACGTGAATTTTCGGCCATACTAGAAATTGTAGAATCATATCTATATTATACCATAAGCACACAGAGCAGACTCTGACCAGGAACCGTCTGATCTGGGTCTTCTCTGTTTGCTAAGGCACAGAAAGGCGTATTTATGGAGTAAAGTGTTAAGGAGGCACCAGCTCAATTAGTAATTTTCTTCATGTTAAATGCTGGAAATTACGTAATATACGTTAACTATGTAACCAATTTGGATCCAGATGAGACGTTGAGTAAGTCGGACTGATCAGGGACTTCACTTTTTGTCTCAAACTTTATTTCTATATCTGTTTTTATTCCTTTGAAATGTGCATTTATTTATCTTATTTCCTTATTTTACCGAATGATTTAACAAATATTAAATTGGATTGCAGACGACAATTAGAAATTTGGCGCCGAAAGGGTTAATCTGATACATAAAGAACAACGTCGACAGTTTAGTTAAATGTTAAGTTACAAATATTCTGAAACATAGAGATCAACGGCTTAGTTAATTGTTTATTATAAATATTCTGATACAGAGTGTACAACTTCTACAGCTTTGTTGATCGTTAAATTATAAATATTCTGATACATAGAGTACAATTTATACAGCTTAGCTGTTTATTATAAATCTTCTCTCTCTCTCTCTCTCTCTCTCTCTCCCTCTCCCTCCCTCTCCACCTCTCTCTCTCTTTGTTGAGCAAACTATAAATGAGACCTCCTTATCTCCCCGAAGTTTATAACAGACAGCTCCGAATTCACCGGTTTCAGAACTAGCCCACCTGAGACACGCCCTTCTAGCTGTAGCTGAGGTTGAGAAGACGGGACTAACGAATGAGCTGGCGAAGCAGCCAATCGCCGAAATACTGAATCAGAGTGACTCCACTCTGTCGGGTGCTACGGCTCCCATTAGTCTGGTGCAAATGAACTGGTAGACAGTTCTCCCAGAGCAAAAGCGCAGGAGGCGTCTTTCTGCCGGGTGAACTGGGACATGACCCAGAGGGATACGATTCGGAGGTGCCGTAAGAGGCTGACGTTTTGAAGCCGGAACCTTAGGGATTTTCCAGGAATTCAGACCGGAAGCGGGACGGGAAAGACCCTGTCTGCGAGCTCTTAACTTTGCATCCGAAAATCTCGTCATTGGACTTGTCCTGCAGGGCGTTCGCAGACTGAAGAAAGGTGTCATGGCGACACCGGAGCTTTTCCGCTGCCGATCTGATCCCTAGACCCAATACCAGTTGGGCCGAACGGCCCAGCTGGTATGAATGGCGCTTAGTAACTTCGGATGACGGGGCCTCCGATGCAAGCTCCACAGAAAGGGATGTAGGTTGGAGGTCGATGTTTGAAGCGACCTCACCTGATGACGCTGACGCAACTCTGCACACTCAGGAAGTGAGGGAGAGACATTGGGAGAGGAAGTCCTCATGCCCACCATGGGACTGTCGGAATCCAGTGAGAGAATCCGTTCGCACTACCCAGAGTGGTTGTCAATTGAAGCCGAGGGAGTCATGGCCCGTAAAACTTTAGCGGACATGGTCCATCCAGCTGCCGGCCTGGCATACATATCTTCCCCCAGGTCTGGCAAGCAGGAATGAAAGTCCTCTGGAAGGGGGGCGAGACTCCCTATGCTTCGCTAAGTTAGGGATGTCCACTTTTGCGGCCAGCACTGGCTCAAAAGAGGATAGAGGATCCTTGTGATCAGTGTGCTATCCCTGATAGGCTTCGAGGTCTAGGACAGACAGAGGGTGGGGGTTCTAAAACAATCCTCAACCGCCTTGTCAAAAGAACAAGATCGAATCTCAGAATCATCAAAAGTAGAAGAGGACTGAATCTCGTCTATATCTGAGTAAGAGGCTTCCGCAGGGTCCGATTCCCTAAAAATAGGATCATCCCTAGGAACCATAATGGACAAAGTGTCCTGCTCTCCCTCAGAATACGCCCTGGTGACAGTCGCGGATGGCGGTACCTGGGTGGGGACTGCGGGTGCGTTTATATGAGCTATCGCTGAGCTATCACAATGTTGAGGTTGTGCGGGGGGGGGGGGTTAAAGCCGGGAGTGGCCTTAGCAGGAAATGGGAATGGGGGCCACTGAGGGGCAGTCCCATGACTCTGCTGGTGCCTAACATGACCAGCCGGTGACTCTAAAGAGGAGAGCGATGTCTTCGTCTAGAAGAGTAATGGTGAGATCTGCGCCTGCGATGAGAGCGGTGCGAGTGCTGAATTTCATCATCAGAAGAGGAGTTTTACGCCTCCTACGGGGGTCTGGGGAGCCCGAAATGTACTCAGACGAAGAGTAATTGTGGGATCTAGACGACCGAGAGTGATTAGTCTGAGCAGCTTCCTGCTGACTTTCACCGGTGGAGACCGGACATAAAGTGCTGCAATGCTGTCTAGAGACAGAATGCCTTTTAGAAAAGATTGGACCGGTAATTCGGGTTCCCGGTCCACCGGAGGACCGATGGGGAGAGAACTCCCGGTGGTATCACCGGCAAACTCACCAGGACACCGGGCAAAAGAATGTACTGTGACATCATCGGTCTATGGCCCGGTGAAAAAACCGTGCCGGGCCCGGTAGACCGGTCTGCCTGGGGACCGGTGCCAGATAACTGGGCTGAGATTAACCGGGTGGACAGGTGCTAAAAGCACCGGGACCAGGCAAACCCTCCCGGGTGCAAGCTGACCAGGAGACCTGGCAAAGGGCACGGTTCCAGAGGTGAACGAGGAGCCGAGAGACAACTGACAAGTGGGGAATCGACTGCACCACAGGGGGTGTAGACGAAAGAAATTGAGAAGAAGAAGCAGACTCCGTCCTCTAAGCACTGATTTGTCTATGTCCGAAGGCAAGGGAGTGGCTGACCGGCGAGAATAATACTTCCAATGGGAAGTGAGCCCCAAAGTCTCCCCTGTCCAGAGGGACAAAATTGGAAAGGGAGCTGAAGCGGAGTATCCGCAGCAAGCCAGGCACACTGCATGAGTGTCACAGTCCACCGCGAATTGCCCTCATGGGCCCGTCACACCATAACGTTCTGGTCAGCATTCTGTAACGTTTGAGGAAACGTTGGTAGTCGCCCATGGTCGCTTGGATAGCGCCAGAAGAGCGTTGTATGAACGCTAGTGAACGTCGGTGATCGCCGGCAATCGGCGGAGAAAGCTGGTCCGGAAAAAAAATTGAACATGCACAAAATTTCTCACTGGGACCAGCGTTCTTCAACGTTTTATTTTAAACGCTGAAGAACGTTTAAGAACGTTCATGGAATGTTTTACTAACGTTCGATGAGCGTTGCACGCATTCGTATATCGTTAGTCAGTCGTTACTCTAGCGTTATCTGGTTGTTACTAATCGTTTGCTTTGCAGTGAACGACTCACTGGCGACCCGTCAACGACCGCTTAACGATCCCCTAGCGCACGCAGCGTGTGACTAAAGTCAAACGAACGTTTAAACGCTATTCTGTCGTTATTCACACGTTAGTCACACGCTCAATACGCTCGTCTAACGTTGACAAATCGTTCGTCGCGCGCCAGTGGAACGTTAGCACACGCTAATGGTTTTCAGGAGTATATTACTTGGTCGCTGTTACACGCTTCTCGCGCGTTAGACACACGCTAGTCATGCGTTAGGCACACGTTAATCACACGCCAGATGTGTCATCCTCATTCTAGAACGCTCAGAAAATTGAACGATTTAAATGTTTATAGAACGTTGACCAGAACGTTATGGTGTGACGGGCCCATTAAGAAGCCTTGCGTTGGCCTGACATGCTGTGATAAATAATCAAGCAAATACGTAAGGCAACGCGAGTAATTTCAAAATCACACAAGGCTAATGTGGGTAAACATAAGCTGATGATTGCAGCTCAGATACTATACATTTTCTAATGTATTGCAAAATGCTCGTTGATATTCATGAGTATAAAATTAATAATCATCATCAAAAACATGCACGAGGCTCATTTCCTGTGTTGTTCGCATACATGTATATTGCAACAGTAGAAATACTTACTTTTCAACCACTGTTTACATTCTCATAAATATTCATGCTTTTGAAAATAATATTCATTTGCTACATATTTAATTACATGAAGATCAATATCTCTGTGTCAGTCGTATATGCAAATAAGCTTAAATATACATGCGTTATAGAAATATTTCCTGAATCAAAGCTGGTTTATTTTCTTTGTATGGTCATATGAAAACATTTAAACCTGGATTCAATAACTCTTGTGTATTAATAGGTCTCTCGGACTAAACAACAAACTCATTTTTTCTAAACATAAACCCATTTGTTTTACGTTCTTATTAATATTCATAAGAATACATTATGCGTATTAATAAAGCCACATATTATATTCAAGCTATATATTTCTGCTTTACTTTGGTTCTGTTTTCCCTCTATTGCCCCCAAAAGCAAGTTATAACGCATTTTCTTAACCAACGTAATTTCGAAAATTACCTAGGGGATACCATGGAAACCGTTAAGTAAAACATAGCTGGGACAAAATTATTTTGGGGGACATGCTCAAAATGTGATCTGAGGACCCCAACTTACAATTTGGTACCCATTAAAAAGTCAAGGGGGTATGATACGGTAACCATGATTAGAACCAAGCCTATTAGTAAACGTACAAATATGAGTCATGCAGGAAACACCACATACAGAACAATTAGCCGCCCAAACAGCAACACACGAAAACACAGCAAATGTACATAACTGTCAAAAACATAACGAGACGCACAAAAACAAAACAAACATACAATAGGGGGAATATGGAAGTACCACCTTGGAACAAAAGTCACTGTGTGTTTGTGTGTGTGTGTATGTGTGTGTGTGTGTGTGTGTGTGTGTGTGTGTGTGTGTGTGTGTGTGTGTGTGTGTGTGTGTGTGTGTGTGTGTGTGTGTGTGTGTGTGTGTGTGTGTGTGTGTGTGTGTGTGTGTGTGTGTGTGTGTGTATGTGGGGGGGTTAACCGGTTTAGGGGTGCCCAACCTCACACTTATTCCATCCCCCCCTAAAAGACAAACAGTGTAAATAAACGTATCCCCTCTCCGACTAAGCTACAACAACCGCGATGGCAAATACAGTGGTAAAGTGTATGTAAAACGAAAACATTTAAGTGAAGCAAACTGTAGCCACCTATCGCTAGTGTACGCAATGATTGAGCTGCAAACAGCGTAACTGTAGAAAAGTAATAAGGGTACGACAAAAACGAAATAATACAGATCCAGATAATAACTTTACCCTAGCATTAAAATCTTGTACATTGCAAAGCTATATGAAACTCAACTAATCTATCAGCTTATTATTTATTACATGTTTTACTGTATGAGGAAATACGTTTATAAATTTAACAGCGGTTTCGCAAACTTGAGGTACTTTACGATCAGCCAAAAGTATATGAGCCGAAAGTCACTTAACTTGATTTAAGGAATGCAACAGAAATTTTTTTTGAAGACTGTCTTCAGATAACATCCTTTCTTTACACAAGGGCATGTGATTGATATTTATGTTCTCAGTGACAATGCGTGTCGATGCTGAATTTGTTGGAAACTGTCCTGTACAATCGATTGTAGAAATCATATTTATCACAATATAACCGCGTGACTCTAACACAACTGTTTCTAAAATTAATAATGCAAACCATGTTCAAAACATTTTCTGTAAATGGTTTGCATTATAAATTTATAAAGATGGCATTACTGACACAATAAGATCAGTTTTCTCTGATCCTTCAATGCTTCAAAAGACAGTGTGATTTCTATTCTATGTTGCTTCATTTGGTTGAACTTTCGTGAACGAAGGCTATATTTTCTTGTATACAACTCCTAAATGCACATAAGAAGTAGACTCACAGACTTCGTCGTTACTAGTAAGCACTGACAATGCGTTTTTGACAATTGCCGATTTATTAGCATTGTATACGTACCTAAACGTACAGATATATTCACAACAAATATTCATGCGATTTTGAAGATCTGACTTGGAAAGATACGAAAGAAACATGTCATCTGCTGATGAAGGGCATGTACAGTTAATAGCATAAACGTTTAACCATTATATATACTGAAAGTGGGTGATCCTTGGAAAACAAAAGTAGCAATGCCAAAAAGAGAAAATTGCAGACTCGGTTTTATTGAGTCTGTTCATGAGTAGTTATTAAACATGCAACACTATTCACACCCCCTAAACCGGCTTAAGCAGTATTCAATTTTCAAAACTTATACCATCAAAACTAGTGATACGCTGACTTTTCAAATGGACTATTCCAAAATTCAAACAGGTCAAGTTTATGGTGTTTATTATGGTTTTTTTCTAAAGAAAAGTATGGTATAATTTATATGGTATAATTTATATGATATAATTTATATATAAGTTCACCCTAAGTGTGTCATGTCACGCTTGTCTCGCGTCTAGAAACCATGTATTTATACAAACAGTTCGAGTCCAGATGAATCGCCGAGTAACTCAGTGTCTCATCAGAATCCAATATGTATGTTCCTGTGGCTGTTTGTTGAAACAAAAATGAGAGAACAAATGTAGCAGACGACAACGTTTGGCATCAAAAGAATCAAACACCAAATTCTTATTTGGAAACATTCCCTTCCCCCTGAATGCCGTCTACCCACCCAGAAGGTCGTTACCCACCCTGAAGGCCGTTTACCCACCCTGAAGGTATAACGAATTATTACAATCATATTGACGAGAATGTTTTAGAACGGTAATTACTAGGATCAGTGTGCCACTAGTAGCTGCCTTAAACTATTCAATTATTTAATAATATCAAGGTCCATGGTAAAATATGTTAAAGTACAGCGCCCGAACGCCATAAGGTATGTATTTCAATACATAGACAACTATTAAATATGCAGAAAACGGCTTGAGCTGCACTTTTAAATAAGTTCATTGTGTAACTACATTCCATCCCATCAAACATACAGGGATTGGGGATTTCATGCTAAGCATAAACTGACAGTTGCATGAAAGGGATAATTAACTGTATACAGCGATGTCAATCAACAACTGTATTGTATTAATAACGATCTGTGTATCGCACATTAATCAACAACTGTATTGTATTAATAACGATTTGTATATCTCACACATTCTTACTAAAGATAGTTTTGCTATTATAACTATACTCGTTCTGATACTGTCAGGTTGTGTCTATTTCTTTTGTACTGATTCTACGAAACTCAAGGCCTGTGCGTAACACCTTTTGACCAAAGGAATGTATTTGTAATGCCAATGTGTCGTCTTGCCCCGTGCCACAAATAGTCCATGCCTGACTGGGGACTGGGTTAGACCATAATTATGTCAGAGTATAAGGAACATACCGCAGCAGTTGTAGTACAGAAGAACATGTCCTAAATGGTCATTCATTTATTGAAAAGAGAAGTCTTAAAATACAGGTGATTTCTTAACCCTTTTCTCCATAAAACGCCTTTCTACGCCTCTGTAAAAGACACGTTTTGAAACCATTGTGATAAATAGAGCAGTTGCTCCATAGGAGCAAATGCTCTATTTATCACAATGGTTTCAGAACTACACAGTTTTAAAATTCTCCTTTTCTGTAGTAAATACTCCTTTTCGGTAGATTCATTCGAAGAGGATTTATCTAAAAATAGCCTATGAGGGAATGGGTTAATGCAGGACATACTTGATGCAGAAAGCTTCTACTGTAGTTACTGTTTATGTTGTACCTCACGACCAGTAACAGGTTCGATAGTACAGCAGACACATTCCAAGAACGGACATACTTAACTGTCTCTCTCAAGTTTGTGACAACCAATTGCAATGTTTTCCAATTCACAATCAATATCAAGAGTTGTGTTTCTGTATCATGGACATATCCGACAACGTGAACATGGTGTGTCCCGAGGAAGTGTAATACTCCCACCAGACATATCTACAGACAAGCCGTACCGTCTAGCTTCACTATGGAATTCTTCAAACATTTAAAAGAACGACCCAAAGACCCAAATTTTCATCCTGTTATACAGAAACAAAAGAGATGCTAGGGCAGCACGTCCATAAAAGCAAAATACACATTTAATTTCCAGTCAAACTCTACGTCAATGGAAAATCGATCCTTGATAAGTTACCCGATTGGTGGATAGCCTTCTTGGTCACAGATCTATCGGCGTTTGCACATGCTGGGACAAATGATCAAGTGTTCACTCCATCACGTACGGTATACATTGAGGAAACAGACGTGAATAGAATTGCAGAGTTTGCATCTGAGCGTAGTGACTGATCCAATGTTTGCAAAATGAAAACGGTCACGCCAACGACCCGATTGTGAATGGAAAGTCACGTGATACGATTAACACTGGTAATGCAAATGATAAAAAACTAGTGATGCAGACATCAGTTTCATTGCAAAATATTCGCATTTGTCCAAACTAAAATCCTAAATTGTATGACGACCTTGAAAGTGGGTCTTGCCAGTAAGCTCGGTCTATTGATATGGCGAATTAACTGAGCTGTAAGGTTTTAGAATAGTACAAATACAACTTTGGTTGAACACTATTTTAGTGCTGGAGATATCTCATAGGGCCTGATCTTTTGTGTTTGAGCACTGATTAGGTCAAAGTCTATTACATGTGTACCCATATGCCTTCATTACAACGTGTAAGATTGTACGAACTTCGCTAAATCTCTGTGAATAGTGAGATGCCACTCGATTGAAAGACCAACCCATGTACTTTCTTATGCACACCTCTGTTACATGGCTTATTCACGGACTGTTTAGAAATGGGGTGACAAAAGGGTATCCCCACTTTAACCCTTTCACCGCCACAGTCGCATAAATGCACCACGACAAATAGTGCAGTCCCAGATCAGACGCCGCCTTTTCAATGCGGCGTCTGATCAGGGACTTCACTATTTGTCTCGTTCTCTATTTCTAGATATGTGCTTTATTCCTTTGAAATTTGCATTTATTTATCTCATTTCCTTATTTTACTGAATGATTTAACAAACTTGGATTGTAGACGACAAATAGAAATTGGCGCCGAAAGGGTTAAGCTCCCTGAAAACTTTGCTTATTAAGTCTGTCAAATGTCAGCTGTTCAAAAACATTAAATGAAATAGTAGTAGTGGTGGCTTGGCCTAGTGGTTGAGCATTCAGCTGATAACCCAGGGGTCCGGGGATCGAATCCCGGCTGGACAAGCTCATCAATTTTCAGAGGCTTTTATGTATTGTTTCATCGGTTTACACGAAAAAAAAGAGAAGAAATTTAACCTAAGCCCACTGTTGTCTGGATGTATATTTTATGCAAGTGTTTGGTGGTTTGTCCTCCCTATGGACTGGTTTTTCATTGAGTTAGTATGATTATATTTGCATTGAAATCAAGAAAAAGAGATGGGAACTCTTTACAGCACACTTGGACAGTGGCAGAACCGATTAGTTCCTCATTACAAAGCGATACTATTAGTATCTCACCTGTATCCAGGACACGAAGCCATGAAAAATATAACAGACTCGCATAGACTGAAAACAGCAGTAAATTCGTGTTCAATTAATAGAAGTGAGATGTCCAACCAAGAACATGAGTCGCTTGCGCATCATACAATACAGATTCATCGAATGGCCGAGACACACGCGGAAAATATCGAAAATAGACACTCAACGCTGTGTGTTTGAGTTTGGATGGGGTGGGGTGTGGTGGGGTGGGGATGTGGTCTGGTAGGGTTGGTGTCTGAGTTCGTCAAACAAACTTGAATCGTGTTAACAGGATTATGTCATTCCTTTTGTAACATGACTGGTGAAAAACATGCAGCCAGACCGGGGATCGAACCCGGGACCCCTCACATACAAGGCGAGTGCTCTAACCACTGAGCTATCTGAATCGCTTACTGTCTTTCACTAAGTACCTGTACCCGGCCTGTCACACTACTCCCCCTTTCCCCCTGAGATTCTCGCCGACTCTGCAGCAGAAATAATGGGCGTGCACAGGGTCCGATTTTCAAGTTGGGCGCCAACTGTAACAGGAATGGTGAAAAACATGCAGCCAGACCGAGGATCGAACCCGGGACCCCTCACTTACAAGGCGAGTACTCTAACTACTGAGCTATCCGAACCGCTTACTGTCTTTCACCAAGTACCTTTACCCGGCCTGTCACACTTTGTTTAGGGAGACTTCGTTAAATGATAAGATTAACTTAAACGTTCAATGTTTATGCGAAATATGAAAAAGACTAAACAAGACAAGAGAAACACGATGGTCCTGTATCGTTCAACTGCAACGAAAGGTCGCGTGAATATAAGAATATCGGTTAAATTGTTTAAAATATATCAACGAGATTACTGCCCGGCAGCCAGTTTTTCGGGAATAACTCTTTTTGTTTACTCTTTCCTAACTGAATCACCCTTATTGCCATAAGCAGAGATTTAGCCTCCACCGTGATGGCAAAGCTTTAGTATGAATGACAATGGCTTTAACAGTTGTAGTAAGGGACATATTCCTGCAAAATCTGACTGAAAAATATCGAGCTAGTGATTTTGGAGAATGTTTTTGACATTTTCAACATAGACATATAAAGAAAAGTGGCCGAGGATTTTAACCAATTACACCAGATTGGAAGATTTTCATAGATGGTCAATTAAGTAAACAATCTGCCAAATTACACTGAACTCTGCTCAGTGGTATTAGAGGAGTGGATTATTGAAAGTTTTTATAGTTATATAAGACGTCCATGCTTTTTGACAAATCAAAATGATTTGAACAATTTTGATAAAGGGTCACCTAAGGATCATTGATATCTGCCCAGTGATTTCAGAAAGGAGTATTTAAGAAATTCCCACCATAGCCATATGCGAAAATTAGCCCCGCCACTAGGGGCCATGTGTTGTGACGAATCAACTGGTTTGAATAATATAGGGACTCCCAATTATCATATCTACCAAACAGTATTAAGATCTGCCAAGTCGTTTCAGAGGAGAAGATGTTCACTATGGCCATATAAGGAAAATTAGTTCCATCCCTGGTGGCCATTTTGGCACGAATAATTTTTTTGTAGAGCGTGACCTGCAAAATTATGTTGAAATCTGCCAAGTGCCTTCAGAGGAAACAGTTTTGAATGTCCTGCTATAGCCATATACTGTCCATTTCAATTTACCTTGTCACTGAATTTGAATCGAGATTGTATTTTAATTGTGGCTTTTCCTGCTTGAATTTACTACTTTTTCAATTAGACTGACCTTAAATCTACTTCATTTGATCGCATCGTTTTCAGGAACTCCCATGCTAAACATCCCTGAATGTCATGCAGTAACAAGGAAGAAAATGCCGAAAATGCATTTTCTACATGCTAATGCGATCAGCTGTTTCTTTGCAAATGGCCGCCGTATGTATGGATAGTGGAACGTATCATTTTTCAACAGGGGTGAATTGCATACTGATGTGAAATAAATGACGTAATTCCATGTATGACGTCAACTTTTAAGAGCTATAATTACCCCTGGTTAAAATCGAACGTTCAACTCGACGTCAATCGTCCGCCATTTGCAATTTGAAATGAACATATTTACAACGGGAAAACATTGGTTTAATGCATGATATCTTCATTTAAAGATGGATTCAAGCTTAGGGAAACTCGGGCACAGAGCTCCTGAAAAACGATGACACAAGTGGTTTAAATTTGATCTCCATCCGGTAAGATATGAAAAACTCTCGATTCAAATTCAGTGACAAAGTAAATTGAAATGGACAGTATGTGTTATAGGAATATTTCTGTCATTGGCGTCATGCTGGTGTTTTTGAGAAGAGGGTTTTTAAAGCCTTTCATTTTTGTTTTCATGGCAACCAAAGTTATGCATTTAATGGAATTATTTGAACAAATTTGAAATATTCTGGAAGTGGGAGATCCTTCGAAAGCAAAGTAGCAATACAATAAGAGAAAATTGCAGACTCGGTTTTATTGAGTCTGTTCATGAGTAGTAATTAAAAGTGCAATACTACTCACGGCCTCTAGCACCAGCTTAAGCAGTATTCAATTTTCAAAACGAATAACATTACATTAAAACTGATGATCCCGAAGGATGAGAAAATATAACAACACTGAAGAATGAAGTACGGGCGACTTTTTACGGCCGCCTCAAAAGCACAAAACACCTGCTGTTTTGAAGTACATATATTCTGAAAGTGGGAGATCTTTCGAAAGCAAAAGTAGCAATGCAAAAAGAGAAAATTGCAGACTCGGTGTTATTGAGTCTGTTCATAAGTAGTTTTTCATTTTTCAAAACAAATAACATCAAAACTAATGATTCCGAAGGACCAGAAAATATAACAACACTGAGAATGAAGTACGGGGCGACTTTATAAGTTGATTATAAGAGGAATATTTCTCTTAAGCTAAATTAGCTTCCTGTCAGTGGTTTCAGAGAAGTGAACGGCCGGTCGGACGGACGGAGGGAGGGAGGCCGGGAGGTGGGCGATCACAATAGACCACTTTAACTATATGCTCAGGTGAGCTAAAAAGCTACAGAGATAATGGTGTTTAATCGCCTACGTTTCAGATGAACTTTAAAATGGTAGTAGCAGATTATTTAATTACTTTTTTTTTTTTTTTTTTTTTTTTTTTTAAATTTATAATTTTTTAATTATTTATAATTATTTTAATTACAGAACATATATTAAACAGTTTATCAGATGAAATGCTTAATTTGGGTCGCTTGCGAACTTGCAAATTCTACCTGGTTAGTATGTCTACGAAGTACGTTTGATAGGAAAATATTCTAATCAAATTGCACACGAATCTGGATAAAAGATTATTAGAAAAAGGAGAACAATTCTGAATGGAAGATTAGACTAGATTGTGTGTTATGACGAGTTGATAATTAAATTCATGTGTGTATAATACGTCTGGGAGCAGCCTGGTTGATTCTGTAGTGTGTCGACCTATGCTATTTTATTACACATTTTCGGTAGACAATCCGAATATTATGTCAGATGTTTTTTTGGTGTTCTGAAATCGTATGCTTGAGAACACACTGATAACCATGCACAGAACGAGTATGAAGAAGTTTGTTCAAAATATACATGGAATGAACATAAACGTAACGCCTTTTAAACACAATTATCAGTGAAAATGACAGAGATAAGTTTTACATGCCTGAGAACATGACTAACTCTCCAAAGATATCGATCATGACTTGAGTGAGTTTTATTTAGTATTTAGCGAAGAGTGCGATCTTTTACTTACGATAGACATGCATATAAATACCACCATAGTAAATCGAAAAAGCAAACTGAAGGCAAGCAACCATGGAATGACCCAAATGTAAAGAAAAGCAAAACGCATTTTACGAAAAATTGCATGAATGAGACTCGCGTGTCCAATCCAACTGCAAGGTCTGTTTATAAATCTACTCCTGGAATCAACAATTTTCTTTTGATAAATTACACTAATAAATTCCGACTTGGCGAGCAAAATAAAGGTTTGGTGTCGTAGGGACGAGATAAGTCTTAATGACGAGATAATAAATATCTGATGGCGAGAAAAAAAATTGGTGACAAGATAATAAGTTGTGGTGACAAGATAATAATGCTTGGTGACGAGATAATTGGTCGTGATGACCTAATAAATAAGTATTGGTGACGAGATAATTAGTCGTGGCGACGAGAGAAATAAGTTTTGGTGACGAGATAATTAATCATGAATAGGTGATAATAAGTTGGTGGCGAGATAAATAACTCTTGGTGACGAGAAAATAAGTCGTGGTGACGAGATAAATAAGTCTTGGTGACAAAATAATAAGTATTGTGACGAGATAATAAGTCTTATGGCGAGATAATTAGTCGTGGTGACGAGATAAATAAGTCCTGTGACGAGATAATAAGTGTTGTGACGAGATAATAAGTCGTGGTGACGAGATAAATAAGTTTTGTGATGAGAAAACAAGTCGTAGTGAAGAGATAAATAAGCCTTATGACGGGATAATACGTCTTGGCGACGAGATGAGTCAGGGTGATGAGATAAATAAGTCGTGGAGACGAGATGATAAGTCGTGATGACGAGATAAATTAGTTTTGTGACCAGATAATATGTTGTGGCGTCCAGATAATATGTCGTGGTGACATACTAAGTCTAGGTCAATACGTTAATTAAATGAAAATGAAACAACTAGATATCAGCTCTTGGCCATGGACCGCATACATCTGAAGCAGGCGTTAATCCTAGCAGACACAATTTATTTAGCAGTGAAACTACTGAAGGTGAATAAGTAACGAAATACCTCGCTTACTGCAATGTATAAGGTTAACTACCCTCCTGTTGACAAAACACGTACAATAAATACCTCTAAACTAGAAATTCAATTTAGTATAAATATCGGCTTTGGAGACAGGTGGTAGCTGAATGCAGCATGAAAGTCATGCAGAAAGCTCCTCTTTCTGCATGACTTTCACCCTGCATTAAGCAGCCATCTGCCTAAAAAGTATCTAACTTCTTCCCGACTAAAATCCCTGTTTAGAAGGATGTTTACTGTATCTACTAAGGTTCATGGTCGGCTGACTTCAGATTCATTCAGGCGTGTGCGAAACTACTGAACGAATATCAGACAGTCTGGATCCTGATGAAACTTGGTGTCTAATCTGGGTTTAAACTGTGTGGAATAGCAGTCTGGTCACGGTCGACTAGATAATGGTTAAATTCATAACATACATATGGCCGATGTGTTTGATCTTCGACATGCTAGGTATTGCCTCGTCGACAGAAATGTGGCTGAGAACATGATACGATTTATCACGGTTATGGACATTTTAGCTGATGAATATTAATGTCAAAAACAATGATTAGCTGAAAGAAGCTATAGAACCAGGTCTTAATAATTTAACAACCAGAGCACACCCTCATCCGATAGCTCCTATAGCAGATGTCTAGTATGCATGTCCGCTGTTTGCATCATCACCACATTCTCTCCCACCGACGCCTCTTGACGTCTCTGTTAAAGTCTAAAATTGTCTAGAAGGGAATGAGTTAACCCTTTCCATGTTCTATGTTTACATCAAATGTCAATACCTACTGAATATTCATGGACACAATAGTTATAATGAAACATAGAATGTGGAACATTGTAACTATTTTAGAAAGTAAATAAACTGATTCCATTAGCGAACAGAGCAGACCCTAATCAGACGGCTCGTAATGGGGCCGCCTGATCTAGGTTAGAACTCTGTTTGCAAATGCGTAAAAAGGCGATTATATGAAGGAAAGGGTTAAAAGGAATACTTTGATGAAAAGGGCTACATATAAGGACTGTTTCGTATACAGTAGAACTTGTCTAAAGCGGCCATTAAAAGGTCTAATTATGGGTTTTAAGGCAGGCGGTAGCTTAATGCAAGCCAGAAGCAATGCAGAAAGCTCCTACAGAATGTTACCCTGCATTAAGCTACCACATGTTTCTAACACTTCTATGTTCAATAAGTGAGGGATTGATTATGAATAGGTTCTACTGTATGTCATAGGCAAAAAAAATAACTTGTCAATTGCCATGGTAGTTAGATGTGTAGGCTGGCTAATTAAATCATGAATTAAGAATACTATTATTCAACAGCCATGGCAAATACATGTAACACTGTTCCGTAATTGTTATCCAACAATTCACTTTATTATGTGTGTTTGGAAAAGGGTTTGAATATAAACTAAACTTTGAATTGCTCCATTATTCACCTAATGATTTTGCAAACAGTGTAGACCCAGACCCGACTCAACATGTTAATACAACAAGAGGATAACTCTTATATATCTGATGAACGATTTCGATTCTGAACAGACTCGGTCACATCCTGGTAATTCAGCGCTTTCAGTGCTAAATATTTGAAGAGGAATGACTAATTTATATTCTACAACATAGTCTATGATGCCATTTGTTTATCTTATGTTGACGCATTGATCCAAGGCGTAAAAAGGTCTGAAATAGTCCCACAAACAATTGTAAAATTGTACTTAGTTCCATCACGTTTCGGTAAACTTATTTTTTTACATGCCTATTACTTTTAAATAGCTACAGAAAGAACATTTAAAAGTACAAAATGAATACTTATTGCTAAGAATCTTGGGTAAACAAGTTTGTCCTGTGAATGGGATACCAAATGAACCGTGGGTACCAAATCTAGCCAGACATCACCACAGTTCACCTTGTTCAGTGTTGCATTTGTAATGTACTAATGATAGTGGTGTCACATTTCACCTAAATGTATATACAGTAAAACTTCTCTAAAGCGCGCCTTCGATGAAGTATAAATATCGGTCTTGAAGACAGGTGGCAGCTTAATGCACGGTGAAATTCGTGCATAAAGCTCCTAAAGGAGCTTTGCATTTGTAATGTACTAATGATAGTGGTGTCACATTTCACCTAAATGTATATACAGTAAAACTTCTCTAAAGCGCGCCTTCGATGAAGTATAAATATCGGTCTTGAAGACAGGTGGCAGCTTAATGCACGGTGAAATTCGTGCATAAAGCTCCTAAAGGAGCTTTCTGCATCACTCTCATCCTGCATTAAGGATCCTCCAGCCTTAAATATTCTCAATTCTTCTCTACTAGAATTCCGGATTAGAGAGGTTTCACTGTACTTCAGCGGTCGAGACAGGGTTGTTTTTAAGCTATCGATCTCTCAATAAAATATCATAAAACTGGTACTTTTGACGCATCTCATTAATAACATCATCTGAAGCATTTCCAAAATATCGTTTTCAATGATTCAATTGATGAAAAATATTGTACATGTGGTTGAACGTAGCAGCAAGAAACAGTATCATTTAAAAAACACACAAGCTGGATACGTCGATGATCAGATACTCAGTGTCTGATAAATACTCTAAGTCAGCACTAACCCATTTGCTCCCAGTGGATTCTTCCATGTTTATATATAGGATTAGTCAATTTTTATCTAAGGGGTGCCTGGTCTAAATTTTCAATTTCGTTTTGTTTTATATTGAAATTCCTATCAGCAAACAGTGATGACTATGATCAGACGCCGCATTATGCGGCGTCTGATCAGAGTCTACACTGTTTGCCTACGTCCCATATATGGGATCGTGGAAGCAAATGGGCTAAATAGGAAGTTCAAACTACAGTAAATCCCCGATAATTCGAACATTTAAACAAATATCATTATCGATCTTTAGACAGATGGCAGCTTCATTCAGGGTGAAAGCTATACAGAAAACTTTCTGTATTACTTTCACCCTGAATTAAGCTAACACTTGTCTAAAATGTTCTCAATTATTCATTACTAAAACTTTCAACCTTCAACAAGCTATCGAGTGTTTACTGTTGTTTCAACGCTGGTTTTTAAACCATTCCCTTATATTGACGACTTTTGACGACTCTGTACAAGTCACTTTGTGAACTCATTGTGACAAATAGAGCATTTGCTCCCATAGGAGCAAATGCTCTATTTATCACAAAGGTTTCAAACTACAAAATTCTAAAATCTTCCTTTTCTCTAGTTAACGCTCCTTTTCGGTAGATTAATTCGAAGTGGTTGTATCTAAAATAGCCTATGAGGGAATGGGTTAAGACAGGTGGCAGCTTATTGCAATGTGAAAGTCATACAGAAGGCTCGTTTGAGAATGTTCTGTATGACTTTTCAGGCGGTATTAACCGGCCACCTGTCTAAAACGAATTATATTCTCCTTTACTAAAAGTCTAGTTTAGTAGAGGTTTTACTGTATACATGGGCTATCTAAGAGCAATTTGCTACTTGGTAAAGGACATAAACTCAACCACCTGCAGCAAACTCAACCGCCTGTCTGCAAATCCAGCAAAATGTCCTATTGGTTTTAATGTACATGGAATAATCAAACTGATGGCGACATCGTCATCGAAGATAATGCTACTTACATTACTACAACAACTGAGCTAATAAAGGCACCGGTGTCATCCAAAATAGTGCTACTTACATTACTACAACTAAACTAATAAAGGCACCGGTGTCATCCAAGATAGTGCTACTTACATTACTACAACAACTGAGCTAATAAAGGCACCGGTGTCATCCAATATAGTGCTACTTACATTACTACAACTAAACTAATAAAGGCACCGGTGTCATCCAATATAGTGTTACTTACATTACTATAACTGAGCTAATAAAGGCACCGGTGTCATCCAAGATAGTGTTACTTTCATTACTATAACTGAACTAATAAAGGCACCGGTGTCATCCAAGATAGTGCTACTTACATTACTACAACTGAGTTAATAAAGGCACCGGTGTCATCCAATATAGTGTTACTTTCATTACTATAACTGAGCTAATAAAGGCATCGGTGTCATCCAAGATAGTGTTACTTTCATTACTATAACTGAGCTAATAAAGGCACCGGTGTCATCCAAGATAGTGCTACTTACATTTTTACAACTGAGCTAATAAAGGCACCGGTGTCATCCAAGATAGTGTTACTTTCATTACTATAACTGAGCTAATAAAGGCACCGGTGTCATCCATGATAGTGCTACTTACATTTATATAAAATAAATGATATATAGACTTTTTGCAATGCTACTTACGTTGAATTAATATACTTACATTTATATAATTGGGTTAATAAAGGCGCTGGTGTCATCCAAGATAGTGCTACTTACATTAATATCAAATAAATAATATAAAGACTTTTTGCAATGCTACTTACGTTAAGTTAATATACTTACATTTATATAATTGGGTTAATAAAGGCGCTGGTGTCATCCAAAATAGTGCTACTTACATTGTTATAAAATCAATAATATAAAGACTTTTTGCAATGCTACTTACGTTAAGTTAATCTAATTAAGCTGATAAAGGCGCTGGTGTCGTCCAGGAGAGTGCTACTTACATTAATGCAATTGAGCTAATACAGGGGCTGGTGGCATGATGTCATCCATGTTCATTAATGCAATTAAGCTCATAACAGCTCACGTGTCTCTTTAATGATAATGCTACTTATAAACACCTATACAATTGCAATAATAAAGGCGTCGGTCTCAGCAATGATAAGACTACTACATTATTACAAATAGAGATAATTAAGGCACTGGTAGCAGCAAAATGATAATACAAAGAATAATAATTCAACAGAACTAACTAATGCGCTGGTGTGAGCAATGATAATGCTACTTACATTAATACAATTGAACTAAAAGTTATAGCTTAACCATAATTGCACTTAATTAAATTAACTAAGTGCTAATAAACACGCTGGTATCAGTAGTGATACTACTACTTACATTGACACCATTTAGCTAATAACGGCGTGTGTGGCAGCAATGATAATGCTACCTGCATTAATAGAACTGAGCTTATAAAGGCACTGGTGTCATGGATTATGCTACTAACATGATATATTTGAGCTAATACATGTGCCGGTGTTAGCAAGGATACTGCTACTTACATTAATACAATTTAGATGATAAAGGCACCAGTGTAATAAAGGATAATGCTACTTACATTAATACAATTTAGATGATAAAGGCACCAGTGTAATAAAGGATAATGTTACTTACATTAATACAATTGAAATGATAACGGCGTCAGTTTCACCAAGAATAATGCTACTTGTATTAATACAAATAAGATGATAAAGGCGCCAGTGTCATAAAGGTCAATGCTACTTACATTAATACAACTGAGATGATTAAGGCGCCGTGGTCATCAAGAACAATGTTACTTACATTAATACAATGAGATGATTAAGGCGCCGTGGTCATCAAGAACAATGTTACTTACATTAATACAACTGAGATGATTAAGGCGCCGTGGTCATCAAGAACAATGTTACTTACATTACTACAACTGAGATGATTAAGGCGTCGTGGTCATCAAGGACAGTGTTACTTACATTAATACAAATGGGATAATAAAGGTGCCGGTATCAGCAAGAATAATGCTATTTACACGATTACAATTGAGAAGATAAAAGCGCCGGTGTCAGCTATGATAATGCTACTTACATTAATACAAATGAGCTGGTGTCATCAATGATACTGCTTCTTACATCTATACCATTAAGCTATTAAGAGCTAGGCTGTCATCCAAGACAATGCTACTGGCAGTAATATATGTATGCTAATTTACATTAATACAATTCGGATAACAAATGTGCTGGTGTGATCTATGATAATGGTTTTTACATTAGTACAATTGATATGATAAATGACCCGGTCTCATCAAGGATAATGTTACTTACATAAATACAATTGAGTTAATAAAGGCAATGCCGGCAGTTGAGGCAATGCTACTTACACTAACCCATTCCCTCATATTGACGACTTGTGACGACTCTGTAAAAGTCACTTTGTAAAACCATTGTGATAAATAGAGCATTCGCTCCTAAAGGAACTACAAAATTCTAAAATTTCCCTTTTCTCTAGTTAATGCTCCTTTTCGGTAGACTAATTCAAAGAGGTTGTATCTAAAAAATAGCCTATGGTGTAATGGTTTAATAGAGCTGAGCTAATAAATGCGATGGTGTCATCAATGATAATACTATTTATAATGTTATTTACAATAGTACAACAGGGCATAATAAAGACGCTAATGATACTTCCATTTATACAGTTGAGCTATTAAAGGCACTGATCGCCACTTGGATAAAAAGTTATTTCATAACTCACAGTTTCAAACGTCTTATGTAAGGGCTTACGATACTTTCAGTCGTGCTATCATTTTCATGCACGTAGCAATGGGATAAATGGTATTATGTTTTTTGTACTGTGTGCCGTACCAATCTTATAGTTTAGTGTGTAACTGTTTCAGGTAAATGTTAAAAGGAGTCTTTATTATTGCCATAAGCTGACCATCTGAATGCGTGGAAACGAGTATAATAGGATTTACACACATTGCAGAAACAGATGAGATTGCTCCTAGATGACCTTCTGGTCAGGGTTTGCACTATCTGTCATTCAAAATTCTCTACTAAATTGAATTCCTTCAAACTGAATAGAGATTATTATTATACAGCCATTGGCAATTCCACTTTTGAATATATAATTATATATAGCATTCAATGTTTTTAAAAACAAACAGTATCGAACGGAGGGCATGGTATTGTAACTACATGTGCATTCAGGATTCGGATTGTTAACATTAACCTAAGTGGTCATCAAGTGTCGCTTGCATACCCATTGTGCTAAACTAATCTTCGTAAACAGTGTAGTACTGTCTTCGGCTTCTTGAATCTAAGCATTGCGTTAATAGATTGAACCCCTATCAATCCAAAACAGAACAAAACATCTCAAACAAAGTACATCCAAAAATAAAATAAAAACACTTCAAACAAACATGCAAGCTCTGTAAAGCCCTTGAAGGAAATATGTGGTAATTAGTCATGAATCATGCATAACAAGCGTAAAATTCTCATTAGTTGGTTACTTGCCTTATCACTTTCCGTTTCTTTGACATATCTCGTTCGGCAATTTCTTTACTCTGCTTGACGCGAGTAGTCGACGACACTTTGCGTGCAGAAAGTAAAATTGACATTGTTGATGAAAGTACTTTTACACCCTGGAACACTTCCCTTTGAAATCAGCACCCTTCTTCTTGTTGACAGTCGAGCAATTTCTAACCAGTTTCTGAACTATTTTAAACCAGTAGCTGTAGTTCATTGAAGCGTCAAACAAGCGTCCAGGTTATGTGCGTACTCTCTGATCATGGCCAGCAAAAACCAATTATTTCTGTGAACAATTAACTGAAATCCGATTAGAGTTGCTCAAAAACAGGACCTCGATGGAAACCAAGCTACCTGCGAATTATACGCAGGTAAGTCAAGCCAATAAATGCCAGGAAAATATAGAGCGGAGCTTAATAAAGTTCTGCTCCCTTGGTCAATAGATTGCCTATTGCTATCAAAGTATTCGCCAATGTTGTCGCTCGGTGTCAGATATCTCTTGCGCTGTCAAATATTGTCGTCTGCTACATCTTTTTTATACGTCTTCCCTTTATTAAAACAAACAAACACAAAAGCAATACTGCAGAAACAAACAATATGGACCCGTTGGAGACGCTATGTTTTTTCTCGGCGTCTCATCTGGATCCAAACTGTTTGCAGATGCGACAGTGACAGCAAACGAGTTAAGTAAGTTTTCAAATTTAATCCATTTCCAACACTATAGATTTTAATAGGAATGAACAAGTCTTGTGCCGAGTCGAATTTATCCAGTTTACTGTAACAGTTGTACTCAAATAGATCTGTGTCTCCCATAACCATTTGCTCTACGAATATTCATGCAAGAAATAATGGCATCATGAATATTTATTATTTGACCTTTTCATAATGTAAATATTTCAAGGGAATTCTTTACTTTGACAAAAACTGTTGAGTCATATCTATATCATGTCATAAGCAATTGTGCAGACACTGATCAGACAGTTCCTACAGGAGTCGTCTGATCTGGATCTACTCTGTTTGCAAATGTGTAGAACGGCGTAATGTGAGAAGACCTGAATAATAATGTTAGAAATAACAAAATTATGGATATATATATATATATTGGTTAAAAGTTTCAGCTAACACATGAATACTGAATGAATACTGAAGTTTTAGCCACGGCAAAACTTGTAGAATGTAAATTGACACACAGAACACTCGTGAAGCCGTCTACCCTGTTTGCACTTTGTGCGTCACGACACATCAGAAGTGGTCATAGAGGTCAAAAGGCGTCACTATATTATGTATATTATGTAACTATTTTCTTCTTACACATAACTGCTTGTTACAATTTGCATGTACAGTAGAACTTGTCTTAAGCGACCATCAAACATAGGTATAATTATAGACATATAAGACAGGTGTCAGCTCAATGCAGGCCAAACGTAATGTTGAAAGGTCTTATAGGAGTGCACTGCATTACTTTTGCACTGCACTAACGAATCGCCTGTTTTTAAGACCCCTATGTTCAATACATGAATGGTCGTTCAACCCTTTCCTTGTTCTATGTTTATTGCAAATTTCAATACATACTGAATATTCATGGGCAAAATAGTTATAATGAAATATGGAAGTTGGAACATTAAAGCCATTTAGCCATTTTAGAAAGTAAAGAAACCGATCTATCAAATTCCAAGAGCAAACAGAGTAGACCCAGATCAGACGGATCCTATATGAGCAGTCTGATCTGGGTCTACTCTGTTTGCAAAACACGTTTATATCAGGGAAAAGTTTAACACAGGACCTACTGTAACCATATTGTATTACATAGTTAAACATAACAACCGAGCTATTACATTAGTAGACTACTCGACTGCTACGTCTAGACAAAGAGACAAGAGTCACTGAAACGGAATTCTCTACAAAGCAACATATACATGTGCGTACGCAGATATTTCCACCAAACCCTATCTTGTGACTACCGTTTAGAATGGTCTCGATGATAGGGTAAAAGAGTTAGTTTTGAAAATGTTTTAATTTAAGCATCTTATCTGGACCCCTGTCCAGTCAACTGTGGAAGTAGCATCATAGGATTTCAGGTTTTCCCAGATCACATTATTGACAAATATATGAATCCTGTGATTACCATTGTCACATCTTAAAATGTTATTATTGCGTTTGTCCAAAAAGTTGGTTGACAAAAGATTCACATATTTCACCGACTTTTTCCCCTGCATTTTAGTGTTGTAACGCATTTCTGGCGTTCTCGTTATATTCATCAATATAATAAAATGTGATTCAGGTGTAAAATCGCACCTTTTTGCAAACACGTCCACACGTTTATGATTAAAATAAGAATATAATGTTATGTTACTGTGAAAACTAGAATTGATCACAAAAACAAATTGAAATATGTTACTGGGCTGCATGAACATACCACAGTTTGCACATTATTGATGCATGTGATCACATTCTGCAAAAGTGTGAAGTTTTTAAGGGACACTGGACTGTTATTGGTTAACCCATTCCCACATAGGCTATATTTAGATCCAACCACTTTGAATGAATCTACCCAAAAGGAGCATAAACTAGAGAGAAGGAAAACTTTTAGAATTTTGTATTTTGAAACCATTGTGATAAATAGAAAATTTGCTCCTATAGAAGCAAATGCTCTATTTATCACAATGGTTTCATCAGGTAATTTTTACAGAGGCGTAGAGAGGCGTATTTGTGGAGGAATGGGTTAACACATCAGCTGTAGGAGCCATCTGATCACGGTCGCTCTATTTGCTTATAATATACCGGGAAATATAGATAGGATTCTACAGTTTCTGTTATAGCCAAATATTACAGTGCCCATGTGCTGTTATAAACAATTTATCTAATTACGATAATAAACAGGACGTAATTATTTCTTATTATTATTTCTGGTACCTCGGGATCACTTGTTTCGATGTTATTGGTTTTAAAAAATGAATACCGCTAAAGCCGGTGCAAGGGGGCATGATTAGTGTTGCACTTTTAATAACTGCTCTTGGACAGACTCAATAAAACCGAATTTGCAAGTTTCTCTTTTTGTATTGCTGCTTTTGCTTTCACAACTTACGTGAATATTCATAGGTAACGTGTTAAACATCCTTTATACAATGTTGAATAATAATATGCCTGCCAAAAATAGTCTGATCATTGATGATAAATGTAAAAAAACCCATTGAAGCTGATAGAAACCAAACAATAAGTCAAGACAGTATCGGCACCCGTTCGATGTGTTCATTTTTATCTAGTCGAATACCTTTGATCTAAAAAGATAAGCCGAGCGTGAAGGCTTGTATAAATAAATTGTTTCCAGATCGATACTTTTAACCCTTAACCCACCATTCGAACCCTGACTAACATTTACCAATTGCTTAGATCCAGATGAGACGTCCAGTGTCCCATCGTCTCATCAGTATACAACCTGTTTAATATTCGGTCAAAACTATCTCAAAGGCTTACTTGATCCGGAGGTAGTCACACAATACTGTAGATTCAAATTTGAGCAGCCATTATTTTGGTAATGGTTGATGGATTTGTGTTACAACCTTTGTCTGTGGCACAGTCATAACGGCTGATATATGTCATCATAACAGCAATAAATGGTATCACCGACCGACTTAACCAGTTACCCCACAACACCTATGGCACTTTTGAAAACATAATAGACCCAGATAAGACGGCTCCAGTAGACCCCGTCTGTTCTGTTTACTTATGACATAATACAGTAAACACCTCTAATTCGGAATTTTAGTAAAGAAGAATTTAGATTTTTACGCAGGTGACTGATTGATGCAGTACGAATGTCATGCAGAAAACACTCCTTTTGGAGGTTTTTGCATGTCTTTCACCCTGCATTAAACTGCCACCTGCCTTACAGACCGACACTGACGCTCACTTGAACGTCCCGTGTAGACGGATTTTACTGCATAGATCGAATTCTTCAGTGTTTGCCATGGCCAATCATTATCTTGTTCATATGCTGTTATGAAAATTCAGCTAATAGATATTCAAGGTGTCATTATTTCTTACATAAATATTCATGAGATAGAGGGGCTAATATGGTCATATGAAGGAAAGGATTTTTCATAAAAAGCAGTCGATTGTTTATCCGTTTACTTAATGTATATTCATGTAAGAATATTATTAATGACTTTATTCATCAGTTGCATTTTGTAAATGGCATATGAACATAGAAAGTTTGGCAATTGTAGAAAATGTAGAATTAGATACAAAGCATTTGATAAGCAAAGGGAGTAGACCCTGATCAGACATGTGCTGTCTGATTTGGACCTACTCTGTTTGAAAATGCGTAAACATGCACTTGAATGGTTAACTCGTTCCCTCCTATATTCGTTTTAGATTCAGCCTTGTTGAATAAATCTACCGAAAACGAGCATATACTAGAGAAGAGGAAAAAAAAATAGAATTGCATAGTATTGAAACCATTGTGATAAATAGAGTATACTCTACTGCAATATATACAGCGATAGCTACACAGTAGTGCCTGTCTGATTATCAGCCAAACCCGTATTCTGGAGGAGTGGGAAATTCTCGGGAGGATTGTTAACTATTTACTCCAGGAATATTCATGTAAGAAACAATGACACTATGAATACTAATTAGATTAATTGTTATAAGAGCACATGGTTTTTTTGCCATGACAGAAACTGTAGAAACATGTCTATATAATTCCATAAGCAAACAGAGCTGACCTTACATGAGCCGTCTGATCTGGGTACACTCTGTTTGCAACTGCGTATCAATGCGTATTCATGGAATAACGTGTTAAAGAAGCTTGGTAATACTATTAATAATTAACCCCTTCCCTTACGTAAGCGCATTTTGACGCATCTGCAAACAGAGTAGACCCAGATCAGACAGCTCCTATAGGAGCCGTCTGATCAGAGTCTGATCTGTTTGCTTATGGTGCGATATAGATCTGATTCTACAGCTTCTACCTGAACCAAAATGCCTTGTTTTCATATGCCATTATAAAAAATAATCTTATTAATATTCATGATGGCGTTATTTCCTACATGAGTATTCATCAGGGAAAGGGTTAAGTAACTAAGGGATAGAAGAACACATGCACTAGAGGTGTCGGTCGGAAGCAATGCACTATAAGGACAGCTGACGGGCATGAGTGAGGTAGAGGGTGTCTCCCTCCCATGTTAATTCATTAGAGACCAATGTCCCTTAAAAAGGACATAGGCAAACAGAGGTGACCGAGAACAGATGGCTCCTGAAGGAGCTGCACTATTGCCCATTTTTGTCTGTCCGAATACCTCTAAAAAGAAGGATGTCATGCTTATAGCATTCGTATTTTGTGTAAAGTACATTGAGCGAAACACATTTCGAATAACTAACTTCTTTAGCTCAATCAATCAATCAATCAACCAATTAATCAATCATACATATACCCAAATATAACGATAACGACAATTTTTAACGAGTTGTTTTAAATGTAAAGATTGTGATAGACCTAAGGCACGCTAATCACATCATACATGTACTAGTATATTGGATAGACCTAAGGCACGCCAATCACATCATACTAGTATATTGTGATAGACCTAAGGCACGCCAATCACATCATACTAGTATATTGTGATAGACCTACGGCACGCTAATCACATCATACTAGTATATTGTGATAGACCTAAGGCACGCCAATCACATCATACTAGTATATTGAGATAGACCTAAGGCACGCCAATCACATCATACTAGTATATTGTGATAGACCTAAGGCACGCCAATCACATCATACTAGTATATTGGATAGACCTAAGGCACGCCAATCACATCATACTAGTATATTGTGATAGACCTAAGGCCCGCCAATCACATCATACTAGTATATTGTGATAGACCTAAGGCACGCCAATCACATCATACTAGTATATTGGTTTAACTAGTTTTTATTTTATTGTTTTTATTTATTTATATACTTTTAATAGTTTTGGCTAAAACAGTCATCCCATGTGTACAGTCGCTACAAGAACCTGTTGAGTTGAACTATAAATTTAGCATAATCAACAAAGAGAATGCACTGACATGTAACAATATACTGAACGTTTAGGATATTTGTAGAATACGTATTGTATTTTAAATTTTTGAAAAAAGTATGCACTGTATTTTGCCATTTATTAAAAATATATATTCTTTGATATTTTGAACGGCGGTCTGTCTAATTAGATTGTATTTGAAGGATATGTATTTCTTTGCACCTTGCTCAGTTGGAAGAAATGTCAGGTTTCTGCATTGAAAAAAATACATTTTAAATAATATATGAACACGATATCGTTAGCTGTATCTAAAGTATTTGAGTATCCAAACAACATAGTTTCTAACCTTAATGCTCTGAAATGGTTAAATCAAACATATTTTGTATTAAGTTTAACCCTTTCCTCCATAAATACGCCTTCAAAGCCTCTGTAAAAATTACCTATTGAAACCATTGTGATAAATAGGGGATTTGCTCCTATACGAGTAAACGCTCTATTTATCACAATGGTTTCAAACTACAAAATTCTAAAAATTCCTTTTCTCTAGTTAATGCTCCTTTTCGGTAGATTTATTCAAAGTGGTTGGATCTAAAAATAGCCTTTGGTTAAGGTAATTGGACAGTGCCAAAACAGATGTCCAATAGTTTCTTTATTACTTTTTTACATTGTATATTTCCTTTTAATGAGGCATGAATTTTACTCCTAAAAGTCTGTGAATAACTCTTACTTGAAACCACTGTATTTGTGTATCGCTGGTAATTTTGAATGGCAGCGAAAATGTGTTTTTTTCCATTTATTATCAGAGATATGTGTTGTTAATTTGTTATTCCAAGTGTAAATACATTTGGCTCTATTTCATTTCTATTCAAAGTTTCGTAAAATCGTTTGGCACCTTTGCTGCTTTTAATATTGAGATCAAGGCGGTGTATAGGATTTTTGCAAAGGTTCAGCTTCTTTCAAAATTATATATCCAATTTTCTTGCTGTTACTTGCAATGCACATATAACACCATTATCAGGTAAAACGTTAGTTTTAAGATTGTAGTTTACTTTCAACTGTTCGAACTCTATGATCGAGTTGTTCTCGTTTAGCAAATCTACAATACAATGTATTCCAGCACTAAATCACGATTTTAGGAAAACATTTTGTGACCTAATTAAAAGAAAAGGGGGTAGTTGACTGTTTTCTTTTCCCATACACCGAGTACACATTAACTTTGGAATTGCTTCAAAAACACGTGCTCAGATTTTATTACTGCATTTAAATGACAATAATTCAGGATAAATTTTACCACAATTCATTAATCTTTCTACCACTACATATTTCTTTGTAAATACTTTCACAATTTACTTATCTTCTTATCCAAATGAGATTTAAAGAATCTATGAAAAGCCTTGATATTGAGCATTCTAAGACCACTAATACACAACCTTACTAATTCGAACACTCAACCTGGCTAATTCGAATACACAACCTAGCTAATCGAATACTCAACCTGACTAATTCGAATACCCAACCTGGCTAATTCGAACACTCAACCTGGCTAATTCGAATGCTCAAATAAGCATCAATGTTGATCCCCCTTCCTCAATGAATATTCATGAAATAAATAATGACGTCATGATTATTAATTAGATTAATTTCTTATAATAGCACAAGGAGACAGGGTTTTTTGGCCATGACAGAAACTGTAGAATCAGATCTATATTGTATCATAAGCAAGCAGAGCAGACCCTGATCAGACGGCTCCTATAGGATCCGTCTGATCTGGGTCAACTATGTTTGCAAAGGCGTAGAAAGGCGTATTTATGGAGAAAAGGGTTAAGACAGTTCAAGGACCACAATGGAAATAAGAGCATGCTCTTTATCGTGTTATCCTTGGTATAGAAAGCATGTCATGGTTTTTCACAATGCATCATTTTACAAATTACTATTTATTATGATGTGATACATGTTTGTGAACCATATTTTGTTTTCTGTTTGCCGAAATAAATCTATCTTATCTACCTATCTATCTGTCCAGAGTGAATGCCCTGCAGAAAGCTTCTCTGTGAGCAATTCCGTATGACTGACATCCTGTATTTCAGCCTGTAAGGTCTCTATTCTCTTTCGCTACAAGTTGTATAGCTTTTAAAAATGAATTATTGAGATTTAACCCTTTACATGATAAACACGCTTTCCACTGCTTTGCAAACACAGTATATCGAGATCAGATGGCTCTTGCAGTTAATTAAGTTAATAGATATTCATAATGTCATTATTTCTTATGAAATATATGAATATTCATCTGGTAAAGGTTAACTGTACTGCGATTATCATGTGATGATTGCATAGACCGCACCCTATATCTACTCTACATATTTGTATGACAGACCCGTGGCATGTTCATATTTGCAGAAGGAAATGGTGTCAATATTTGCACGAGCAGCTCTAGGTACTGAAGTAAAACAGAGCCACAAAGGACCTCTCTGTACCATACGTTTACCGGTATGTATTCAAGTTGATTCTGATAAAATACCGCGTGTTGTTCACATTAATATTTACAATGCAGACCTTGAGTCCCTAATATCCTTTGTAAACAATGTAGACCCGAATGAGAGGGCTCCTAGTCGAGCCCTCTCATCAGGGTCTGCACAGTTTGTCATCTTACACTTTTTCTTTAGAAAATCCTTAAAAATTCACCATAAGCTTGACCTGTTTGAATTTTGGAGTACATGTTCATTTGAAAAGTCAGCGTTGTAAGGGTTGAATAACTCGGGTTGCAGCATGTCGCAAACGGAAATGGATTGACTTCGTTGTTTCAAATTCCAGACGGTTAATAGACAAAAAAACAAAAACCCACGAAACAATTGTTCACTTGGTTTGACAAGTTCAATAGACTTTTGATCCTGTACATTCTATGAATTTTACATGTTGCCTATTTCCGTTGTTAATAAGTTCCCTTGTTCAAAGCGTCGTTATAAAAAAACAACTTTCCAACAACACATTAACATATCCGGTCTATTTTTAAAATCTACTGGGAACTTATTATATAACGAGTAAATGTAAATTAAGTGTACTTTTATTATAAAATATTCAATAGAAATCAGTTCAAGTTCAAATACTTTGAGTTCGGGCCTCGCATGTTCTCCCTTTTACAAACCGTGTAGTCCCAGCCCACAGGGCTCCTAGAGGAGTCCCCTAATCTGCCCTCTGATCATGGTATGCACTGTTTATCATTCCAAATCCTAGAGCTCGTTTAAGCCTTTCGTAGTGAGTCGACTCTTTAGTTAAACACGGATGGGCTATTCCACTCTGACAATTCAGCTTTTAAAGAGTTAACCCTTTCCTTCATATAAACGCGTTTTCACACATTTGAAACAGAGTAGACTCAGATCAGACGGTGTCCGTTCTGTTTGCTAATGGTATAACATAGATTCGCTTCTACAGTTTGGTCAAAGCAAAGAATTCCCTTGAATTTTAACAGTATAAAAGGTCAGCTAATGAATATTCATTATGTCATTATTTCTTACATGAATATTAAACAGGGAAAGGGTTAAACAGGAAACATTACATTCATTGGTTAGAAGAGCTGAGTAGATTCCTGCTTCAACACAAAACATATCCTCTGATATTCCTTTCTAATATGACCCTTTCCCTCATTGGCTATTTTTAGATCCAACCACTTTGAATAAATCTACCGAAAAGGAGCATTAACTAGAGAAAAGGAAAAAAACTAGAATTTTGTAGTTTGAAACCATTGTGATAAATAGAGCATTTGCTCCTATAGGAGCAAATGCACTATTTATCACAATGGTTTCACAAAGTGAATTTAACAGATTCGTCAAAAGTCGTCAATATGAGGGAACGGGTTAAGTGTATGTCAGTCAATTGACGTTTTACCCTTTACTCTATAAATACGTCTTTCTACGTCTTTGCAAACAGAAAAAATACAGGATCTGCTGTACTTTCTTAAGAAATAATATACAGTAAACCCTCTCTATAACGGCCACTAAATGGTGTTAATTAGTTTGTACAGTAAACCCTCTCTATAACGGCCACTAAATGGTGTTAATTAGTTTGTATTTGGGACAGGTGTTTGCTTAAAGCAAGGTGAAAGTAAAACACATTATAAGAGTTACAGTATAACCTTTCTTAACCGAAATTCTAGTAGAGAGTTTAGATACTGTTGGGCAGGTGGCTGCTTTATGCAGGGTGAAAACCATGCAGGTCGGTCCTCTAGGAGGTTTCTGCGAGACGTTCACTCTGCATGAAGCTGCCACCTGTCTCCAAGACCGATATGTATACTAAAGCTATCGTCCGCTTTATATATTAGAGGGGCTTTACTCTAATCTAGTTAATATTCATGAATTTATTATTTCTTATAATAAACATTCATGGAGTAAAGTCCTAATACCTACCTCGCTGTAAAAGAACAATTTCTGCTTAAGTTTGAATCTACGCCTGATTGTTTTAAGCTTTTGATCAAGTGTCAAACAGCTGGGACATCTCATTTGGAACCAAGCTGTTTGCAAATGCGAGCCTGGTCGTGGGAGGAGGAATAAGGGCCAATGTATAATAAGGGCCAATGTATATTCTCCGAGTCAGGTAAAGTCATCAATTTCTTGCATGTCGGTATGCATTCAAAGTATAGGTGAAAATCGAAGAAGTAAACGTAGCTTACATCAGAGGTCCACATAGCATGCGTAAATTTGAACATTTTCAAGAATGGCGCCTTTATTTCTCCCCCAAACCCTACCATGACTACTCTTTAGAATCGTCATTTCTCCACCAAACCATATACTATGACCACTCTCAGTATAAGGTTTGGAGAAGAAATGATGATTTTAATATTTGGGTACGCATCTTCATCTGTAGCTCTGAATTATATATGTGTTACAGGGTATATGTGTAGTCAGGGGTTTCATGAAATCACTGGGACAATTAGGGATTACACGTAATTCCATCAAAATTTAGGGATTTCACGAAATCACTAATTATTAGGGTTTTCATGAAATATCTGCAAAAAGCTGGCAATTTTACACATATTCCCTGACCAAAGTCAGAATGATTTAAAAAGAACATTACATGTGTAACATATGATTTATTCAAACATTACTTTACCCCTTCACTCTAGCTACATGTACTTTGTTTTTGAGATTTGTAACCACACATCAATAAGAAAGAAAAAAAACCGTTTCAATGGCCATAACAGAGATAATTTACCGTTCGATTAAATACTAGATATTCAGTTCCATTCATGTACATTAGTGGCCATATACCCACACAACCTTCTATTACATGTTTGTTTGAAATCACATTCTAAAATTATTTTGAGATGAAAACTACAAACTGAATTGTCTATGCTTGAATTTACTTGTTATAACAAAACAGACTGTTACGGCACCTTGAATTACACAAGACTGTGGCTTTGCGGCATTTAAATGATTTTGTTTTGCAGCCTGTTTTACATGAGAATTTAGTGAAGCCTGACCATCACCGATGGATTGGGCTCTTGCTGCCCCACGAATTGTGATAGTGACATCCTTCTTCACACCAGCTTCTTTCATACCCTGAAATGATGTTTATGTGATTTGGCTCCTGCAAAACATTTATCAGGAATACCATAAACAGTACTCAGGATGTACCCACTTTCATTTAGAATGCAACAATAAAATATTCCTAGGGTCCCTCGGCCTCTGTCAACACTTGGGATTGGCACTAATACATTATCACCCGCACTGACAGGGAGTAGCATTCGGTTACTTTAACAATAATCAGTCCCCTGGGTGAAACCTGTAACTGAAAGCTATATTTATCGGACCATGGAATATGTGTAAAACTGAAGGGAAAAAACAGTGATTACATGTAATCACTAGTGAATTTTAGGGATTACACGTAATCCCAGATTTGTTCAGGAATTACACGAAATCCCTGATTTATAGTGATTTCATGGAATCCCTGATAACACATATTCCCTGTAACATAAACATGTCGGACTGAGCCACTTCGATACCGCTACCTGGATGCAGTGTTATATTAATCCATTTATTGCTACATGTCTATTATATAAGGAAAACCCGCCCATATCTTATTTCGGAACACGTCTATTGTTCATTTTGAGGGGGTACAGCAAACAAAATATTCGCTGGTATAAGCCAATGACATAGATTGGTTTTGCAAACAGTGCAGACCCTGGTCCGAGGGCTCCTCCGTGACATGTTTTGCCTATGTCATTTTAACCCATTACCTCATAGGCTATTTTTAGATACAACCTCTTTGAATAAATCTACCGAAAAGGAGTATTAACTAGAGAAAAGGAAACTTTTAGAATGGTGTAGTTTGAAACCATTGAGATGAATAGAGCATTCTGCTCCTATAGGAGCAAATGCTCTATTTATCACAATGGTTTCACAAGTGACTTTCAGAGAGTCGTCAAAAGTCGTCAGTATGAGGGAAAGTGTTAAGGCGCACTTTTCATTAATAAGTTAATACTATATCCTATTACTTTGTTATAAGTCATGCGACTACCCCTCGTTAAAATTATATGTATTCTGGTAGGTTACCGGGTGCTGTCACCGGGTAATAATTTTATGTAACTAGCTTCACGCATCATCTAAAATAGATGGTTGTAAACTAGCATTTTCAATATCAATAAAATATGCAATTAAATAATTTGTAAACATGTTGTCCGTATCTATGTCAAAGCCGATTATTCTCATGTGAAAAACGATGAGTATTCTAAAAGCACATTACAGTAAAAATAAACTGTAAACCGGAATTCTAGTAGAGAAGAATTTAGATACGTTTAGGCAGGTGACTGCTTAATTCAGGATGAAAGTCATGCAGAACGCTCCTCTGCATGAATTTAACCCTGCATTAAGCTGCCACCTGTCTTAAAAACAGACATTAATGCTAATCTTAATGTCAGATTTAGAGGGGCTTTCCTGTACTGGTTTGGAATAATAAGATAAATATCTGATCATCTGAAGATGACAGCATATTAGTTTTAACCGCAAAATATAATGTCATTCTAGACGCCATCAAAGCAGTAAAGCAGTCACCTCAGTGGAACGAAGCAGTAAAATTATATGCAGTCACCTCAGTGGAATCTGGTTATTTTTTATACATGTTCAGTATTATAACCGTTGAGCGATCCGATGCTTATAGTTAACACTCGATAGTTCGAAGTTTAATGTCTGCTTAATGCAGGATGATACATAATGCAGAAAGCTCCTCGATGAGCTTTATGCATGACTCTCACTCTGTATTAAGCGGTTGCTTGTCTTGAAGACCGATATGATAGTTGTTGCAGGGTTCGAACTATCGCGGTTTTAGTGTTCGAACTATCGACTATCGCGGTTTTAGTGTTCGAACTCTCGCGGTTTAAGTGATCGAACTATCGCGGTTTTAGTGTTCGAACTATCGGGTTTTAGTGTTCGAACTATCGGGGTGAAACTGTGTTTTCTAATGAAACGTTTGATCGACACATGAATAGCACACCGTGAAACTTAACTCTCGCCCTTAGCCCTTTCCCTCATATAAACACCTTTTCGCGCATCTGCAAACAGGGTAGACCCAGATCAGAGTTTCCTATAGGAACCGTCTGATCAGAGTCGGCTCTGATTGCTTATGGAACTTGATACTTCTGTTTCTTTTTTCTTAAATAGCTACAATGTTCCATCTTCCATATTTCATTATAAATATTTGTCTATGGATATTCAGAAGGTATTGACATTTGAAATAAACGTAGAACAGGGAAGGGTGTTCAACATCCATGTAAGAAACAATGACGTCATGAAAATGTATTACCTGCATTTTATAGGAGCCGTCTGATCTGGGACAACTCTGTTTACAAACGCGTGAAAATCAGGGTTATACGAAGAAAAGGTTTAACCCTTTTCTTCATAGATACGCTTTTAATGTCGTTGCAAACAGGGAAGGTTCCTATTCGACAGCTCTTTTAGGACCTTTTGTAATATTGTCATGTAAATATTGTGATTGGCAGCTCGTTAAGGGTAAACGGTGTTTGGAGAGAAAATTACCATTTAAAGTATATCGACTGATATACAAGCTAAAGGTCGATTATACAATTTGGTTAACATTTCCTGGTTCACTAACTGTATAAATAGAGAGCTAAATTCTAGCTATGAGGAGACTGGCTGGAGACTGGCTGAGGAACTGGCTTGAGTCTGGGTTGAGAAGTCAGAGAGAATGCTGCCAGCTCTCATATCTCTAGGTTTGAGAAATAAATATTACAACCGAAGTTATGGTGTCGTTATAATCCAAACGCTATATGACACGGCTTAAAATGGTGCCCATGACCAAAGGATGGAACCTGGATGGAACAAAGGTTAGTGATTTGTTCATGCTTAGCTTAAGTTGTGATCATGATGGTCAACAAGGTAGTTTGCACAATTGTTTCAGTAAATTGTTTCTGTTTTGATAATGCCAGCTGCATGCAAACTGATAAACAACATGAATCGCCCAAATCGTTTAATAAAATTATATTAATTCTACTGACATTTATAGCATAAATTGAACTTGGAGATTGATTCTATTTGTAAGTGGTGTAAGTGGCAAATGGACACATTTCACAAAGTAACAGTTAATAAGTTTCACCAAATAAGAATGCACCTAAATAGGGGTTAATCAAAATAGGACAAGGCAAGTTAGAGCATTAGATGATTGAGGTCCAGTAGTTAATTTATGCCACAAGAGAAATGTTGATTTATTTGGAGCATATACCTTCTAAAAGATCAAATCAGTTTTAAACTAGACACAATCTTATTGCAAAATGGATTTTATACAGGTTTCTGGTAACTTGAGTAACTCTAAAGACGATTTGTCAAAACTGTCAAATAGTTTAGTTGTCAGGAATTCGACTGCAAATTTTAATAATTAGATAAATGAAATTGAATAAAAAGAGAAAATTGAAAAGAAACTACAAAGAAACTATGGGAATGGTGATTGCACAGATTAAATGCGTATTATAATTTACAATGTACTTTGTTTTGTATGGTTAAAATGCGTTTGTTTGTGGCTTCCATATTAATCTGCGATTAGGTATTCTGCGATTAGTAGAGAGCTTGTCGGGTTGTCCATGAAGTGTTTCATCCATGTGTTAGGATAAATATATAGTTTAAGACCTATGTTTAACACCAGTGAATAACTAGGTGAACATTTTTAAATAGGGACGTTAATTTTATATTGCGAGTAGCAATGATTGCGAGTAGCAATGCGTTTTAGTTGAACTAGAGTAGTGAGATACAGGTAACCCAGAAATTTCGAATTAAGTTCGTATAGCGGATCGGCGATTAGCTTTTAGTCCAAATATACGTATTTGAGTGATTAACTCATGGTGAATGTGGTTACGATTGAAACAATTATGGCAGAAAAGTAGAGACATGGTGCATCTTTAGGTTAAACTGTAAATAGGGTATCATTTGTGAAATTGTTATTTTTGTTATTGTTCTTTGTTTTCCTTGTAAGATTGTTAATGAATCTGCATACGATATACCGTAACGATTGCTGGTCATCTACAATTTTAGTAGTAGTGAAGATAAAAGAAATGTGGTATGGTGTTGGGCTTGTTATCTTGAATTCCTGTCTATTGTTGCGTATAAATTTTAAGATAAAAATGAATTGGGGTATAGTTAATGAATGCTTGATACAAGTCATGTGTTCGTATAGGAGACTAAAGATATAACCAGTTAAATGATAAAAAAACACACTAACAATACCGAACGAAGAATATTTCGTAAGTAAGAGCAAATTTTCCATTTAAAATAGGCTGTCGAACTGAAAAATTGGCAAGTCATCTTGTAATATTTATTGGCTTTAAGATTCTTGAATGATAAAATTGTATGAGGTTAACGTTTAAGACTAATATGTAATTTTAAAGTGTATGTATGTGTAACTGGTTGAGGGTCATTTTGTTGCAATGAGGGTTGAGTTGTGTACAGCAGAATTCACGTCAGCGTACCGCCATAGCAGCGTATATCCAGCCACCGAAGTTACTGCAACGGCCTGGTAACATGGGATTGTCAAATGTATAGCTAAATGGACTGTCGAGTGCTGACGTAACGTCATGTTCAGACACCTGATAGCTTAGGGTTGGACAAGTGCTGTGATAACTAAACCGTTCTATATACATGTACATTTGCTGTTTGTCGTTGTGGTGCTGTTTGGGCGGTTGTGTGTTTTGTATGCAGTGTTTTTTGCATGACTCATACATGTACTTTTATATACAAGCTAAAGGTTGATTATACAATTTAGTTTCCTGGTCCACCAACTGTATAAATAGAGAGGTAAATTCTAGCTATGAGGAGACTGGCTGGAGACTGACTGATTGAGAAGTCGGAGAGAATGCTGCCAGCTCTCACATATCTAGGTTTGATAAATAAATAATACAACCGAAGTTATGATGTCGTTATAATCCAACCGCTATATTACACTTTCTGATCAGGGTCTGCTCTGTTTTGCTTACTGGATAATGTTGATCTGTGTTTACAGTATCTACTATTAACAAACGTCCATGTGACCATGTGGCATTGTATAAACCTACACCTAAATAATATTCAAGATGTCATTAGTCTGCGAAATCAGCCTAATATTTGATGGAAATTCCAAATGATCATGATTTACTGCGAGACTACACTTCAGATTTACACTCCAGAAACATGCAACTGCAATATATTTCACTGTGCTCACTTAGCCTCACTAATACCCAAGAACACTTTGATGTTTGATGTGTTGTTAACATTATGCAGGTCATTTGCAGTACATTTGCTGTCCAGCATAATGTACTCCAAATATATTCTGCACTCTGAGCAATTAATGTCTGCAAATACTGTTGTCTGCTGCAATTTTCTTTTCTTCCATATCTTTTCAAAAACAAATGTCAGAGTGAAAAACAGTTTGGACCCTGATAAGGTCCCAAGTTACTCGATGTCTCATCTGGATCAAAGCAATAGCAGCTGGAATAAAACACATACCTGTTTAGAGGAACGGTTGCTTATATCAGAAGTCAGTTGATCGTCTTTGGTCAGAACAGAGACATACAAATGTATATACATACATGTATGAATATGTCTCTAGTCAGAACTGTATGTCCTTGTATAATCAAAATTACTAAATAATAATGCTCTCTGTTTTATCTTCTACCCTGCTTAAACATGTTTACGCAGCCATTTCACGCTTGCGTAAAACTTCACGTTTTCTTTAGTTTATATGTTTGGTGAATAACGAAAATAAAGCTAGTGTCACATCGACAATATTCCCTATCAATAACGCATATTCGCGATGAAGCTGGTGACACGGTGGCATTATTCCCTATCAATAACGCATATCCGCGATGAAACTAGTGACACATCGACAATAATCCCTATCAATAACGCATATCCGCGATGAAGCTAGTGACACATCGACAATATTCCCCATCAATAAGGAATATCCGCGAAGAAGCTAGTGACACGGTGATGGTATTCTCTATCAATAATGCATATCTGCGATGAGACTAGTGCTATGGCGACAGTATTCCCTATCAATAACGCATATTCGCGATGAAGCTAGTGACACGGTGACATTTATTCCCTATCAATAAGGAATATCCGCGATGAAGCTAACTAGTGACACGGCGACATTTATTCCGTATCAATAAGGAATATCCGCGATGAAGCTAGTGACAAGGCGACATTTATTCCTGTCATGAACTAACACCTAAGTATAACATGTAAACAGCGACAATACAAAATCAAAGCGTTGTAGACGCTGCAGTATTCTTTGCATGTCATCAATCTGATATCGAATAAGTTCGCTTTGGCATGGAATTGCGTATCTATAAGGGAAAGGATTAACACTCTTTCCAGTTGGTCATACAGTTGCAGCTGTCACTTCAGCCGTTTCCCACAATGCGTCTTATCACACTGACCACTCGCAGTTATGGGACGTGATTACCTAATCGCTTGCATAAGGTCATCCGGCGCACGCTTCTTTATTCATTGAGTATTTTCATTCTTGTTATGAGCACTTGATTTTGATTGCTTCATGTGACTGGTATTGTTGTATCCGTGCGCCCTTCTTACACACTGCTATATTTTGTTGATTGTGTTGCACATAATAAGCCGAAGCTTATGTTACGAAGCATTTTCATGTCAGATATAGTATACCATGTTTGGTTCCGGAAGCCATGCTACTAACCCTTTCCCTTATGTAAGCGCATTTTTACGCATCTGCAAACAGAGTAGACCCAGATCAGACGGCTCCTATAGGAGCCATCTGATCTGGGTCTGCTCTGTTTGCTTATGGTGTAATAGAGATCTGATTATACAGCTTCTTCCTGAGTCAAAATGTCCTGTGTTCATAAGCCATTATAAAAAATAATCTTATTAATATTTATGACGTCATTATTTCTTACATGAATATGCAACAAGGAAAGGGTTAAACACATTTTGTATCCATCGAATGCAGGTCAATAAATTGCACTATATTGTCAGGTCGTCGAATGTACCATGGGTTAGGCTGTTGAACGCAACCTAAAAGTATTATATTTTTACGCAAATAATACAAACAGTCTAATTCTGGATTTTTAATACAGCTGGCATCTTAATGCGGAACAACATTAATGCAGAAAGCTCCTCTACTTTCGTCCTGCATTAAGCAACCACCTGCTTTAATCTACCCATTGTGTTTATTCATTATGTGGTCGTTACAGGCAGGATAATTGTATATACACGATCATAACAGAGATCCAGATAAGATGCGTAAATTAAAATCATTTTCAAGCATTACTTCTTTATTTCTCCACCAAGCCCTTTTTTGCGACCACTCTTTAGAGTTGGTGTCTTCGAGACAATTCCAAAGAGTGGTAACAACATAGGGTTGGCGGAAAAAGGACAACTATAATATTGGAGTACGCACATTTATCTGTTAGTCTGATCATGAAAAGCAAAATGAAATAGTGACAATGTACATTTGTTTATATAATAATATAAATAACAAGAAAACGACCGCTAAACGTGTACTTTGTTAATTCTTTCAGACGTTCGGGTTGCAATAAGTTCTTAAGAATGTACTTTTACAGTATTGGAGAATGTTTGTCCAGTGATGTATATTCTTTGGTAAAGTAAAAATAAGTAACACTTGTCCACGAAGGATGCAGGGTACATTGTCATTCCGCGATACATAGTAACACACAAGGTGGAACAATATCGTATATTTTTGATTAAGTGTAAACGATTGTTACTTTTTCTCAAATTAAAAAGTTGAACCACGATATCTCGAACTCCAAGGAACCACACAAATTACTTCGATATAACAGAAGGTCTAGCCATGGATTTCTTATTTGGACACTTTCTCAATTTCACAGTTTAGTGCAGGTCTAAAGTATAGCTGAAAGCTCCCGTGCTCCTATTCAGCATTACTTTCGACTTGCATTAAGCTGTCACAAGTGTTTCGAGATATGAATAAAAAAGACTATGATGCTCGTAGTCAGTTTGTACAAAATGATTACGAGCAATATTTCATCTACATATATATTGTTCAAATATAAAACCCGTTATATAACATAATTTGTAAAACTGTTTATACAGTTCACATACGAAACCCGTTATACAACGTCATTTGAAATACGGTATCACCATCATATATTGTTCACCGTTATATAATGTCATTTGAAATATTGTATATATTGTTCACACATAAAACCCGTTATATTGCACCGTTATATAACGTCATTTGAAATATTGTATATATTATTCACATATAAAACCCGTTATATAACATAATTTGTAAAACTGTTTATACAGTTCACATACAAAACTCGTTATATAACGTCATTTGAAATACGGTATCACCATCATATATTGTGTTCACATATTAAACCCGCTATATTACATCATTTGAAATATTGTCTATACTGTTCACATATAAACCCGTTATTTGATATAATTTGTAATATTGTAAATAGTGTTCACATATAAACCCCGCTTTATAACATATTTTATACTAATGTATATATTATTCAGATATTAAACCCGCTATATGACATCATTTGTAATATTGTATACAAGAGTATATAACAAATATTTTCTCGGTTCATATGCTATGTATAAAACACATGTAATGACAACGATCGTCACGTTTACATTAAAAATGAATAAATGTACTATTTATTACCTGGTAACTCTGGCAACCTTTCTCTTGTTAGACATATCTCGTTTCAGAATGTCTCTTTTCTTCTCCTCAGTCACAGATTTCCTTCTATGGAACATTGTTTCTTAACCAAGCAGAACCAACAAATTTGTTCACTGAATAGATCTATGTTTACCTGGACGGTATGCAGTCTACAACTAACTGGTTGTAAGCCTGACGAGGACTTAGTTGTGACGGGCGTGTTAACTCTTTGAATGCCGAATAGTCCAAGTGGAATGGTCCATCAGTGTTTAACGATGGCGTACAATATGAAATAATTATATTTGCTAGAGGGTTATGAATGACATGTAGTGCAGCCCCTGATCAAAGGGCTCCTTTAGGACATGGGGCCCGTTTGATTTTGTTCTACATTGTTTTCAAATACCAATACACTCATACCAGTTTAATTCAGTGGGTTAAAAAACTTGTTCCGGATCGGTGTTCCAATGAATATTTTATCGACATTATAAACCTATTCGTGTCTGGGGGAAAATTAGAGTCAATGTGCATAATTACAAACTGCCTCTTAACATGCACCAGGTATGGCCCATATTGGATTATTTTAGATGCCATCTCAGTCTACTTATTTTAAACTCTTTAATCCATAGATACGCATATTGACGCCTTTGCAAACAGTGTAGACCCAGATCTGACAGATTCCGAGGGAGGCATCTAACCAGGATCTGTTCTGTTTACCTATAAAATAATATAGATCTGGTTCAATAGTTTCTGCCATGGCCAACAATTCCTGTGTTCCGTTGGCCCACTGTAAAATTTCATCTAATTCATAGAATCATATACATTTTGTATATTATATTATAAGCAAAGAGAGCAGACCCTGATCAGACGGCTCCTATAGGAGCGGTCTGATCTGGGTCTAACCTGTTTGGATAGACGTAGAAGGACGTATTTATGGAGTAAATATTGACCTAATGCCAAACAATTTGGATCCTGATTAAAAAACACATGAATATTCATGTAAGAAATAATGACATCATGACTAATAATTAAATTAATTTTTAAATTGGCATATTAATTAACACATGACAGTTTTGCCAAAGCAGAAACTGTAGAATCAGATCTATAAACCAATATTCGGTTTGCAAATACGTATGAAAACATATTTGAAAACATAGTGGACCCAGATCAGACGGCTCCTATATCAGCCGTCTGTCAAGGGTCTACTCTGCTTGATAACGGAATTTGTTTTAGTTTCAAAAATGGTTACAATGTTCCACCTTCCATATTTCAGTATAACTATTTTGTCCATGAATATTCAGTAGGTATTGAAATTTGGAATAAGCATAGAACAGGGAAGTGTTAACACATGTGTATAATGTCTCTATACATGACATAGGAAATCTGTGTAAACTCAGACTAGCTGGTTCCCGAACAAACCCATGCTCATGATATATCATGATATGATATTTGTTTCACACTTTTTTTTGCAACGGTCAAATTGGAGATTTTTTCTCTCCAGAAGTAGTCTCCAAATAAAAGTAATCTTCTTTCAAACTCCTTTGACGGGAGCAATAAGAATATTAGAATGTCATGGGCATATATAGAAGAAATCTCACTTTTTACACATTCAATAAAACTCTCTAAACCGGAATTCTAGAAGAGAATAATCTAGATACCTCTAGACAGGTGACTTCTTAATGCAGGATGAAAGGCATGCAGAAAGCTGCCACCTGCCTCAAAGACCGAATACTAAATTTAACGTCCGGTTTAGAGAGGTTTTACTGTACATATATGTCACTGTAGAAATTGCGATTCAGGACAATCGTCGGTTCTCCTAGGACGAATTGAGATCGCAATCTCTCCTAGGACAGAATCCGATCAAATTAAGTAGTTTGGATCCAGAAGGTTTAGGCTCATTTGCTTGAATGTTTTCTATGTATCCTGTGTCTTGCTGCATTTGTCTTCCGTCAGTGAATATTCACAATGTTAAATAAATTCTTTCAAGATTGTCTATCAGGGAATGGGTTAATATGAGAATTTGGATCCCTGATCATTTGTATTTGTGAAGTAAAAGCTGGTTTGTTAGAATATTGGTCTTGTTCCCTTAATCTTAAAACATATTAGTCTTAACTAGTAAAATTGCCAATTATTCTAGAACAGATTAGGATCGGAGTCTGTCCTAGGAGAGATTGCAATCGCAATCTATCCTAGGAGAATCGGTATTGTCCTGAATAGCAATTTCTACTGTAACATATACTTTGAAAATGAGACTACAATGGGGTTATTCAGAAGAAATTTCATTTGTTGAATATATATTGGAAATGAATCTTACATAGGGACATTTAGAAGAAAGCTCACATTGTATATATACTTTGAAAATGGGTATTTAAAGAAGTCTCATTGTTACAATTACTTTGATAATGAGACTTACATTGGTATTTACAGAAGAAATCTCACTGTAACATACACATTGAAAACGAGATGAGTACATGGGTACTTACAGAAGAAATATCATTTTACATATACATGTACTTTTAAAATGAGACTTACATGGATATTTACAGACATAATATATCTATTACTTTAACATATACTTTGATAATGAGACTTACATTGGTGTATTCAGAAGAAATTTCGCTGTTATATATACTTTCATAAGCTTTATCTTATATTAATATTATTTCCAGAGGTCCAGATAAGATGGGTAAATTTAAATATTTTCAACAAATACTCCTTTATTTGTCCACCAAACCCTATAATATGACCACTCAATCGTCTCGAAGAGTGGTCACAGTATAGGGTTTTGTGAAGAAATGACGGTTATAGTATTTGGGTACACATTTTACCTGTAGCTCTGATTTCATAAGCAAACAGAGCATACCATGATCAGACGACTCCTACAGGGGTCATCCGATCTGGGTTTACTCTGTTTGAAAATAAATTAAAATTGACATATGTGAGAAGACAAGGTAATCATCGCAAGATTGTCTTTGATCGTATGTATGTATTCCATTATAATTAACTGACTACCGAAAAGCCAATTTGTATGCATGGTTTCTTGTAATTTCTAATGAAGCAATTTATTTCACTGTTGTCTGATGTATAAATATAATCTATTTTTGATAGTTTGGACATGTTTCGAAAAGAGGCAGAACTGATATTTTGTGTATTCATAATTACTTATCACAAACACATATCTTTAATTCAGGAGTAATTTGTAACAAATAGATAAATTACAAAGATTAAAAAAAGTATTTGCTAATACAGTTGAAGATGGATATCTCGAACTCCATGGGACTATACAAATTAAATCGAGATAACAACAGTTCGAGTTATCGGAGTTCTTATCGGAGTTCTTATCGGAGTTCTTATCGGAGTTCTTATCGGGAGAATTTCTCGAGTTGACAGCTTCATGCAGGTGTAAAAAATGCTGAAGGCTCCCGCAGAAGCTTTATGCATTACTTTACACATGCATTAAGCTGTCACATGTGTTTCTAGATATCCGTAGTGATACATTTAAGAGCAATTCTGTATTGTAAGCTTTTGGAAGGACTGAACTTTTAGTTCGAGTTATCCCGAAATGGGTTAAATGATACAGGAATAGGTTATACATGTATATGGTATTGATTCGATGGCCTTGTAAATATATGGTCATTGTAAGAATCTATTGGGTACCTATGTCACGGTGTGATTCTCAACAGTAACTGCCCAAATGCAATGTTCATATTACACTCATATTTATTCTGGTATCTGTATATATGTTACTGATTTCAAAATTTGGAGGTAAATGAATAAATTAACTAACTTGAATTGTCCATAGATGTACATGTATGCGAATTTATACACTGGATATAAGACTGTAAATATCATACAAACGCGTGTTCATGTCTTTACAAACAGAGCAGACCCAGATCAGACGGCTCAAGTAGGACAGGTCAGACGGCTCAAGTAGGACCCGTCTGCTATGGACCCAGATCAGACGGCTCAAGTAGGACCCATCTGCTATGGACCCAGATCAGACGGCTCAAGTAGGACCCGTCTGCTATGTTTTCTTATGAAATTATAATAGATCTGACTCTACCAAAACCAAAACATCCTGGGTGCATATGTCATTATAAAAATTCAGCTAATAATTATTGATGATGACAGTATTACTTGCATGAATATTCAGCAGGGAAAGGGTTAACATGTTTATAGAGCTTTCACTTATTAGTCGTTACTCTTTAACGTGCTTTGAGTGGATGCGTTAGTACCTATACAAACAAAGCGAAATGTAAATTTCATGTTACCACAAGGGTGGTAATCTTATTTAAGTTAAAATACTATTCTTTTGTAAAATAAACGTTACATAACTTAATGCTGCTTCCTAGTCGACGACTTCGTAGTAGAGTATATGTTGTAAAGAACTAAAGTGTGTAATGTTTAACCCTTCTCTTGCTGAATTTTAAAATACATTTCTCCTTCTTTACCCATGCCCTGTTGTATAATTACATATATCTTCACTGTGTATACGTATTTCGCTGTGCAATCACTGCTGTGGAGTGCACTGGTTGCACAATCAATTTGTAAATAGTGCAGACCCTGATGAGACAGCTCCTACAGGAGCTGTCTCATCTGGGTCTTCACTATTTACAGGTACGTATATTGACGTGAATAGCAAGCGAAGGGTTAAGTATTGTTTGTGTGATCAGAGACGCCGAGTATCTCGATGTCTCATCAGGGTCCAAACTGTTTGACACTGTCATTGCATTCTGGTAGACAAACTGTTTGACACTATCATTGCATTCTGGTAGACACACTGTTTGACACTGTCATTGCATTCTGGTAGACAAACTGTTTGACACTGTCATTGCATTCTGGTAGACACACTGTTTGACACTGTCATTGCATTCTGGTAGACACACTGTTCGACACTATCATTGCATTCTGGTAGACAAACTGTTTGGCACTATCATTGCATTCTGGTAGACACGCTGTTTGACACTATCATTGCATTCTGGTAGACAAACTGTTTGACACTGTCATTGCATTCTGGTAGACACACTGTTTGACACTATCATTTTGCATTCTGGTAGACACACTGTTTGACACTATCATTGCATTCTGGTAAACACACTGTTTGACACTATTATTTGCATTCTGGTAAACACACTGTTTGACACTATCATTGCATTCTGGTAGACACACTGTTTGACACTATCATTTGCATTCTGGTAGACACACTGTTTGACACTATCATTGCATTTTGGTAGACAAACTGTTTATAGACTGACTATTGAAAATATAGTGGGCGAAAAGGTCGCAAATACTCTATTTATCACAATGGTTTCAAAAGGTGATTTTTACAGAAGCGTCAAAAGGTGTTAATACGAGGGAATGGCTTAAAGCTTACATGGCAAGACAGAGCATTTATCAAAGTCTATCCCTTCCCCACTTAGCCTTCGAAGTTTGTTCCATTTTGATTAAAATAATATTGGTTTCGCCTTTCCGATTGATGTTACGCATGTGGGTAAATGCGTGTCGCTAGTCACGCCCATGGGATCCGTATTGTTCGCAAAGGTAACCACAGATTAGAACACTGCAGCAAGCCGGATGAGCTGTTCTCCGGTCATTTCGGCGGCGAAAGCGTTAAATTTGAACAGCTTTGCACTAAACTCTAGGGAAATTGCCTATGAGTATGGATGGTATTGCCAGGTTCCTCAGAGTGTTGGTATTGACAGAACACTTCGTAACTATACAGTGTGAAGCAGCAACTGTGCATTATTAACACTTAACATCAATATAAATGGAATACTGAACATGTTTATTTTACTATAAACCCGTCAGAACGATAATGTGTAATTCGTGAGTACTTTTAAAACAATGTGGATCCAGATGAGACGACTTCATTTAATCAGGATCCAAACTGTTTGACATGTGTAGTTTTAAGAAAGTAGAGGGCAACATTGAATTAAGAATGTAGACATGATTTTCTGCGGGCGAGTCTTATTCTCTGCAAAGCTAAATATTAAATACAGTAAAATCCCTCTAAGCCGGAATTCTAGTAGAGAAGAATTTACATACTTTTAGGCAGGTGGCTCCTTAATGCTGGGTGAAAGTCAAGCAAAAAGCTCTTCTTTGTGTGATTTTCACCCTGCATTAAGCTGCCAGCTGTCTCTTAGACCGACATTTACTAAATTTAACGTCCGGTTTAGAGGGTTTTTTACTGTATTTTTTATTTGTACGTGTGTTTACATTGCCATGCTGCTGTTAAAGCATTGTGTGCCCTAGATTACCAGTTTAGGAACATGAATGTTTCACACTTTGATATAGTTTATTTGAGAGGCAAATGACACTGGTCTTATATACGCAGTTAAAACCATCTAAAGGGACTAGCTAAAATATACATAAATCTAGGGCTTAGAGCCAGTTGGTAGCTTAACCCTATACTTCATGAATACCAATGTAAGAAATAATGACATCATGAATATTAAATAGATTTATTTTTATAATGGCACATGGGCACGGGAAGTTTTGGCCATGACACAAACTGTCGAGTCATATCTATATCATAAGCAAACAGAGCAGACCCTGATCAGACGGCTCCTAAAGGTCTACTCTCTTTGCAAATGCGTAGAAAGGCGTACTTATAGAGTAAACTATTAAAGCAGAACGAAAGTAATTCTTTCTGCATTACCTTTGTCCTACATTAAGCAACCGTCTGTTTAAAACGACACAAATGTGTCTGCATACAGTTTTCTAAGCTGTCTAGTCCATCTGATCAGGATCTATGCTGTTTGTTTATAAAATATCTTAGAAATGGTTAGCAGCTATCATCTAGATTTTACTGTGTAATTAGATTGCCGGTTGTGATAATGTTTTACCCATTCTGTTACAAGTAGGTAATGTCTCTTAGATTTCTGTGTAGAAAGGCTGTGTACATGTACATTGTTCTATTGCTTAAATGTTTGTATTGAATATTTATATATACAGATGAGACAAACAAATAAATAAATACTACTATCCGTCACAACCTTGTATTGACTTGTTTAATATAACAGTCAATTGGTGACACAAACAGTCATGAATATTAATTTGCTTGAAATGTTTAAATCTATGGTGTATTGAAATTCCCCGAAGACGTACATGTTACGCTTTAGAAAATTAGCCAATTTGTACAAATGATTAATATAAATAATTACAGAACAGGAGAGAACTTTATTACATCTCAGGCATGATATATGCAGCATGAGGTACAGAATACATATGTGACCATACATGGCAATTAAATGCACAATAAGAACACGTATCTCTCTATCGTATCTCTCTCGAAGTTATAAGACGAGTGGAAGCCTATCTAAACGATGTTGTCTCCTGGATGCACCACAATATGCTAAAACTAAATGCAGATAAAACCATCAACGTGGGTTCGAAATTTTGGGGCATTCCTCGATTCCAACATGAACATGGAACAACAGTTGAATTCTGTTTGTAGGTCTTGTTATGCCCAGCTACGACAAATAGGTCATATCAGAAAATATCTTACCATTGATGCTACAAAGACCCTAGTAAATTATCTTGTTACATCCAGACTCGACTATTGTAACTCCCTGCTTTGTGGTCTACCAAAGACAACTTTGAACAAACTCCAGACTGTCCAACATGTTGCAGCTTGTATCATTACCGGAACTCAGCTTCACTTGAGTCTTTTAAAAGATCTCTTAAAACTCATTCCTTTTTAAAGATTTATGGTGTCTGATATATACATGTATTTTAAGCCCAAACATCTGTTGCATGTTTTAACTTTAGAAATAGTATGCGATCAACTTTGCTTTATCCTCTTATCATAATTGTACTATACCTTACTAGGCATATGGATTTTAAATTTATGAGGTTATGCGATAAATTCTTTTTATACCTTAGAACTACACTATAAATGTTTTTGTTTTGTTTATTATGTTTTTATTTCTATTTCATGTCTTATAGTTTCTTTAATAATACTTTTATTTTATTTTCTGCTTTAGTATGTATAAATGTTTCAATTGTAAAGCACTTTTGAACGTAGTTTAGATATGAAAAGAGTGCTATATAAATATGGTATAATAATAATAATAATAATAATAATAATAATAATAATAATAATAATAATAATAATAATAATTATATACATGTAATACTACTACTACTACTACTACTACTACTACTACTAATAATAATAATAATCATGATAATCATAATTATAATAATAATAATAATATAATGGAAATAGACGATCTACAAATGTACTTATTATGTTTTGTTGATGATGCAGTTTTGTTTGCCCAAGACACGGCATATTTGCAAAGCAAGCTGGACGATATGGAGAATTATTCCAACACACGGAGCCTTAAAATAAATGTTAAAAAAATTAAAAATTATTATGTTTGAAAATGGACGGCATACCAGCTACGATTTTTATTTATATCATTCACGATTAGAAATTGTCAAATCCCTCACATATTTTGGTGTGTATCTGCTCAAAAATGGAAATTGGAATCGCACGCAAAAGCGTAGAGCCCAACATGCATCGTTCACACTTCACAATTTATTTATCGTTTATAACCAAATGAGCTTACCTGTTTCACAAAAAAATCAATTGTTTGATTCTCTAGCCCAAACCTTGAACTATGCGGCTAAAGTATGGGGTTACCATAAAAGACCGGATGTAGAGATCATGCACACACAATTTTGCCGAAAAATACATATATTTAAACATGCATTTCAATTTGAAAAATACCTTGATGTCATTACAGAGCCTCAATTCCGCATGGCGTTTACACGATTTCGTATTTCATCACACAATTTAGCCATAGAAAAGGGAAGATACATCAATGATACTAGAGAAAACAGAATATGTGTTAACAGCTGAACTGGGTGCATTTAAAAGCGGCCGTCAAAAAGAAGTCTAATCATGGCCCTGTGAGGCATGTGCTAGCTTAATGCAGATCAAATGTAATGCAGATAGTTCCTAAACGAGGTTTCTGCATTACGGTTGTTCTACATTAAGCAACCACCTGTTATTTTAAGACTCCTGTGCTCAATAAATGATTGGCCGCTTAAGACAGGTTCTGCTGTACTCAATGATCCAATGCTTACATCAGTAATATGTGGCCCTTTTAGAGTCGGTCATTCTAATAGCGAACTAGTTCGCAGTTCGACCTCCGAATAACGAAATGGCCAAATTAAGCTATAAATGCGCAGTGATAATATTTTATTTCACCTCCCACTAGATTCTGGCCTTTTCATTGGGTAAGAGCAGTCACGTGGTGACACTCTATATTTCTATAGAGGGTCAGTAGCTGACCAACTATTGGCACTCTACAAGAAGATGAATGCCATTCAAAATAGTTCGTCTTTTTAATCATTATTCTGATCCATGCTATTACTCATGTTAACAAGTATTCACTAAATATAACGGATTGGCGCAGTTTAAACCACTTTTTATTTGCTTGGTCTTTTTTGTTTACGTAAACTTATCTTCAGTCGGCATCATCTTTTCACATACCATCTCTTTCTATTAATAAATGTTTTTTCAATGGACCAAGAGTTGTACTTTCACCTTTAAAATCTGTTATCCAAAATGTTTCTTCTATTCGTAAACGGTCCTTATGCAGGCGACACAGAGTGTATCCAATTATCCAAAAGTGTTTTGCTAAGAGGTGCATATGTTGTAGTAACATTTCTTGTAATTCCACTATAAAATCTACAGTTAATGGTAGAACATTTAATGTCAAGATAAACTCAGACGTTGATTGTACTACTTCTAACCTTATTTATGTTTTAACTTGAAACGCGCCTAGTTGCGGTATACAGTACGTAGGACAAACAGGACGTGCTTTAAAGACTCGATTTCGTGAGCATGCATATCAGTGTCGAAATCGTAAACTAAACAATTTTTTATACCAACACTTTCGGAAATCTGGCCATTCTTTTAAAGATGTGGAAAAAACTTATTTTTGATATAATTGATAAACGCATTTCCTTTTACAGCTCTAATAAACACCTTCTTCCACCTAAACCTAGAACTTCTTTTAGACATCTTAAAAAGGATTTACAGGATTTCCATTCAAAATACGTTTTTGTTCCTGCTGATAAGGCATCGAATAATGTGATTATTATTTGACGATTACATTATATCGATGTCTTGAAGCAGGAAATTATTAATACCAAGTCATACATTTCAGTTACCACTGACGAAAAGACCATCATTTCAGACCATGTCAAAAAGTGTGAACAATTTGGAACCGATATTAAAATTACACAACATAAACTTCCTACAATGTATTGGTTACCAAAACTACATAAAAAACCATATAAAGCGCGTTTCATTGCAAATTCTAGTTCATGTACAACTACTAAATTGTCTATACTTTTGACTTCTTGTTTAACGAAGGTAAAGGAACATGTAAAATTCTACTGTGATAAGACTTATGAAAATTCTGGAATAAATATCTTCTGGTCTATTAAGAACTCTTCAGAAGTCTTAAACACACTTAAGAACAAAAGGTATCTTGCATCCACTGTAAGCACGTACGATTTTTCTACTCTGTACACAACTCTTCCTCATATTTTAATTAAGGATAAGCTTACTAACTTAATCCAGAAAGTATTTGCACGGGAAAAACATCATTCTTGGCATGTAATGCTGAAAAAGCTTTCTTTACTGACGAGCAAATGAAATATTACACCAATTGGACTTGCTCAGAAGTTTGCGAAGCACTTACCTTTCTTTTGGATAACATATTTGTACGTTATGGGAATGCTATATACCGTCAGGTAATTGGTATTCCTATGGGTACGAATTGTGCACCACTTGTCGCAGATTTGTTTTTGTACTGCTATGAGAGAGATTTAATGTTGCGTTTGAATCCTCAATCACAAGAAGATGTTATAAAAGCCTTCAATGAAACTTGTCGATATTTGGATGATATTTTTAACTTAGATAACCCTTTCTTTGATGCTCTGATTCCTACAATTTATCCTAAAGAACTCAAATTGAATAAAGCTAACCCGTCCGACAATTATGCAGCGTTTCTTGATCTAGACCTTAAAATTAATAATGGAATGATTTCTTCTAAAAATATATGACAAAAGAGATGATTTTGATTTTAATATTGTAAATTTTCCTCATCTTGACGGGGATGTTCCCCGTGCTCCATCTTACGGGGTTTATATATCTCAACTTATTCGTTTTGCTAGAGCTTGTTCATCTATTGACGATTTTAACAGTCGAAATCTCATTTTAACGGAAAAACTGCTTAAGCAAGGATATAGATACCATAAACTAAGAAAAACTTTCTCTAAATTTTACTATCGAAATCTCTCGCTTATTGGCAAGTACCAATGTAATCTCAAGGTGCTTCTGCGACACGGTATTTCACATCCTGAATTTTATGGTGATGTGATTTACAAACTTCGTAAAATTATTGGACATACCCATTTTCTCACTTTGTTCATCAAATCTGTTAAACAATTAAAAAGGGATATGATCCTGTAGTACTACAACATACTGCATGTTTGGTTGTGAACCCTTTTACAGTTGGCAATCACGCTGGCCTCTTTGCATGTACGCCGACAAGAAAGGTTTAGTACTCTATGAAGGCGACCTCTTAAATCCAGAAATGGAAGGAGAACGTCGGATATCTGTACTATTTCATTTTTGTCGTACCCTTTATTACTTTTCTACAGTTACTCTGTTTGCAGCTCAATCATTGAGTACACTAGCGATAGGTGGATACAGTATGTTCAATTAAATGTTTTTTCGTTATACATGCACTTTACCATTGTATTTGCCGTCGCGGTTGTTGTAGATTAGTCGGAGAGGGGATACGTTTATTTACACTGTTTGTCTTTTAGGGTGGGGATGGAATAAGAGTGAGGTTGGGCGCCCATAAACCGGTTTAACCCCCAGTGACTTTTGTAACTGACCGTTCCAAGGCGGTACTTCCATCTTCCTCCTATTGTATGTTTGTTTTGTTGTATGTTTGTTTTGTCTTTGTGCGCCTCTTGTTGTTTTTTCTAGTTATGTACATTTGCTGTTTCCTTGTGTTGCTGTTCGGGCGAGTGTTTGTTCTGTATGTGGTGTTTCCTGCATGACTCATTTTTGTACTTTTAGACCTGCAAAATTGTGACGCGCAACTGTAAAAATGTAACAAACTGACGTCATTTAAACGTCAACGTCATTTCCGTAACAATAACATTGTCATCATCTAGGTCAAAATCAATGATTGAAAGTGGTCGATGAAATAAATCAGTTATTGGGTTTGTCACTGACCCACTTACGGAAATATAGGGGGTATGTAGGATGAATAGGGGAACTCGGCTATCGCCTCGCCCCCTATTCATCCTACATACCCCCTATATTTCCGTAGTGGGTCAGTGACAAACCCAATAACTAATAATAGAGAGTGTATATGCAAATCATATAGTATTCAAAGTTTATATAAAAACTAGTGTCATTTCGCAGTTCGTCCTTCGAATAACGTAGTTGTTCGAAGTTCAGCCTCCGAATAACGAAATGGTCACAATAAACTATAAATGCGCAGTGGTGGTATTGGAGACGATGTAGACCCAACTCATAGCCTGTTCAAAGTTTGTAGTGTATATTTATGTCCTGTGATCGTTTCGCAGTTCGCCATTCGAATAACAAACTATTTCACAGTTCGTAGTTTATATATTTCAGTTGCATTTAAGTTTCGTAACTGTTCGACATAGGGTGACACTATTATGTTGTACGACAAAAACAAATAAGTATCGACAATATTATGTTGTACGACAAAAATAAATAAGTATCGACACTATTATGTTGTACGACAAAATAAATAAGTATCGACGAAAACGGTTTATTTCGTATCATAGGAAAACTTGTTTATATATAAGTTCAAACTGACACTCTTCATAAGAATTAGTGAACATACCAAATACCATGTTTCATGATGTTACTGAAAATAATACGTTTATTATAGGGATTGTCACTTTCATTGTGGCCAGAATTTTCAGCCATAAAACAACAGGCAAGTTGGTATGGTTGCAGCTTGAGGGCTGCAGTGCATCTGTAATGTCTCTTTTTAGAACTCATAATCACGGAAACAACATAAATTACTTACGAACTGAAGAATCTACCACATCATCATACGATTTTGAGCTTATACCTCTGTCTGTATGTTGTTCAACGTTAGGCAAAGCTTCTGTAACCAAATTAATTTATAGAAAGCATCGTCACCACGGTATCATTGTACTGAATTCGGCTTTTTCGACGAACCCCTTTCTCTCACGAATACTCATGAAAGGAATAATGACTGATGACACCATGGACAGAGCTCCAGATAAGGTGCGTAAATTATTTATTTCTCCACCAAACCCTATACTGTGACCACTGTTTAAAATAGTCTCTTTGAGACGATTCGAAAGAGTGATCACAGTATGGGGTTTGGTATATTTTAGTATTCGGGTACGCACTTTTATGGAATATGAAAAAGATGTTTTGGCCACGTGAAAGACTGTAGAACTTTAGCCCACTCCGTTTGTAAAGGCGCCAAAATGTGTCTCTTAAAGGTAAAGGGTTATATGCCATAAACCTGTTATTCTGATTATTAAATTGAAGCACCCAACGGTATCGATCTTGCGTCATACAGTCCACCAATTAGTGTCATATATCCCTTAACCCTTTCCCTCATATTGACGACTTTTGGCGACTCTAAAAAAGTCATTTTGTGAAACCATTGTGATAAATAGAGCATTTGCTCCTATATGAGCAAATGCTCTATTTATCACAATGGTTTCAAACTACAAAATTCAAAAATTTTCCTTTTCTCTAATTAATTCTCCTTTTTGGTAGATTAATTCAAAGAGGTTGTATCTAAAAATAACCTATGAGGGAATGGGTTAAAAAGGTCATAGGCAGACAGTGTAGACCCAGATCCAAGGGCTCATGAAGGACTGATGCACTGTTTGCCGAATCCATCAATGTAAGTGGCTTATTTTAACAAATAGTCTGTTTGATCTGCCCCTTCCACATGAAAAATCGATGGGTTCAAAAGTAAGATCTGGGCGGGCTTTCCTCAACCCTTTCTCTCTTATAACCACCTTATCACGCCTTTGCAATCAGAGTAGACCCAGATCAGACGGCTCCTATGACTTCTAATGGTATCAAATAGATCTGATTCGGCAGTTTCTGACATGGTAAACCATTCCATTGTTTATGATGGTGTTAAAAATATGGCTAATGCATATGCATACGGGCATTATCTCTTACATAAATATTGAACATGTAAACGGTAAAAAGAGTTGAAGTTCGAGTTATCCGAGTTCGAAATATCGAAGATCAACTGTAATATGGGAATAAATAGGTTGACTCTTGACCTCATATAAATACTACTTTCATTTTCCAAAGGTTTCACTTAATAATGTAGTTGTGAATTATTTAAAAGAGACGATCAGTAGAACCCGTCTAATGCGACCATATAATAAATAAACATGGATGTCTTTATAAGCAGGTGGTCGCTTAATGCATGACAAAAGTGATACAGAAAGCTCCTCTAGGAGCGTTCTGCATTACTTTCGTCCTGCATTAAGGCACCACCTGCATCTAGCATCCATAAGTATACCTTTTAGGTGGTCGCATTAGCGGGGTTTTAATGTATTATCATCAGCATGATGGATACATTCCAAAATATTAGATGTTAAAGAAAAGAGTCCTTTTATTGAGCCCTGAGGAACACCCTTAACAATAGTTTGAAAGTAGCTCAGCCTTTACACACAACAATATCTAGTACTATTAGCTGCTAACAGGTTGTGAATCATGGAAGGATATACTATAATGTACCGGCATATAAGTTATGGGATAAGCAGTCCAACACCCTTCAGAGACTCATGATCACCATCGCTAGAAGGTGTTCCTCGTCAAATCTAACAGATTTATCTCCAATGCTGTCAGCATCATCTACATATTGAAATGTTGCATATGTTTTCCTGCTTTGTTACCGGAGTATTATGTTCCAAGAGTACAGTGTACAGTAAAACCTCTGTAAACCGGAAGTCTAGCAAGGAAGAATTTAGATGCTTTTCCGGCAGATGGCTTCTTAATGCAGGTTGAAAGTCATGCAGAAAGCTCCTATAGGAGCTTTCTGGATGACTTTCACCCTACATTAAGCTACTACTTATCTCCAAGACCAATATTTATACTAAATTGAACGTCCGGTTTGGAAGGGTTTTTCCGTATTTGTTGCAGATCATGCCGTTATTTGTTAGCAAATGGTTTAATAGTGTTCATTTATATGTTTAATTGATTTTATTTTCTAAACGCATTAACAAAGTTTCGCAATTTTGTGCAATTACGCCAATTTCTATCCGCTCTGTTTCTTCTTGAAGTTTTTGAAGATCATGTGCTTCTGGTATACCAAACAATACTATACAAGATGTTTTGCTTCTCGTGTCTAATAATAGCAAAGTATTCCACGCATGCACGGTCAATGCCCTTAGAATCTCGAAGCGCATTGCCTTAAAACCTCAATTCACAATAAGCCTTGTCAACACCCGATCACCGTTTTCTGCATCCAATGTTTACCTGATGACTGCCAATGTTTACCTGATGACTGCCAATGTAAGACATACTGGCATCTGAGTAACCATTGGTAGATTGTTATAATGACATATACACACGGAAATAGTCGATAACGTCAGAAAGTCTAGAATCAGACCTATATACACATTTTTACACATGTATACACATTTACATAAACATGGAGACAGACACTTGATTGGGTCATCCTGTTTTAAAAGGCACCAAACGGTGTGTACATCAGGTAAAGGGTTAAACACCTTCCATTCATTCAATTATCCGATTGAAAGCTTTTCTAAATATAAATAATTCATTAGACACATGTCTCGTTGGTTATATATTTGCGTTTGGCATTTTTAGATAACCGTCACATAAATAGTAGCTAAAAGAACACGGATGTAATGTTCCTATATAACTATATAAGCTAAGTCATTTACTCAAGAACACCCTCAAACGTACTGCACGCTTCTACAGAAGTGTGTATAATGGTTTTAAGGCTTTAGTCTGGTGGCCAAAACAAGAAACACAACCAGGATTTACATTTTTGGTTGAAAGTAGTCAATAAATTCATGTCGTTAGAAAGGACTGACATATCAACGGGATATGTTTATGACACTGTGCTTCAGTATGTATGAGAAGGTGAAGCGCCACTGTTGAGTTGCGTGAACCGGCACCGGGGAGCATTCTTGTCACTATAAGTTTTTCTTAATTCATATCATGTAAAATGGGGTGTACACAATATCGTACATAACCCCTTTGATACTTACGAATATTGTCTAACCATTTACAGGTCTTTGCAGTAATGGACTCATAAGGTATCTAAGTATTTGTTTTTTAACACATTTTCCCCTAGTGACGCATTTTGCGCATCTATAGAAGTCACTTTATGAAACCATTGTGATAGATAGAGCATTTGCTCCTATATGAGCAAATGCTTTATTTATCACAATGGTTTCAAACTACAAAATTCTAATTTTCCCCTTTTCGGTAGATTTATTCAAAGAGGTTGTATCTAAAAATAGCTTATGAGGTAATGGGTTAAAGAATCTCACCTCCCATGAGACACCTTATTCTCTGGCATAGTGACTACCGGTCCTTGCCTTAATACCAGACACAAGGAAGGTAGGTAAGTGCTAACCAGTCTTTAACCCTTTCGGTGCAAACTTTCTAAGATTGCCGTTTGTCGAAGAGACGATTCTAAAGAGTGGTTACAGTATAGGGTTTCGTGAAGAAATAATGGAATTATTCTTGAAAATGTTTTTAACGGATCTTATCTGGACCTCTGCTAATGGTTCTAAGATCGATTGACCCTTTGCCTGTAAGTGAGACCATACTGGTACACGTCTTGTATACAGATGCTACTCGGTCAATAGTTTCTTTAACCCATTACCTCATAGGCTATTTTTAGATCCAACCTCTTTGAATGAATCTACCGAAAAGGAGCATTAACTAGAGAAAAGGAAATTTTTAGAATTTGTAGTTCTGAAACCATTGTGATAAATAGAGCATTTTCTCCTTATGAGCAAATGCTTTATGTATCACAATGGTTTCAAAAAGTGACTTTTACAGAGGCGTATAAAGGCGTATTAATGGAGGAAAAGGGCTAAAGCTTGGTCGAAACGGAACTAAGTATAAAGTGTACTACATCAGAATTTAAACAAACATAATTCTTACAGGAGGCTAATTGTGGAAATGACAACCGCTTTAAACAGTTCCCCAGTGGTCCAATTTAAGTGTAAGTTAAAGTATACATGAAATTAACAACTGGCTACATAGTGGTACTAGCTTGTAATCAGGAATTTTAGTAAAAAATCATAAATTATACATACGGACTAAGTTAGGCAAAACGTGCAAACCTAGAGTAAGCGACTTCTGCATGAGCAGTTTAATCAGCACCTATGATATTTGCTACTTGGTCGCTCTGATTTTAACTCATTACCCCATAGGCTATTTTTAAACCTAGAATCTTTGAATAAATATATCGAAAAGGAGCATTTACTAGAGAAAATGATTTCTTTTAAATTGTGTAGTTTTGAAACCATTGTGATAAAAAGAGAATTTGCTCCATGGTGCAAATGCTCTTTTATCACAATGGTTTCAAAAAGAGACTTTAACAGAGGCGTCAAAAGGCGTCAATATAAGGGAATGTGTTAAGTTATCAAAATGATGCAAAAATGACTTATTCAACTTTACAAACCGGTGGAGAGGAGATATAGGGAGTCCGAATACTTAGAGTAGTTAGAGAAATGGTGCACGGGTAAGAACAAAATACATCAAAGGGGGGGGGGGGTCTCAATGTTAGCCCCCAGACTATTTCACCGATTCACCCGTATCCATATCATATTCAACAATGGCGCGAAATCGATATTGATGGCAATGAAATGGTATACTGAACTTTAAAACTAAACATTATATCTCGCCATTTATCGGGCATCCACCATCTCAATCAATTTTTAAATTGGTCTAGAGTGACCCAACCGTAACTAACAATAAGTGCATCCACATTCTTACATGTATACCAATGCCTTGTTGGTCCGAGCACTCAAATGAATATTTACCGGTCTTTATAGCAGTTTAACCTCGTCCATCATATGGACGCCTTTTGACGAATCTGTAAAAGTCACTTCTTGAAACTATTGTGATCAATAGAGCATTAACTTTGCTCCATAGGAGAAAATGCTGTATTTATCGTATTAGTTTCAAAACTACACAATTCTAGAATTTTTTTTCTTTAATAAAAATGCTCCTTTCCTTAGATTTATTAAAAAAGACTGGGTCTAAAATAGCCCAGGAGGCAATGGGTCTAAAGAAAGCCTATGAGGGAATGGGCTAATGCGTAGTGAGTATTATAGAATGTTTTAGTGTGAACTGTCTGCATGGCTTTTATCAAGCATTAAGCATCCAGTTGCATAAAAAGACAGGTCTGTATTCTTCTTTACTAATCGTTCGAATTAGCTTTAGCGCATTTTAGTGTGCGGATTAGTATGGTCTAAGTGTATTTGAGTGTTCAGATATTTTACTGTACTTTTCTGTTCGGATTAGTGAGTTTTATCGTATTTTAGTGTTCAGCTTAGTAAGGTTGTAGCGTATTTGTGTGTTCAGATTAATTTGGTTGTAGCGTATTTCAGTGTTCAGATTAGCGAGATTTTACTGTATTTGTCCGTTGGGATTAGTGAATTTTATCGTATTTGAATGTTCAGGTTAATAAATTTGTAGCGTATTTAGTGTTCAGATTAGTAAGGTTGTAGCATATTTGTGCGTTCAGCTTCATACGGTTGTAGCGTATTTGAGTGTTCAGCTTAGTAAGGTATTACATCGGTAAATTCATACACTTCATTAATTCATATTTATTGTTGTTCTCCAGATCATTTATCTAGCGTAATAACTGTCAACACACACCACCGGCACGGTGATAGCTATTACACAAGAATTAATCCATTAAGACGCGATAAGCTTTGTGTACAATTTACCTGTCAAAAGTCACGTGATGTACAAAATCCCTTCGGGCCCCTTTTGGCAGGAGTTACAATGTAGAGTTAGACAAAGAAACACGTGTTTAGGCCATGCTAGATTTCTAGTACACGGGATATCCTGACTAAATTATTTTACTTTCATATAGTTACTTTTTACATTTGGACTTATTATTTTACTGTCTGTGGATTACCACTGTAATATATTACGAACTGGAAGTCCAGGATACATAATAAACATATAAAATACTATCGGAGCAGTTATCCCTCTACCAACTCCACATTCTACAGTTCTTCAACTATTCTACAAACGTTCTCTGCAGCATAACATCTGAGCTGTACTACAAAGGGATATATTTCATCGGTAAATTCATACACTTCATAAATTCATATTTATAGTTGTTCTCCAGATCGTTTATCTAGCATAATAACTGTCAAGCCCGGTGATAGCTATTACGCAAGATTTAATCCATTAAGACGTGATAAGCTTTGTGTACAATTTACCTGTCAAATGTAACGTGATGTACTAAATCCCTTCGGCCCCTTTCTGAAGAGAGGTCACGTGGTCCAATCCACCTGACCACACTTACATTTTCAAAACAAAAGGAGTTCTAGTTTAGCCTTTGAATAGAGAAGTACGAAGTTTTGGGTTTACATGAACGGCAAAACGTCCGCCGAGAAAATGTAGTTTATTTTACTGGGTGGCATCCGCCAAAATTTTCTTTTGTGTTTGGAATTCCGACACACTTCTTAGTGTGGATTTACATACATGACATTTACTTGGATACTGAATTTGTACAGATGAACTTTGCAACTGTGTTTATATTATCCATTCGGAACCTTTCTAAATACAATACAGAAACTACAAACTGGGCTTTTTCATTCCTTCATGCCGGATCCATTTCGTATATAACATATACATTTCGTCCTGATAACAAAGGTTGTAGCGTATTTGAGTGATCAGCTTAATAAGGTTGTAGCGTATTTGAGTTTTCAGATTAGTAAGGTTGTAGCGTATTTGTGTGTTCAGATTAGTAAGGTTGTAGCGTAATTGAGTGTTCAGCTTAATAAGGTTGTAACGTATTTGAGTGTTCAGATTAGTAAGGTTGTAGCGTATTTGTGTGTTCAGATTAGTAAGATTGTAGCGTATTTGAGTGTTCAGATTAGTAAGGTTGTAGCGTATTTGAGTGTTCAGCTTAATAAGGTTGTAGCGTATTTGAGTTTTCAGATTAGTAAGGTTGTAGCGTATTTGTGTGTTCAGATTAGTAAGGTTGTAGCGTAATTGAGTGTTCAGCTTAATAAGGTTGTAACGTATTTGAGTGTTCAGATTAGTAAGGTTGTAGCGTATTTGTGTGTTCAGATTAGTAAGATTGTAGCGTATTTGAGTGTTCAGCTTAATAAGGTTGTAGCGTATTTGTGTGTACAGATTAGTAATGTTTTTTTATTTGAGTGTTCGTATTAGTAAGGTTGTAGCGTATTTGAATGTTCAGCTTAATAAGGTTGTAGCGTATTTGAGTGTTCAGATTAGTAAGTCTGTAGCGCATTTGAGTATTCGGATAAGTAAGGCTGTAGCGTATTTGAGTGTTCAGATTAGCAAGGCTGTAGCGTATTTGAGTGTTCAAATTAGTATGGCTGTAGCGTATTTGAGTGGTCAAATTAGTAAAGTTTTAGTGTAGTTGAGTGTTCGGGTTAGTAAGGTTGTAGCGTATTTGAGTGTTATGATTATCAAGGTTGTAGCGTATTTGAGTGTTGTGATTAATAAGGTTGTAGCGTACTTGAGTGTTTTGATTATCAAGGTTGTAGCGTATTTGAGTGTTGTGATTAATAAGGTTGTAGCGTATTTGAGTGTTATGATTATCAAGGTTGTAGCGTATTTGAGTGTTGTGATAAATAAGGTTGTAGCGTATTTGAGAGTTTAGATTATTAAGGTTTATGGTATTTTACGCTACTGTAAGGGATACAGTAAAACGCCTCTAGACCGGACGTTAAAATAAGTATCAGTGTGGGTTGTTCAGACAGGTTACCGCTTAATGCATGTTGAAAGTCATGCTGAAAGGAGCTTTCATCATGACTTTCACTCTGCATTAAGCAGCCACCTGCCTTAAATACCAAACATGTTCTTTGTTGAAACTTTATTACAATTCCGGTTTAGATGGGGTTTACTGTATTCAGTATCTGTTTAGATGGGGTTTACTGTATTCAGTATTTGTTGTTCTGTTTTGTTTTGTTTTACATACAATGCTATAAAGTACATGTAACCTTAATTATCACAACCCTTTGCTCCATAACCAACAGTGTAGACCCAGATCAGAAGGACCCGTTCTGTTTGCTAATGAATTAATGCAGATCTGGTTCTACGGTTTCTGCCCTGACTAAACGGTTCTATGCTCATGTACCATTATATAGAATAAACTAATCAATATTCATGGTGTCATTTTTTCTTACATGAATATTCATTGAGTAGAGGTTTAAAGACACCAAATCTCCCATCTTCGCAAGTTTTTACAGCTGACAAAATCACTTGGGGACAATGTAGCTTTCATTTTCCGGTCATTCGGAATCATTAGTTTCTTTGTTATTTATTATGAAAAATGTATAAGCCGGTGCTATAGGGACGTGAGTAGTGTTGCACTTTTAATAGCTGCTCATGAACAGACTCAATAAAACCGAGTCTGCAATTTTATCTTTTTGCATTGCTGCTTTTGCTTTCGAAGGATCTTCTACTTTCAGAATGTATGTATTTAACAACAGCAGGCGTTAAGTGCGTGCGTGGTGGCAGTAAAAAGTCGCCCCGTACTTCATTCTCAGTGTTGTTATATTTTCTGGTCCTTCGGGATCATTAGTTTTGACGTTATTAGTTATGAAAATAGAATACTGCTTTTAAAAAGTCGGTGCTCTGGGCGTGAGTAGTATTGCACTTTTAAATATCTGATGAAACTGCTCCTTCCAGAGCTTCAGATAAGATGCGTAAATCTGATGAAACTGCTCCTTCCAGAGCTTCAGATAAGATGCGTAAATCTGATGAAACTGCTCATTCCAGAGCTTCAGATAAGATGCGTAAATCTGATGAAACTGCTCCTTCCAGAGCTCCAGATAAGATGCGTAAATCTGATGTAACTGCTCCTTCCAGAGCTTCAGATAAGATGCGTAAATCAAAACATTTTCAAGAATAACTTCTTTATTTCCCCACCAAACCTTATGTTGTGAGACTATTCTAAAGAGTGGTACATGTAACACCACAGGGTTTGGTGGAGATATCTGAGTACGCACGTTTATCTGGAGCTCTGTGACCTTCGGAAAAGAGCTGTCTGAACTAGGTCTGTATCATTTGTCTATCCGATTTGTATATCCGATTGCTTAGTATAAATAGTGTATTTGTTGCACTGTATACTGAGTGTGTAATTAGACCATTCTACTGCAGTCACTCAAACGAGATATTTACGTAGAGTATTTACGACAAGTGACAGCTTAATGTATGACGAAAGTTAGGCTGAAAGCTCGGTACTTTTTTCAATATTAGCCATACTGTTAGAAATACAGTAGAACATGTCTTAAACGTCCATTACAAGAGGTTTGATTATGGGTGTGTAAGGCAGGTGGTACCTTCATGCAAGGCAAAAGTAACACAGAAAGCTCCCGTGGGAGCTTTCTGTATTACTTTTGCCATGCATTAAGCAACCACCTGCTTTTTAAGATCCCTATGCTCAATAAATGGTTGGCCGCTCAGGATAGGTTTTACTGTACCATTCTCAATTATTTAGTGGCCGCCCTTGAGTTCTACTGTATTTCAAAACAAAGCACGAACAATTGATCGAATATTGTTATAATTTAGTCACCCCATGCATGATGACCCTTTCCTCTTTTGTTCTTCAAGATAAAACATGAGCAATTGTTGGAACAATGTTACAACTCGTCAACCAATACATGCTGACCTGTTTCGGTTTTGTTTTTCAAGATAAAACAAGAGCAATTGTTCGAACAGTGGTGTAAATCGTAATCCCATACATTGTAAATGTGACTTTAATTTGTTCTTTGTCGTTTCATCATTCTGTAAACTGTTTCAATTACATAGACTCATATCACCTGGATCGTTAGCTCATACAGTCTAGATAATGGCGCCATATATAGATCTAAGTGAAGCATTGTAGAACAAATCAGATGCCTTTTCAAGAAGACCTCTGATCAGGGTATGCACTGTTTGTTATATCAAGTGATCCTTTACTCCATGAAAATTCATGTAAGAAATAATGACATCATACATATTAATCCTATGAAGTTTTATAATGACATGTGGACACATACAAACGGACGGGTTTCAACTTTAATTTCGGGCGAGGTCACATGATATGAGAAGGTTAACCCTTTACCTGAGGAAAAAATAACATAATAAAATGTTACTTGGATGTTACCCTCGAGTTTGGGTCTACTCTTCTTGCAAATTCGTCAAAAGTCATCGAGATAACGGTTCCAATATTGATGTTTTACACACACTGAATATACTCACTCGACACTATGCTTAATATGACTCGCCTTTGTTTTCAAAGATATCAGGTGAGTGTCCTCATAAAGTGGGCCATAATTACATTATAATAAAAATCAATATTTGTTTAGTTTTTTCTCTTTCATTGCCTCTCTCTCCCTCCCAACCACTCTCTCCGTCCCCACCTTTCTCACTCTGTCTCTCTACGCCCTCTCTTCCACTCCCGATTCTCTCCTCTCCTACTTTTCCTCTTTGTCTCTCGTCCATCTGTCTTCTCTTCTCTCTCTGCTTTTTCACGCCTGTACAAACAAAGCAGACCTGAATCAGTCGGCCCCTCAAAAGGCCCGGTTTGTTTGCTGAAGGAATAATATACTAGATATATATAATTCTAGTGTTTATGCGACGCCAAAAGGAATATGTTAATATACCATCACAAAAATTCGGATAACATGTAATCATGATGCCATGTTCCTTGTATAAGTAATAATGAGGTAAAGGGTTAAACACTGATAATACGTGTAGGTTTCGAGGTCACCCTCGTGTTATATGTGTGTTCACCGTCTACATTGTTTATTTGAATCATGTTCAGTATTGAATCCCATTTGTCCGTATTTACATTCTCAGCCATGTAAAGGTATCTATAAAATTAGCACTTTGAATGCTGACAAGGGGATTGGTTCATCAGAATCTAGCAATAGAGTCCATTCAGTATAAAAGGGTATACGTGTTTTGAATGGCAAAGAGTGCAGACCCTGGTCAGAGGGCTCCTCTGGAATTTGGATATCCACTGATCTTCTGAAATTTAATTGCTCATATGTTTGCAGTAATAAAAAATACTTTCATAATAATATTATAGCATGGTCTTACCGTCTATCGAACCTCTTAACCTTTGACCAGGAACAAAAAACGTTTACTGTGAATATTGAAGAAAAAAATAAATCAGCAGTTCAAAATAATCTTTTATACATACCTTGAAACAATTAAGTAATTTTATTCTCATCTATTAATCCGCAAACAATCCAGTGTTCCCCACCACCCGCATAACAAAAACAAAATGGCTGCCAGAAAAATATCACCTGCTTATCGAACCTTTATTTTAGAGACTGTTTACTGTAACATAATACTCACAATCACGCGCGCGATTTCATCATGGGCACGCGACCTTTGCATAAGCTGAAGGGATGAGAGCTGTCAAACATTTTTAATGTGGTACACTTTTCAATTTATGTTGATATTCTATAACGTATTAAGAGTTTTCTCATGTTTAGCATAAGGAAAAATAAACTGTATTGACCTGTGTATGACATATATTTCGTTTTTAAAGCTACGAGGCGTTGTTTACAGACAAAGCAACGGTACTCATGATTTTTTGACGTAGTATGCTTTTGTACATGCGTAAAAACACCAAAAAATGAAAGGTTCGATAAACAGGTGAGGTTCGATAGAAGGTGAGTCTACGATACTTTAACACTTGACTCTATGAATATTTATGACAGAAATAAAGGCATGAATATTAATTAGATTAAGTGTTATAATGGCACAAGGACATAGGATTTGTTAGCCATGGCAGAAACTGTAGAACCATATCTATATTATATCATATTCAAACAGAGCAGGCCCTGATCAGAAGGCTTATTCAGGAGCCGTCTGATCTGGGTCTACTCTGTTTGCAAAGGCGTAGAAATGAGTATTTGTCGAACAAAGGGTTAACCGTTCCTGATGAACCCATCCTCGTATATACATGTAACTATTATGAACCCATCCTATTATCATTTTGAGAGTGTTCTGCACTATTTATTTTACGGACATAACCTTTGGAAAATACTTTTGGGAGCGAATATTGCAGACCCTGATGTGACAACTCCCTCAGGAACCCTGTCTGGGTCCGATGTATTTGTCTGTGTCCATTTTATGAAAACCATGGGCAAACATGGGTTACATGTAACCCTTAACCGGTATTTCGAGGTATAATAAAACAGTTCTCTATCCAATTTCACCCAGTTGGTAGTTTCTCAAAACTTTAAAACGAATTGGAAGAAATTAGATATTCAAACAGCTCGGAGTTTAACCCTTGAATTGCGTTAAACGAATGGACCGCCATTTACAAACAGTATAGAAACAGCCTGCAATATTGCCATTCAAGCTCCTCTCTTAAAGTATACCCTTTCATACGGAAGGAACTGGATCTTTAAACTGTGATAAACTATTCCATTCTGTTATATCAGCGTTGAAAAGGTTAAACACGAACACTAAAAGGGTTACCGTCTAATTAAATTAACTCTTTACTCCATGAATATTAATATAAGAAATAATGATATTATGAATATTAGATTAATTGTTATAATAGTATATTGACACAGAAATGTTTGACCATTGCAAAACAGTAGAACCACTTTATGTCATATCATGAACAAACAGTGCAGATCCTGATCAGACGATCCCTACAGGAGGTATACATGGGTTATAATAAACGTTACAATTGTACACCGGGATTCCCAGGCATCTCAAACCGGCACAGTACGACTGGGCCTTTACGGTCGTACCCGGTTCATCCCTCTGGATCACTGTTCCGGGATACTTCAGGAGTTTATACTAGGAAGTAATACTACAAAATAGTGCATATAAAGGAGTGTGACATTTAGCGTGTCTATGTTGCAGTACAATTTGTTGAGACATTTGGCGTTCGAGATGCGACAAATAACTCCAGGAGGTTTTGCGACATTTAGCGTTGGTTCCGACATTCAGCTTCAGCCTTGTGACATATGATATACAACGTTAACGCTTTAACAAAACTGTAGAATCAGATCTGTATCATGTCATAATCAAAGAGAGCAGACTCTGGTCATACGGCTCCTACAGGAGTCGTCTGATCTGGATCGACTCTGTTTGCAAGGACGTGAAAAAGCGATGTGTTATCATGATAAAACGTTCATGTATATCCGATTCTCCACCAATTGCTGTACTGGTGTATTTCATTTGTATCCGAATTGAAAATTATGAATGTATGAAAGTGGAAGTCCGGCTTGGAGAAATGAACAAGTCCATTTTGTAGTTTGAGTGTTGTAATTAGTATAGTTCCAAATCATATACATGTATGATAAGATCATCAAATAAGAAAATCATATCCAAGTGAATGTCCAGTATGAAAATGCAAACAAGGATAGTTTGTAGAAATACCATAATTGTAAGAATTTCTAACACATAGAAATGGTGGCCGTTGCCACCCAGTGAATATAAAACTACATTTTCCCGGCTGTTGTTTTGCCGTTCATGTAAAACCGCAAAAGTATGTACTTGTCTAACCAAAAACTAAACTAGAACTCCCTGTTGAATATCCAAGAAGGGAACAGTAGGCAAGTCGCTGGATTTCAGCCAATCACATGCTGTCCAACTGGATCAGCATGCTTGGTCAGTGCGAACCCGTGAAACCCTGTGAGACTTAATGGAATGAAGCTAATAAATTGTATACCATACGGTTGTCAGTGTGTTAAGACTCTTAATACTCTAACCCCAGTGATTTTACTTCATATATCTTATATGGTTGTCAAAGGATTCGCAAATGTAAAGAGGTTATTATTGCGCGGGCCCCATTAGGGGCCCGCGCAATTAGTGATGGGGAAATTTGCTTTGGTACTGGAGCCGGAATGTTTTTGTTTTTACCGTTATATAAATCGCAACATCACCACCATCCACATTTTTCCTACCCGGAACAAGATTGTCGTGTTCGGTATCACAATATAACATATTTTTAGCAACACGAAACAATGCATCTGATTCGTACCAACTATTTCCAACTTGCAATTTGGGCTGATGCATTCTGACATGTGCACCACCGTAATAGTGTGTATCGCGACTGAAGCAGAAGTCAACTTTACCGACTTCCAACATCGCCTAATTCCATTCGGCCCATGACCAACTCGCCCCTGTCCAACTCGCCCCTGTCCATGCTACATTTATACCAATCGTTTCAAAACTTCACATTTCTTATTTTTCCCATTTCTCTATTAAATACTACTTTCCAGATTATTGATGCAAAGAGGTAGATTTCAAAAATAGCCTATGAGGTAATGGGTTTAAACAATAAACACCATGTAAACAGTAAACTCGAACTTTCATACTAGTTTCTGATACACACAAGTTGAAAGTCAAATAAAAACATCCACAAGATTTTCCTTGATTTCAAACTGCACTTCATGCCCAACTGCCAATTTGTCTAAGTTATGATCACTCAATACAGGTTTTACTGTATAGCTTTCATTTTACCATGTATATCATGTACACATGTAAATATATCTTATTTTATTGTATGACAGAATTAAACCAAGACTACTTATTATTATGTGACCTTACTTTCCGAATCACCACCACCTATGTAGGAGACACGTTTTGATATACTTGTGCTAAATACGGTAATTGCTCTTAAGAGGCAAATGCTCCATTTATAACAGTGGTTTCATTTACACACTTCTTATTTTTCCCATTCCTCTAGCAAATGCTCCTTTTCAATTTATTGATGCAAAATTTAACCTATGAGGTAATGGATTAAAACACAATTTAAGGAGTCAAATCATTTGCCTATCATACTGGTTGGTGTTAAACGCATGTTTAATGTCAGACCAAAACACCAACAATATTTCCTGCATTTCAGTCTGCATTTAATACCCACTTCTACTACTACTGTTACTTTTCCTAATGTTATAATCACCCAATATAGGTTTTTACTGTATAGCTTTTATCTCACTATGTCTACATTACGTACAATTGTAAATATTTCTTATATTATTTTATGACAGAATTAAACGAGGCAACTGATCATTATGTGACCTACATCATTTTACTTCAAGTATCACCTCGCACCAATGTAAGAGTTACTTTTCTATTCAATTGTGAAAAATAGAACATTTGGCCCAAAGAAGCAAATGCTCCATTTATCACAATTGTTTCAAATCCACACACTTCCTAGTTTCCCCAATCTCTAGTAAATGCTCCTGTTCAGTTTATTTATTGCAAAGATTTAAAATTTATAAGTAGCTTATTAGGTAATGAGAGAAAACACCATGTAAGCAGTCAAACAATTTGCCTTTCATACTACATGTAGTTGGTGTTAAACACATGTTGAAAGACATACGAAAACTTCCACAATATTTCCTGTATTTCAACCTGCATTTAATACCCACTTCCACTTACTTACCAGCTGTTAATTTTACTTAAAGTATGATCGCTCAATAAAAGTTTTACTGTATAACTTTTATTTCACCGTCTACATCATGTACACATGTAAATATCTCTTATGTTATTGTATGACAGATTTAAACTAAACTGAGACAAGTTATTTTTGTGTCACCTTACTTTGGGAATAGCCAGTATTGCCATACTGTATGAAGTTTTAAGGTTATTGCACTTTCTTACATTAAAATACACCCTCTCTAAACCGGACAGATATTTAACAGTACGTTACACTTTCAGAACAGGTGACTGCTTTTAAATGCCAAAAACAACCCCTGCAGGAACTCCTTCAATCAGCTATCCTGCAATCAGCTCTGCACAGTCACTCCCTGAAAAGTATGATAAAAATATTGTTGCAACTATGCGTTCGGTTGCTGATCCTCTTTTTTCAAAACATGTACGCTTTAAAGACGATGATTTGAAAAATGATACTGAATGGTTTGATGCTGAATGCAGACACGCTAGAAAAGTGTACCTCCGTGCTTTACACAGTTACAACAGTAAGCCATCGCCTGAAAATAGAATAGTATTATGCGAAAGCAAAATAGCATACAAGAAATTAAATTCTCGTAAGCGTGATAAGTTTAATAACATGAACGTTTACGCCATTCTGAGCCGAAAGAGTTTTGGTCGCCCTTCCGGAAGAAGGCACGTGCTACTAACGAAATAAGCGTAGACGAGTTTATTTTGGCTATTTCAAACAATTTAGGCTCTTCTACACAAACTGTATATGAGGACGCAGAGTTGTTTTGCTCTAACCATAATTTTGACAATCCTAATTGCAATGTTGATGAACTTAATTGTGATATTACTGTTAAAGAAAGTTTAGCATTTGTTAAAAACGCAATTCAGATAAAGCGGCCGGGGTTGATATTCTACTGAATTCATACTTTATTGAATCCATTGATATTATAGCTTCACACTTGTGCGATTCATTTAATGCCATTTTGAATTTGGATTTTATCCAGACTCATGGACCCAGGGCATGGTTATTCCATTATATTAAAAGAGTGATCGTGAAAACTCTTCCAAATACAGGGGTATTACATTGACTAGCTGCTTTGCTGAAATATTTGCAGGGGTATTAAATATAGAGGATCTTACATGAGTGTTCATTACACATTGTTTTTATGAAACGAGTTTACTATAATGATATGACACGAGCTTTAGCGAGTGTCATATTCATAAGAGTAAACGAGTTTTATGAAAACAATGTGTAATGAACACGAATGCAAGATTCTTTTTATCACATAAACCTTAAAATGCCAAAGAAAATGAAACAGGCTATATAGCTGACGGCTGTTTCGACCATTCCTTACAAGCAGCACAGTAATACAACGGACGGCCCACGTGGAGCGCTATGATTGGCTGGCGCTTACATGAGCGCTACGATTGACTAACGATTGCTAATTCGCATAAAATATGCACTAGTGCATTTCCGATATTTACGGCACTCAGTTACGGCACTCCCACAAGGTAGACTATGTGATAAAACAGGGTGGCGTGAGGAAAATAATATCATATCAGATGCACAGTTCGGCTTTAGATCGGGTCGGTCAACTGTAGACGCGGTGTTTATTCTTCACGCTATTGTACTGAATACGATAGCGTCTAATAAACGTTTGTACTGCGCTTTCGTCGATTTAAAGAGGACATTCGATAGTATAAATAGAAATTATTTGTGGTTCAAGTTATATAAGTTGGGTCTTAAAGGTAAAATTTTACGTGTTTTAAAGGATATGTACGATAAAGTCATGACATGTATTAGAAAAGGAAATACTTATTCTGAGATCTACGATAATTATACTGGACTCATGCAAGAGGAGATAATCTCGCCCATAATGTTTGTCCTTTTTCTGGAGGATTTAGAGTTCATTTTCAAGATCCAGATCTTATAGGAATAAGTATAGATGATATTATGCTTGCAATTTTACTTTTTGCCGATGACATTGTTGTCTTTGGTAGCTCGCCAAATGACTTGCAATATAAATTAGATAAATTAAATGAATACTGCGAAACTTGGGGATTAGCAGTAAATTGCTCGAACATTAGTAATGGTGTTTAGGAAAAAGGAGTGGTTTAAATGAAAATGAAAATTGGTCGTACGGGGTGAGATTTTAGAAACAGCAAGTGACTTTAACTACCTTGGGACGGTTTTCAACTACACTGGGAGCTTTGTTTTAAATCAAGCGTTTATAGTAGGTAAATGGTTGAGATCATTGAATGCACTCATGGCCAATGTTAACGGTTTAAACCTGAAATGTAGTGTTACATGTCAGTTATTTGATGCATTTGTTAATTCTATTTTGAATTATAGCAGTGAAGTATGGGGTTATACTTAATCTAAACAAATAGAACGAGTACACCCAAAATTGTGTAAGAGGTTACTACACGTGAAGAGGTGTACATCGACGACATACAATATATATGGTGAAATGGGTCGATATCCCTTGTATATCAATCGTTAGAATTATTAATATTGGTTGAAACTAGTTTCAACACAGAATGTAATATTATCTACTGTATACAATAATTTATTAGCCGGTTGTAAAAATGGTTAATCAAACTTGGGATAAATGTGAGGTTGGGCGCCCAAAAAACGGTTTACCCCCCCCCCCCCCCCAATTTGACTTTTGTCACAGACCGTTCCAAGGCGGTACTTCCATCTTCCCGCTATCGTATGTTTGTGTTGTCTTTGTGCGTCTCTTGATGTTTTTATAATTATGTACAGTTGCTGTTTCGTTGTGTTGCTGTTCGTGCAGCTGTTTGTTCTGTATGTGGTGTTTCCTGCATGGCTCAGTTTTGTACTTTGGTTATAAGTATTTAAGCATCACTAGTAAATAATGGTTTTGCTGATGTTTGGATGGATCCAATAATTGTAAACCCGATTCACAAAATATTTAAACAAAGATTAGTGGATGGTTTTATACAAGGTTGGGGCGAGAATATCAATAGTAGCGGTGCACTAGCAACATACAGACATTTTAAAAGCTGTTTCGGATTTGAAGCATATTTAGATACATTGTCATATAAACCTAGACTTTATCTTGCTAGACTGCGTCTGTCTTCACATTCATTAAAAATAGAAACAGGGAGATACGGCAAAATTAGCATACCAAGAAATGAAAGATATTGTAGTTACTGTGAAACTCGTGATATTGAAGACGAGTTTCATTTTGTTCTTTATGTAGTTCACACACAGACCTGCGTAAGAAGTATATAAACAAGTGTTATTATGCTAGACCAAGGTTTGAAAAGTTTTTTCAGCTACTACAACGTCAAAACCGTCAGGAATTAGTTAAACTGGTTCTATATATGAAGTATTCCTTTTGCAGGAGAAACGCACTTGTTAACGCTTACATGTAAGTCATCTCAAATCTGAATAGACAGCACTTAATGCACAGCGTAATTAAATCGATTGTAATTGTAATATACTGTCAATCTGAAAGATCACTTGACCTATGTGACATATGCTATGTATATGTATTTATAACAACAATGTACATGCTTGTACAAGTTGAATAAAGATATGTTCTGTTCTATTCCTAACATAATGCTCATTTTCTGTTTCGTTTACACAGGGTTCATTGTACATAAATGTCATATCTCCCATTATGCACATAGCGTTACTGAGAACATAATGATAGTTTGCCAAAGATTAACTCGTCTCTATTTATTTCCGTCTCACAATGCAACATCATGTTTGCAGATATTCCGTAATACACTAGTCATCAATTAAAATATGCTTGTTTTTCCTTGTTATAAACATCTAGTCAATTATTCACATTTGCCTTAAAGTTGAACATATTTCAAAAAATGACCATTTCCTCAACACAATTGCCTTTAGAACCCTTTTAACTGTTTAATTGTTACAATTATTTCAGAAATTGAAGCATAGCTACAATATAGATCCCGCTTTTACAGCTTTGTATTGTACTTATTTACGAACATTGTGTCATTTGTTTCAAACCCACCTCGGCCTAGTTTGTCTTTTCAAACTATTCCTCCGTACCTTCAATGTCATAGTAGCAAAAGACATGACAACAAACTATACAGTCAGTTTATTTCAGCTTACTTTGCAGTTATAAATCGTATTTCAATGTTTACTAGCATTTCACTCTGCAATAATTACATTGACATTTATGTGCTATACACGATATCAAAACTTTCGCAATTATGCCATTAGATGTGTCCAAAACTCTCTACTTCAAACAGACCGTCAGCATTTTGAAAATATCAACAACAGACAGTTACATCCAGCATTCCCAGCATTTCGTTTGCCCGCGCTCTCTGTTGCTGCCTCTGCAGCAACTTTTGTACTTGTATCATTCAGTTAACAGCAAAGCTAGCACCGACTGACTGATTCCACCTGTTAAGAACATTAGGGATTTTCAAAGTAAAAAATATCTGAAATTATACTGGCGTACTATCACAGATACTACCCCTGATAAGCATATAACAAGATAATGACTTAGATGGATTCTTCATCAGGATCCAAACAATTCTCAGTCTCTGATACACATACCATAAGTATTGTATTATTAGGTTTACTATTATTATCATTTATCTAAGGCACATGATTACTGATTATTATATGAAACTTAAATTCTAAATTAATTAATTATTTGTTCACCGAAAGTGTTCATGTTTGATATAGTGAATTTGAGAATTAGGCACACCGAACATTTGTATATCAAGCTTAGAATAGAACCATCAAGTGTTGATATACCCGTATAACAGATTGTACATGTATGAAGGCAATGGTTAAAAATCGAGAATTAAACTGAATTTTGATTAGCCGTTTTAGAGAGATTTCTTTTATATAACAGTGTAAAAAATAGTTACTGCGTATAGTTTGATATGATGACATAGTCATCAATTAAAATTAAAAAGATGCACGTGTTTGTCATTTGCCGCGATGGAGATGCATTGCAGTGAATCAACGCTTTACTTCGGTTACTTCATTTACTGTCTACTGAAACCCTTGACCACAGTTTGACTGCTTCGAACGTCTGTACACTTTAAGCCTTTCCCCAACCAGCATGTACATGTATATATATATCAATTGATCACTTCATGGGTATTCATTATCTAAACTTTTATCAGGTAAATCTTTAAAAGGAAATTGTTGGGTTAGACAAAAACCGTAGGATCAGATCTATATCCTTTCATAAGCAAACAGAGCATACCCTGATCAGATCTGGGTCTACTCTGTTTGCAAAGAGGTGAAAAGGCGTTTATATGAAGGAAAGGGTTAAAGTGATATAGGCAGCGTGTAAAACAATGTAGACCATGAGAGAGAGAAAACCAGAGAGGCGGGCACCGATCTTTATTCACATTGTTTGCTAAACCTAGGAACGTATTTCCTTGATGGTACTTGATAGTTTAACTCATATTTAAATATATATTTTAAATAATCTAATTTTCATTTTGATAGGTATTTTTCAAGCCCACTTTTGCCAGTGTAACGTTTGGAATATAAATTGTGAAAGAATTGTAAATACTCTAATCAGAGAGGTCCCTAAGAATCAGAGTGTCTTTTGATCTGGATCTACACAGTTTGCCTATGTCATTCTTCAGGGACACTTTGACCAGATGGATCAATTACATTATAACGCGGACATTGATAAGAGGGACATTTCGTTTTAGATTAATGCCAAGAAAAGCAGTATTGATTGTATTTATTTGCTCATTTTAATACATTTACTATTTTGGTACAAAATCATTACATAATCAGTACAGAAAAGGCAAGAACATGGCTGGATATATATGATACTAGTCAACTAGATTTACTTCTCTAATACAAACAACCTGTATTAGGCAGTCACACGAGAGTGTTCAAAAGGAGCACTGCCATCTATATATGTACACGTCTTTAACGACTTTGCTTTTAGCTGTCGTTAATTGACTAGATCTACCCTTATTATCCTATGTATTCAGACATCCAATCTCCCATACCCATGGGTCTGTACAGCTGAGAGTCAATTAACATGTTAGTAGCTTTGAATTAGACGGACATAATCACTAGTAGTGAAGACCCTGAATAAATGACTCCCCCAGTACAGGTTACAGTAGAACCTGTCTTAACCCATTACCCCATAGGCTATTTTAGATAAAACCTCTTTGTATAATTCTACCGAACAGGAGCATTAACTAGAGAAAATGAGAATTTTAGAATTTGTAGTTTGAAACCATTGTGACAAATTGAACATTTGCTCCTATATGAGCAACTGCTCTATTTATCACAATGGTTTCACAAAGTGACTTTACGGAGGCGTCAAAAGTCGTCAATATAAGGGAATAGGTGCAACGGTCATTAACAAGAGGTCTAATCATGGGCATGTAAGGCAGGTTGTAGCATCATGAAGGACAAAAGTCTTATTGGAGCTTTCTGTATTACTTTTGCCCTGCATTAAGCAATCACCTGCTTTATAAGACTCCTATGTTCAATAAATGAATAACCGCTTAGAACAGATTCTACTGTAATCTGGGTCTACACTGCACGTGTTTGCCTACATGTACCTGCCGAATACTTGGGATAATAAGTATACATAACACTATCATAACTGTTGTTTTTGTTACGGCAAATGTGGCAATTCATTATATCTGTGAAAACATCTGCTCATTTGTTGAGCATCTGCGTTGTAAAAACGTATAGAGCTCCCGAGGGACACTGCTCCCGGAGGAGTTTATTGCATTATGCTCTAATACATGTACATAGAGCTCGTGTTGAGACGCGATAAAACAAGTCACGTTTAACTCCCGGAAGCTCAATGAGACGATTGCAGAAGTGTCTTTCATATGTCTACATAGAGCTCGCAAATTAATCCATTCCCTTATAGGCTAATTTTAGATCCAACCACTTTAAATAAATCTACCGAAAAGGAGCATTAACTAGAGAAAAGGAAAATATTAGAATTTTGTAGTGTGAAACCACTGTGATAAATAGAGCATTTGCTCCTATAGGAGCAAATGCTCTATTTATCACAATGGTTTCAACAGGTGATTTTTAAAGAGACGTAGAAAGACGTATTTATGGAGGAAAGGGTTAACTCTTTACCTCCTGAATATGTATGTAAGAAATAATTACTACATGTATATGAATATTAATTAGCTGACCATTTGTAATGACATAGGTGAATTTTGGATATAACAGGAACTATAGATTCATATCTATTATAATTCACAAGCAAACAGAGTACTAGTAGACCCTGACCTGAAGACTCCTACAGGAACCGTCTGAGCTGGGTCTTTTGTAATGTCGTTTGTATGGAGTAAAAGGTCAAACGGTCTAACTTCAATGCTTCTCGAAAATCGTCATTACCATGTGCGATGCCTTTGATGATGATGATGATGATGATGATGATGATGATGATGATGATGATGATGATGATGGTGGTGGTGATGATGATGATGATGATGATGATGATGATGATGATGATGATGATGATGATGAATGATGAATGATGATGATGATGATGATGATGATGATGATGATGATGATGATGATGATGATGATGATGATACAACAAACGAGAATGACCTAGGTGAAGATGTTTCTGTTGTGTTGATGTTTTATAGGGAAATGTAGTAAAATTGTTAGGTATTGTATTTTTGGTCGATATATCAAACTCCATGAGCTAAGAGATTCAACAAAGTGGTGCATTGACCTCTATGGAAAAGTGGGCTCTATTGACCTGAAAATGGTACAGTTGAACTTCGATATATCAAACTAGGAAAACTTCCAAAAATTACAATACAGAATTGTGCTTAGAAATGCATCGCTATATATATCTAGAAACACACGTGACAGCTTAATACAGGTAAAGTAATACTGAAAGCTCCCATAGGAGCTTTCAGCATTTTTAAGACCTGTATTAAGCTGTGGCCGTGAGAAATTGTTCAGATTAGAAATCGGATTACTCGAACTTCAGTTATTTCGAACTGATTTGTATGGTCCCTTGAAGTTCGAGTTATCGAAGTTCAGCTGTATTTTATCCCTTCACCAGGTGAATATTTGTGAATATCAATTTGACGATTTTATAATGACACACGCACAAAGTATGTTTTGGTCCTGGCAGAAAAGCAGAATCAGATCTATATAACAGAGCAGATCCTGATCAGAAAGTTTCTACAGGATTTGTCTAATATGGATCTTCTCTGTTTGCAAAGGCGTCATAACTTGTATCTGTGAGGTAAAGGGTTAGCCTAGTCCCGTGGGAATGTCCATATGTATTTGGGCTCTATGTAGTCTTACAATGCATATTAATTGACGAGTAACGTCTCAGCGCATACAGGATTTGTATCACAAACATGCTCTGTCGTAGTGGACACAATACTCCAAGTTTCTGTCGTTGACTGGTTGTACACCATGCCGAGCGTCCCTAGTGTCAACAAACTCGTCTGGTGCCTCCGATGACAGAATTGAATACGTATAGCACTCGCCGTTGGCACTGAAGAAGTCGAGACTGTAACATGTGGGCCATGATAAGCATTTGCTCATACAAGACTCAAGACTGTCAAAAAAGGACACCGATTCGTCCGTAAGTCCTATACGATTCACAAAACATTTTCCCGGAAGACTTTCGAATTCGTCTTGACCACCAGTGCATGCTGGAAAGATAAAAATGTTTCATATACAGTATGTAAGTATTACTGATTCCTTTTTTCATTACTATGCCGCTTTCGATCTCAATCCAGAGTTATAACTCAGTATACAATGATAAGGTATTAAAAATCTCTATCCGGAGTTATTTCAGCTTGTAACATGCATTTACGAGGTATGCCAGTATCTCTATCCACAGTTATAACTACTTACAGCAAGCAATCACGAGGTATGCCGATATCTCTATCCACAGTTATAACTACTTACAGCAAGCAATCACAAGGTATGCCAGTATCTCTATCCACAGTTATAACTCCTTACAGCAAGCAATCACAAGGTATGTCGATATCTCTATCCACAGTTATAACTACTTACAGCAAGCAATCACAAGGTATGCCAGTATCTCTATCCACAGTTATAACTCCTTACTGCAAGTAATCACAATGCATGCCAGTATCTCTATACACAGTTATAACTCCTTACAGTAAGCAATCACAAGGTATGCCAGTATCTCTATCCACAGTTATAACTCCTTACAGCAAGCAATCACAAGGTTTGCCAGTATCTCTATCCACAGTTATAACTCCTTACAGCAAGCAATCACAAGGTATGCCAGTATCTCTACCCAGAGTTATAACTACTTACACGCAATGAGAATACATACCAATATCTCTATACATACGTAGTTATCAGTCCATACCATATACCGTGATTCTGCATCTTATATTATAACCACATGCAACGATAAGGTTGTCATTATCTCTATCCGGTAATATATCTACTTATCACGTACAATAATAAGATGTCATTATAATTATCTCTATCAACCGAGTAGTATTGACGTCGGTTAGCTGCTAAACAAATCGCCGCCATCTTGGTTGACCTACTTTGTACGTTTAGAAATGGCCACAGTGTTTTTGACAGGATTACCTACGCAGTGTCTGATCTGGGTCTGTTTTGTTTCGTTATGTAATAGCATACTCTTATGGAATAAAATCTGATTCTACCGTTTCTGCCAAGGCCAAAATTGTCTGTGTTCCATATGGGGTTATATAAAATGACATCTCATAAATATGCATGGTGGCATTGTTTCTTAAAGCATATTAATGCATTACAGGGTTAGTTTAGTTTAAACATATTCTATTTGAAAAAGTATACATTAATCATGATAACCACAGCAGAGTATCACTACAGGATTAGAACAAAAGCTAAAAGCTTATTGAATTGTCCTCCTAAAAGGGTTAAGGTATATGTACGTTTAGTATTCACGCCTATTAAGGAGCATGTCATCACGGCAGTATGTGCAAATATTCAAATTGAAGTATGAATGAAATCAAGTTGAATCAGGTCATGGCATGGGCAGATTATTTATTATGATGATAACTTACTTTGTTGTGACCACTTTATATACGCCCCCCTAATAAAGGTGGTCGTATATTGGCGTGGCCCTGTCCGTCCGTCCATTCGTTCGTTCGTCCGTCAACATTTTGTTTGTCCGCTGTTTTCTCGGAAAACTGTTTGACAGATATTAATGAAACTTCACACAAATATTTAATGCATCAAGATCCAAAGCTGAGTTAATTCTGAGGTTCATTTGATTTGTCGTTTCAGAGCTATGGCCCTTGTCCTTAAAAAATAATGCAAATACATGCAAATAGTTTGTCTGGGAAAACTATTTAAGAAAAATTAATGAAACTTCACACAAATATTTAATGCATCAATATCTAAAGCTGAGTTAATTCTGAGGTTCATTTGATTTGTCGTTTCAGAGTTATGGCCCTTGTACTTAAAAATCAATGCAAATACATGCAAATAGTTTGTCCGCTGTTTTCTGGGAAAACTATTTGAGAGGTTCATTTGATTTGTCCTGTCGGAGTTATGGCCCTTGCACTTAAAAAATAACCCAAAGCTATGCGAATTTGAGGATGGTCATAACTTTTTCATTTGAAAATGAAAATATATTTATATGTTTTATATGGTTAAGTCTTAATATGAATTTTCACATATATTGCGGGGTTTTTGATATGTCATTTTATTCTAAAGTTATGGTCCTTGAACTTTGTGTGTTCATTGCTTTGTTCGTCTGTCAACTTTTAGTTTGTCTGTTGTTTTCTGGGAAAACTATTAAAATGATATAAATGAAACTTAACACAAATGTTTTAAGCAACAAAATCTGAAGCTGAGTTTATTTTGAGGTTCATTCAGTTTGTCTTCACAGAGTTATGGCCGTTGCACTTTACAAAAATCTGCAAATATGAGGATTAGCTGTAACTTTTTTTATTTAATAAGATATTCACTTCAATTTTTTAAAAAAATAGTATCACCTTAATATGGAAATCAAAATCTGAAACACAGATTAGAAAATGTCAACACTTAAAAGGCATGTTTAATCAGAGAAATTTTGCAAGTGGGCGTATTATATACCGTATGCGGCCCTCCTGTTATCTTCGCGACGATTCTAAAGAGTAGTCACAACAAAGGGTTTGATGGAGAAATAGACATGTTATTGTTGAAAATGTATTAAATTACGTATATTATGTAGACCTCTATGTAACTAATATATGTATGACAAATCATGACAATTACCACAATTGTTAAGCCTGATACCTCATACAAACGCATTTTACTTCCTTTGAAACAGGGTTGTCACAGATTAGACGGCTCTAGTAGGAACCATCTGATCAGGGTATGTCATGTTTGCTTATGAAGTAACATAGATCTGTTTCTACAGTTTCTGCCATGGATAAAAGGTCCTGTGTGATATGTCATTATAAATCAAAGTACTGACGTTACTGTTACAAGGTGATTGTACCTGATGTTGAATATGTTTGTATGGCTAGTCTGTTTACCTGTTGTTGACTATGTTTGTATGGCTAGTCAGGTGATTGTACCTGTTGTTGTATATGTTTGTATGGCTAGTCTGTTTGTATGGCTAGTCTGTTTGTATGGCTAGTCTGTTTGTATGGCTAGTCTGTTTGTATGGCTAGTCTGGTGATTGTACCTGTTGTTGATTATGTTTGTATGGCTAGTCTGGTGATTGTACCTGTTGTTGACTATGTTTGTATGTCTAGTCTGGTGATTGTACCTGTTGTTGACTATGTTTGTATGTCTAGTCTGGTGATTGTACCTGTTGTTGACTATGTTTGTATGTCTAGTCTGGTGATTGTACCTGTTGTTGATTATGTTTGTATGTCTAGTCTGGTGACTGTACCTGTTGTTGACTATGTTTGTATGGCTAGTCTGGTGATTGTACTTGTTGTTGACTATGTTTGTATGGCTAGTCTGGTGATTGTACCTGTTGTTGACTATGTTTGTATGGCTAGTCTGTTTGTATGGCTAGTCTGTTTGTATGGCTAGTCTGTTTGTATGGCTAGTCTGGTGATTGTACCTGTTGTTGACTATGTTTGTATGGCTAGTCTGGTGATTGTACCTGTTGTTGTATATGTTTGTATGGCTAGTCTGTTTGTATGGCTAGTCTGTTTACTAATACATCTCCTACTCCTTAAATCAATTGTACATGGCTACCTGATTTATTTATGGTAACTAATAATGATTTTTTTAATTCCCATCATTCAATATATTGGTTTTCATTTAGACAACTTGAAAAACACTCTATTAAAATAAAACACTTGCATTTTCTTAACCCTTTCCTTCTTCAAATATTCATGTAAGAAATGTTGACATCAAGAATATTTATAACATGTACATGCATTTTTATAATGTAATATTTTCAAAGAATTTTTTTTTTATTTGACAAAAACTGTAGAATCATATATCTATATCATGCCATAAGCAAACAGAGCGGATCCTGATCCGAAGACTGCTACAGGAGTCGTCTGATCTGAGTCTACTAAGTTTGCAAATGCATGAAAAGGTGTTTATATGGCGCAAAGAGTTCAATTGTTTTTGCACGCTATAGCAACCACACCCCTCCTCCTAATCAAAATTATAAATATGATTGTCCTCCATTGACCCGTTACCTATTCAGCATTTATATAAAAAATAATGACATCAGGAATATCTATTAGCTGAATTTTTATGACGGCATACGTACACATGATGTTTTTCCTCAGACAGATTCTGTAGAATCAAATCTATATTGTACTATAAGCAAACAAAGCAGACCCTGATAAAACGGCTCCAACAGGATATGGATCTACTCTGTTTGCAAATGCATGAAAATGCGTTTATAAGAATTAAAGGGATAACTTTGACAACGCTATGGGACGATTTGTGATTTTTGATAGTTTGGATCCAGATGATACGTCATGTCTCATCAGTATCCAAACGCTTTAATATACATTATTTTCTTGTTTACAAATACATAAATGTTTGAACTTGACAAAAATGTAGAATGAGCTTTGTAGCAAAGTTAAATGTCGCACCGACGCTAAATGTCGTATGTGACGTTATATGTCGCAAGGCTGACGCTAAATGTCGGAACCAATGCTAAATGTCGCAAAACCTCCCGATGCTATATGTCTTATCTGTAACGCAAACTGTCCCAACAAATTGTACTGCCGCTATATGTCGTAACATCAACGCTAAATGTTGCACCCCTTTGTAACCACCCTTTCGTGGTATTACTGTCCTAGTTCAAGCCCCCAATGTTAGACATATTAAACATTTTATATAGTGAAGAACAGTGGTGAACGGTGAATAGTAAAATCACACCACATTCAATCAAATTTAGTCCGGGAAAGGGAAGTGCCTCGATAAAATTTTAGAACTGTCTACCTCCAATTGTTGTTAAACATTGTTTTGCATATCATTGTAATGTATATCTTTCATTTTTATAAGATGAATGGAATAAAATATGTTTAACCTGAACCCCGGTTCATCCTAGATAACTGAACCGGGATATAACGGCTTCTAAAACCGGCACAGTAAGACTGGGCTTTTACGGTCGTACCCAGTTCATCCCTGGAAACCCTAGATCACTGTTCCGAGATACGTCGGGAGCCTAAACTAGAGCAACAATACTACAAAAGAGTACTTATAAAGAAGTGCGACATTTAGTTTTGATGTTGCGACATCTAGCTTTGATGTTGCGACATATAGCGGCAGTACAATTTGTTGCGACATTTAGCGTCAGGTTTTGCGACATTTAGCGTTGGTTCCGACATGTAGCGTCAGCCTTGCGACATATAACGTCAAGTGCGACATTTAGCGTCGGTGCGACATTTAACGTTGCTACAAGCTTATAAGTAGATTGACAAACAGAGCAGTTGTTGATCAGACAACTCCTACAGAAGTCATCTACTAAGTTTTCAAATACGTCAAAAGATGTATCTCAGGTAAAGGATTAATACAAAACTCAGAGCGTCAGATACGTGAACACGGGAGTTTTGACAATGGCAGAAACTATAGAATCAGATCTATGTAGTTCCTCACAAAATCAAAGCAGGCTCTGATCAGATAGCTCCTACAGGATTTGTAGAATAAAGGGTGAGATAACCTTTGGTTTCTGATCAGTATAGCAACTGTTTTGTATATAGTAAGCGTGTTTTAGTATGATTCATTCGCAAACCTTTAATTTTAGCAATGTTGTTAACAGTTACATGTCTGCCCATCCCAACTTTCAGGGTTATTCCGAATTTGTTTATAATCCATTCACACGTCACATCAGCGTAAGAACATGGGAGTTGCTGATTTTGGCACCTTTGCAAACAGAGTAGACCCTGAGCTTCTGTAGAGGCCGTCTGACCAGGATCTGCCCTGTTTGCTAATGAGATAACATTTCCATGTCTGCAGTTTCTGTCATAGTAAAAACTCCTTTGTTTGTGACGCCATTATAAAAATTCGGTTAATTGATATTCAAATTCATTATCTGACATGAATATTCATGAAATAAAGGGTTAAAAAGTGTTGAACCTGTCCCTTCGAATGACGCTTCGCTTTTACTGATGGTTATAAAGCAGCTACAGAAGAATAATATAGATTTATAGATTTCTTTAGTTAACATTCGATGTGTGAATTACTCTTTACCTGATGAATATTCGTGTAAGAAATAATACTGATAAACTTCGATATAAGTTCGAGATAACGGAGGTTCGTGTCATCCAATTCTTAATCTGGACAAATTCACAAAGTTCACAGCTTAATGCAGAACGAAAGTAATGCTGGCTGAAAGCTCCTACAGGAGCTCCTACAGGAGCTTTCAGCATTACTTTCGATCTGCATTAAGCTGTCATGTGTGTTTCTAGATATGCGTAGTGATAAATTTTAGAACAATATTCTGTATTATAAATTTTGGAGGGACCGAGCTTTTACCTCGAGTTATCCCGAGGTTCGAGTTATCCAAGTTCGAGATATCGAAGTTCAACTGTAATTGTATGAATATCAATTAGCTGAAAATTATGTTTGCATTATGTATAAGGGAGCTTTTGACCATGACCCAAAGTAGAATCAGTTCTATATTATGTCATAAGCATACAGAAGCCTGGTCAGAAGGCCTCTACATAGTAGCTAGAGTAGTCCCAGATCAGTTAATGCCATGGTAAAATACTCCCTGGTTCACAAGGTCTTTACAAATGATAAGCTAATTGATATCCATAGTCATTATGTCTAACATCAGTATTCTTACATCGATATCTACAAGGTAACTTCTAACATCAGTATTTCTAACATCAGTATTTCTAACATTGATATCCACAAGGTAACGCTTTAATGGGCAAGACATGAAACACACTATGTCAACTTTTCCACTTTTATAAGAGAGACAACTCTGACACTTCAAACCAGCCTTTAAAATGAACTGAACATATGAGCTGTTTCCCTTTAAAGCATATACACAAAATAACACTTGATACGCCATTTCATATGCAAACTATATCCCGTGCTATAAATACTGTTCAGATTAGTTTACGAGTTTATGAGATCAGAGAAAAACAATAACAATATAAATGTATCAACTAGGAAGTTTGAAACATAAAAAGAAAAACATCCAACTGTTGAGTATTGGATAAAGGTTCGGACAAGCTTCCACCCTTGCTACTGTTGACGTTTGAGTCTAGTACAACTGGTGTCGCAGGCTATCAGCCCTTAACCCGTTACCTGTTCATTTTACCTGTTCACTATTAATGTAAGAAATGTTCAACCATTGTTTTTTGGCAAAACGGTAGAATCAGATCTATATCGTGTCAAAAGCAAACAGAACAGGCCCTGGTCAGACAGCTCCTAAATAGGAGCCGTCTGATCCGAGTATCTGTTTGTAAATGCGTGAGCCATTTATATGAGGGAAAGGGTTAACCATTTACGACAGAAACGCCATAACATGATTCTGCACACGGCGTAAACTCAGATCAAACGGATCCTGATTGAGCCGTCTCATCAGGGTCTGCATTTTTTGCTTATGGTATAATATACTTCGACTCTGTAGTTTTTGTCGATGACAAACTTTTCTGTGTTCATTTGACATTGTACGACTCGGGTAATTTATATTCACGATGTTATTATTTATGACAGGGATATTTATTAGGAGTACTTTGTTGAACTGTAGAATCAGAACTATATGATTCCATAAGGAAATAGAGCAGACACCGGTCAGATCTAAGTCTACACTGTTTGCAAATACGCTAGAAATGATGTCTATGGAGTAAAGGCTAACCATCTGACTGACTAAACCCATCGTCTAACTATCGGAACACCTCAGATACCGTAACTGGAGAGCTTACCATTCAATTTTTCCTTCCTTTCCTTCGGATGTATTTCTGAAACAAAAATAAAAGGACTTTCAAACATCATGAAAACAGCATCAGCTTAAACAACAGCTTAAACAACATCACGAACAGTTTACACACAGCGGAATACAAAAACAAAATAGCACCATACAAAAACAGAATAACTACATACAACAATAAAATAATAACATACAAAAACAGATAACACCATAGAAAAACAAAATTAATGACTTGTCGAAAGATATTTTGACATTCATGATATCGGAATTTAGTGGTCGGTATAGGATCAGTTGATTTGAGGCAAATCCTATTGTTTGATTCTGTCAGTACTTATACATGTCTGATACTCGATAGTCTCATCTATACCCATATAGCGACAGGTACTTGAAAACAGTCTTTGTCATGCTTTCAAAGGCTTCTGAAAGATTTTTATCGAACCTGGCCAAATATATTTTGGCCGCAGTAAACCATATATCTTATCTATTAAGATCTAAGGCTGGCTATGACATACATCTTTTCTAATAGTTGGCCAAGATAGATTTGAAAACATGGCAGACAGACTTAACTGATTTTGTGTCCATGTTTGTTTATGTGATACAACTCAAAGCTGATTTCAAAACAAGTTTGTTGAATACAGCAGCACCTCTAAAAAGCGACCATATAAACATTTAACATTGGAGTCTTTAAAAGGGCAGCAGGTTGCTTAACCCATTACCTCATAGATTAGTTTTAGATACAATTCTTTGAATAAATCTACCGAAAAGGAGCATTAACTAGGGAAATGGAAAATTTTAGAATTTTGCAGTTTGAAACCATCGTGATAAATACAGCATCTGCTCCTATAGGAGCAAAATTTTAATGCTCTATTTATCTAAATGGTTTCACAAAGTGACTTTTACGACTTTTACAGATTCGTCAAAAGTCGTCAATATGAAGGAATGGGTTAGTGTATGACAAAAGCTCCTACAGGGGTTTTCTGCATAACGTTTGTCCTGCATTGAGCTCCGACATGTATAAATAGTCAGACTTCTTTCGAGTGCTCGTATTGACGAGATGCTATAATAGTTAATCAGCTGTGCATGTCTGTCTGTTGTTAGATAATCACAGAACTCAAAACATCTTTGGTCCTGGCAGGATTATCTTGATATATATTTATTTTCTGTGTCTTCTTTTTCTGCGAAGGCGTAGAACCTGCGGTGTGAGAGTGCTGAAACAGAGTCTGTAAACTGCGGAAATGCACTAATGCTGTTTGAATCCAGCCGATAATAAATTTTAAATAAAATACGAGGAACCAATGTGCGGCGCATTTAATCGTTAGTCATGCTGCATGACAGATTCACTCCATGTACATCGTGTGTTGTATTACCGCGCTGTTTGTAATTAATGGCCGAAACAGTCGCCAGCTGTAGCCTGTTTCACTTTTTAAGGGTTATGTGATGAGTGTTCATTGCAACTAGTTTTTATTAAACTCGCTTACTATAATGAATATGAAAGCTCTTGCTATATTACTATAGTAAAGCAGTTTCATTAAAACAATTTGTAATGGACATTCATGTATGGAGTAAGAGTTAATTATGCATGTAACGAGAAATATTACACACCCTTATTCCACTGTGAAAACTATTGTCTGCTCAATTTTGGATCTGGTGCAAGTTTGACTACGTACTTACAGCTTTTGAGATACAATTGACCAAGCGTCATGACACAAACTTTTGAGAAACTTTTTACTAAGTGTCAAAGAGATAGGATCCTAATAAGACAACGAGTTACTCATTTAATTGTTGAATCCTGTTTTCGTGGATTTTCATGTTCTTTGTTAGTCTTTACTTACTTGTGAAATAAACTATTGTCGTCACCAACAGCACGATAACGACTAGGAACAGGACGAGTTTGAAGATCATCTGTCTTCGTCGGCTCGTCTTGTATTGTTTGTAGTCACTGAGGTCCTCTTCCGACAGAAACTTTTCGCTCTTCTCGCCTTGTAACGCATTCTCGTCAAAGTGAACGTTAGCCATCTGGAATATAATAAACACAGTGTGAACGTTAGCCATCAGGAATATAATAAACACAACGTGAACGTTAGCTATCTGGAATATAATAAACACAATGTGAACGTTAGCCATCTGAAATAATAATAAGCACAATGTGAACGTTAGCCGTCTGAAATATAGTAAACACAAAGTGGACGTTATCCATCTGAAATATAATAAACACAATGTGAACGTTAGCCATCTAGAATATAATAAACACAATGTGAACGTTAACCATCAGGAATATAATAAAACACAAAATGTGAACGTTAGCCATCTGGAATATAATAAACACAAATTGTGTGAACGTTAGCCATCTGAAATAATAATAAACACAAAATGTGAACGTTAGCCATCTGGAATATAATAAACACGATGTGAACGTTAGCCATCTGAAATAATAATAAACATAAATGTGAACGTTAGCCATCTGGAATATAATAAAACACAAATGTGAACGTTAGCCATCTGGAATATAATAAAACACAATGTGAACGTTAGCCATCTGAAATAATAATAAACACAAATGTGAACGTTAGCCATCTGGAATATAATAAACACAATGTGAACGTTAGCCATCTGAAATAATAATAAACACAAATGTGAACGTTAGCCATCTGGAATATAATAAACACAAATGTGAACGTTAGCCATCTGGAATATAATAAACACAATGTCGAACAAGTCAGTATGCAAACTACAGTTACTTAATGAATACAAGACATAATGACCATCAGTATTCATCATTTGCATTTTTTTTTAAAATGTCACTATGTACAATGGATTTTTACCATGATAGGCAACTGTTGAATCATTTCTATATTACAGAAGCAAACCGAACAGACCCTGATCAGACAACTCCTGTAGGAGCTGTCTGAGCTGGGTCTGCTCTGTTTGCAAATGTATTAGAATGGCCTCCCTATCAGATAAAGGGTCAGTGCCTCTTTTGAGTTGTCGCTATAGACAGGATTTACTCTAAGGGTTCTGCAAATAGATCCTGGCCAAGTGCATCAACAGGAATGCGGTTGTCAGTATTAAGTCTATTGTTTGTAGTCTATATACTGTTTGTAAGGCCCTGGTATAGTTTGCTTAGCGTATAACTCACTTAGGTTGAAATATATGTGAAACGTAAGGAAACATATTAACCCATTCCGCCATAGTTTATTTTTAGACCCAACCTATTTGAATGAATCTACCGAAAAAAGAGCATTAACTAGAGAAAAGGAAAAGTTTAGAATTTTGTAGTTTTCGAAACCATTGTGATAAATAGAGCATTTGCACCCATAAGAGCAAATGCTCTATTTATCACAAGGGTTTCATAAAGTGACTTTTACAGAGGCGTAGAAAGGCGTATTTATGGATGAAAGGGTTAACTCTGCAATCGTTGTTACTTGTGGTCGGGAAAAATGTCGTCTCCTTCAACGCTCATAATTATATTTTCTCTTGGGTCTCTTCCGAAATACAACCAGAGTGCCAAAGACCGAAATGCTCGGTCTCTCTTCGAGATCAAAACTGCATAATATATTCGTGCGAATATGCCGCCAACTTACAACAAACTGAATCAATATGTTTGTACCGATGTAATCTAATCAATATCTATTTGTACCGATGCAATCTAATCAGTTGAATCAACAAAACTATAATTGCAAAATGAAGTATGCATAATACAACGAGTATTAACCCTTTATCTGGATAATGTGCGAAATAATGAAATCAGGAATGTTAGCTGAAGTTTTATAATGACTATTGAATAAAGGGTATTTTGTTTTACTGTGGCAGAAATTGTAGAATCAGATCCTATGTCATCCCCTAAGCCAACAGAGCCATCCTTGATCAGATGGCGCATACAGGAGCTCTGGGTCTACTCTGTTTTCAAAGACATGTACAATCTTCTCTATCAGGTAAGGATTTTGATCCATTTCGTTGCCCCTGACGACCATGTGGTAAGTTTTGTCCACAGCAGTTTGGATCCAGATGAGAGGCCGAGTAACTCGGCATCTCACGTAGATTCAAACTTTTTGATATTATGTTATTGTGCGTTTTAAAAACAGAATTAAAGATAAAACGAAAATTGAAGCAGACAACACATTTTTGCAGACGGCGATCGTGGCAGACGACATTTTCTGTTCAAATGACTGAGCAGTGACAAGAAGACTCAAATGAGCGGGCATATTAAAAGTTGCACTGCCCAATAATGCAGATTGCAAATACTGTCGTCTGCTGCAATTAATATAGTTGGACTTTCTTTACTTTTGTTTCAAATCTAATATTACATAATGAAACGCTTTGGGACCCGATTAAACGCCAAGTTACTCAGCGTCTCATCTGGTTCCAAACTGTTTGCAAAGGTAATCACATACTTGCAGATTCACTTAACCCATTCCCTCATATTGACGACTGTTGACGCCTCTGTAAAAGTCACTTTGTGAAACCATTGTAATAAATAGAGAATTTGCTCCTATAGGAGCAAATGCTCTATTTATCCCAATGGTTTCAAACTACAAAGTCTAAATTTTCCTTTTCTCTAGTTAATGCTCCTTTTCGGCAGACTTATTCAAAGAGGTTGTATCTAAACATAGCCTATGAGGGAATGGGTTAAAGTGTTAACTGTTATCAAGCTACAAATCAAAACGTTTTCTGATGAAACTGATCTGGAGCGTTATTACAAACTCCCGACACGTTCAGGTTTTTAGAGAAACTACTAATCGAGTGGCGAACAGCTTGGATCTAGATTAGACACCGAGTTACTCGGCGTCTCATCAGGATCCAAGCTGTTTGAAACTGCGAGTAAAGCTCCGCATAGTGCGATATTTATTAATATCTGGTATAGTTTTGTGCAGTTTCAACGACTACTAAGCGTGCTTTGTATTGTAGTGTAGAGAATTATCTGTCCAACTCTTATTCACTGTGATCATGTTTGTAATATCTTTTACAAAACAATGTAGATCCAGATAAAAGGTCGACTTACTTGATCGCTCACTAGGATACAAACTGTTTGACCTTTTGACAGCGTTGCGTTAAAGAAATTTATAGAAAATACAGATTTACCATGGGCATTTGAAGCAGACATCTACTTTTGCAGAAGAAAATACTTAAATAAGTTCTGTTGAGAAGTAGATATAATGACACAAGGATTATCATACGGGATATGTTAATTACAGGTATAATTTGCTGCAATAGCGACGACAGTGACCGTAACTCTTATTTTCGTCTGCAAGCAATGTCGTCTGCTTTCAGAATAAACATTTCTTCAATGTCTTCTCTTAAAAGTAAAAGATGTGTGAAACTGTTTGATAATGATAGAGACGCCGAGTTACTAATCTGGATCCAAACTGTTTACAAAGCAAGGAGTCGCCCATTGCAGGAAGTCCTCTGAGTCGCCCTCCGGAAACTTGGCAATGGGAGCGTTAATACGTACAGTGACGGGGCAGTGGGGGCGTTAATACGTACAGTGACGGGGCATTGGGAGCGTTAATACGTACATTGACGGGGCAGTGGGAGCGTTAATACATACAGTGGTGGGACAGTGGGAACGTTAATACGTACAGTGACGGGACAGTGGGAGCGTTAATACGTACAGTGACGGGAAAGTGGGAGCGTTAATACGTACAGTGACGGGGCAGTGGGAGCGTAAATTAAATACGTACAATGACGGGGCAGTGGGAGCGTTAATACGTACAGTGACGGAGCAGTGGGAGCGTTAAAACGTACAGTGACTTGGGCAGTGGGAGCGTTAATACGTACAGTGACGCCTATTTCAAACGACGTGTTACTGTGTAAACTTTCACCTTTTACTCCATGAATATTCATGTAAGAAATAATGACATCATGAATATAAATTGGTTTAAAATTTTACCATGGCATGTGAACACAGAACATTTCGGCCACGACAGAAACTACAGAATCATATCTATATATCATATCTATCATTTTATAAGCAAACAGAGCAGACCCTAAAGGATCCGTCTGGTCTGGATCTATTCTGTTTGCAAAGGCGTAGTAAGGCGTATTTATGGAGTAAATGGTTAAAAAATGTAGTTGTTTAACCATTAAATACGTTTATTCTCGACCTTGCAAACAGAGTAGACCCAGATCAGTCGAATCTTGTAGGGGTCTGCTCTGTTTGCTTATGGAATCATATAGATCTGATTCTACACTTTCTGTTATGGTCAATAACTCAATATACCCTTTGTATTAGGTTAATGAAAAATCATTGTCATTATTTCTTATACGTGAATATTCATGAGCCACGTGATAAATGCAATACAAAGTAAAACAAAAGTCTCCCCTGAGAGCTTACTGCTTTTCTGTTGCCCTGGTGTAAGCTACAATCTGTTTTAATCCTTTAGCTGGTGAATATTCATGTATGAAATAATGTCTTGACGAAAAATGAATAATTTCACAAGAACACGGTCATTGATTACCATGACAACAAGAGTACCGCATACGGTACATAATACGTCCACTTGCAAACTTTCTCTGATTCAACATGCCTTATAAGTGTTGAGATTTTCTAATCTGTGCTTCAGATCTTGATTTCCATATTAAGGTGATACTATTTTTTTAAAAAAATGAAGTGAATATCTTATTATAACTCTGTAAAGACAAACTGAATGAACCTCAAAATAAACTCAGCTTCAAATTTTGTTGCTGAAAATATTTGTGTTACGTTTCATTTATATCATTTTAATAGTTTTCCCAGAAAACAACAGACAAACTAAAAGTTGACCGACAAACAAAGCAACGAACACACAAATTTCAAGGACCATAACTTTAGAATAAAAAGACATATCAAAACCCCCGCAATATATGTGAAAATTCACATTAAGGTTTAACCACATGAAAAAAATTGAAGTAAATATCATTTCAAATGAAAAAGTTATGGCCATCCTCATATTTGCATAGATTTGCATTATTTTTTTAAGTGCAAGGGCCATAACAACAAATCAAATGATCCTCAGAATCGACTTAGCTTCAGGTCTTGATGCATTAAACATGTGTATGAAGTTTCGTTAATATCTGTCAAACAGTTTTGCCAGAAAACAGCGGACAAACTATATGCATATATTTGCATTATTTTTTAAGTAAAAGGGCCATAACTCCGAAACGACAAATCAAATAAACCTCAAAATCGACTCAGCATCAGATCTTGATGCATTAAATATTTTTGTGAAGTTTCATTTTCCCAGAAAACAGCGGACAAACTATTTGCATGTATTTGCATTATTTTTTAAATACAAGGGCCATAACTCCGAAACGACAAATCAAATGAACCTTAGAATTCACTCAGCTTCAGATCTTGATGCATTAAACATTTGTGTGAAGTTTAATTAATATCTCTCAAATAGTTTTTCTAGAAAACAGCGGACAAGCTATTTGCATATTTTTTAAGGACAAGGGCCATAACTCTGAAATGAAAAATCAAATGAACCTCAGAATCAACTCAGCTTCAGATCTTGATGCATTAAACATTTGTGTGAAGTTTCATTATTATCTGTCAAATAGTTTTCCCAGAAAACAACGGACAAACTATTTGCATGTATTTGCACTATTTTTTAAGTAAAAGGGTCATAACTCCGAAACGAAAAATCAAATGAACCTCAGAATCGACTCAGCTTCAGATCCTGATGCATTAAACATTTGTGTGAAGTTTCATTAATATCTGTCAAATAGTTTTCCCAGAAAACAGCGGACCAACTATTTGCATATTTTTTAGGGCAAGGGCCATAACTCTGAAATGAAAAATCAAATGAACCTCAGAATCAATTCAGCTTCAGATCTTGATGCATTAAACATTTGTGTGAAGTTTCATTAATATCTGTCAAATAGTTTTCCCAGAAAACAGCGGCCAAACAAAATGTTGACGGACGAACGAACGGACGTTCTAACGGATTGAGTGTATGTGGCTATTCTTTTGTTCAAAATAGCCACACAAACTGAAAATAAGCCACATAAAACTGACGAGAACAAAATATCTTTTGTTCTCATGTAATTATCTAGTCACATAAACAGGAATTATTAGAGCGAACGAACGAACGAACGGACGGACGGACAGGGCCACGACAATATACGACCACCTTTATTAGGTGGGCGTATTAAAACAATAGAATCTGTAGTATTCTGTAACCAACAATAACAGGTCCTGTTTACACGGCTCTACCACTGGCACTTGATCGAAACAGACTATAGTTGTGTAATATAATAGTTATATCATATAGTGTATTAATGTACTAGTTGCTATAAATAAACTATAGTCTTTTTCGATCAAGTGCCAGTGGGCTCTACTGACAGATGTCTGATCTGGGTCTACTATGTTTGCAAATGCGCAAATGTGCGTCACTATCAGATAATTGGTTACGCACAAACTTATTTATAAATAGGCCTACCAAGCAGGATTCCGACCAGGGCATTCAACAGTGTATCAACTCATAGATATATATAATCAAACGTGTAAGGCTTTTGACGATCGCAAGTCCACATGTATGGTATTCTGTGACATATCAAAAGCTTTTGATAGAGTTTGGCACAAAGGCTTATTGTTAAAACTTAGACAAAACGGAATATCAGGCAAAGTTATTGACTGGATTCAAGACTATCTCTCAGGGCGCACTCAGTGGGTTTTTGTTAGCTCATCATTCTCAGGAGTTCCACAGGGCTCAGTGTTAGGACCCCTGCTTTTCCTAATATATGTGAACGATATTGCCCATTCATTGCTATCAACTACCCGACTGTTTGCAGGCGATAGTTCCTTAGCAATATCATCATCTAACACCGCAGATATCGAACCTAAATTGAATCATGATTTAGAAGGGATATCTATGTGGTCCAAGCAATGGCTTACAGATTTTAATCCAAACAAAACAGAAGTCATATATTTTACTCTAGGCAATACCGCATCGCCTACTTTATACTTCAATGGTACTTCGCTAAATTTTGTTGAGCATCATAAACATCTTGGCGTTATACATGTACTAAGCAAAAACGGTTCATGAGCACATTGCAAATGTCATTTTGTCTGCATAATTATTTTTAGGTTCCATGCAAGCTTTAAAATATAAACTCAAACGTGAGACACTACATCAAATGTATGTATCATATTTAAGGCCAGTTTTAGTACGAAGCAGCCAGAGTAGTTACAGGACTAACACGCTCAGTAACAATTAACAATTTAATTAAAGAAATAGGATGGTCTTCTCTTTCAGACAGACACAAAATGCAAAAATACGTACTTGCTTTTAACAAAGAAATAGTTCGATTCCGGTGGTCTAGTGGTGACGCTCGTGACTATTAGTCCGGAGGTCCGGGGTTCAAATCCCGGTCCCTCCCGGAAATTTCAGAGACGCATTTCCGTGTCTCCCACCCGCACCTCCTCTCCACCCAGGGGTTAAAATGGGTACCTGTGAGAGTCACTCGCCGGTACTGCGGCTGCATAATTGTGCCATATGTTAGCAGTGCTCAATACTGTAGGCCAATGACTCAATGACCAGGGGAGTAAATGTACAGTCGGCTGAGCGGTCATTCGGACTGAAAGTAGACTATAATTAGGTACTTTGTTTTACTATATAAGTGAACTATGTCCATATATACAGTTGATATGTCTACTCAATATAGCCTCAGAAATAGTGACACTTTCGTAATTCCACCAAGAAGAACTGAGATCTACTCTAATTATGTCATACCTTCATCCATAAAAGTGTGGAACGACCTTGATAATGGTATTCGCGAAAGCCAATCACTCAATTCATTTAAATCAAATATATTAGATATGATCAGACCGCTAAAAGTACCTAAGTTTTATCTCTCTGGAGATCGTTTCTATTCAGTACATCATGCCCGTCTAAGAAACAACTGCAGTAACTTAAATAATGACCTTTTCTTGAACCACTTGCGTGACGATTCAACTTGTAATTGCAACTCTGGTCCTGAGGATGCGGAACATTTCTTTTTCATTTGCACGCTCTATTCAAACCAAAGACTTGAATTTTTCCGAAATACCCGCACTGTTCACCCATTAAGTACTCGGAAATTGTTATTTGGTATTCAAACACTTGCAAATGACGAAAACTACACTCTTTTTCTTGAAGTACAAAAATACATTAAGAATACCAAACGGTTTGGTTGACTGGCAAAAAAAATTCAACACTGACAAAACTAATTGCAGCACATACTCGGAATCTTGTATTATTTACTTTGCCTTGCCATGCTATAATTTGAGGATAAAATGGGGGGAGGGTTCCGGGTTTAGCGCAATGGTAGGATTAGTGAGATAGAAGGGGGGAGGGTCCCGGGTTTAGCGCAATGGTTGGATTAGTGAGATAGAAGGGGGCGGGTTTAGCGCAATGGTAGTATTAGTGAGATAGAAGTGTATTCTATAAGTTTGTTTGTTGCTTTTTCTGTCGTTTTCTAAAGAGGAAGTCCCTACAATGATCGCATATTTTCAATAATATCATAAAACTTGGTATTTGTTATGCTCTATCATTGTTATGAAGGTTCCCAATTTGAACTTATATCGAAAAATGCCCCTGTGATACAAATAAACCGATTTCATCAATACTGATAATTTTTGTTCTACAACACATTATTATCGTCCTTTTCCGTTAAATTCTTCCGAGTTTTGCCGATGATCACCCGATCCCTCCATTGTTTACATAATAGCATTCTCGGAAGAGGTCGGAGAATCGCGAATAGGGCGAACAGTTACGAAACTAAAACCCAACCCGAATAAAACTGAAACATCGGGGAGTAAAACCGGGATCGGCGATATCAAACACATGGATGTTTTGTCATTATAAACTATAATTGGATTGGGCTTTTTGCGATGTACTACTTTTCAGCATATAACAAATGAGTTTTGTATATTTTAAGTGTTTATGAAACGCGTCAAATGTATGGACACCCCTTAATTTGGAACAAGTTTTCAATTTTCATATTGCTATTTGCATAGCTCAAATAGAAAACAATACGTTTACAAACGAGTTTATGTCTACAAGGGGGCGGGCCGCATCTAATGTTGCAATAACTTGTGGCCCAACCCTTTTGCTTCAGTTTTAGATTATATATATATGAATGTATGTATGACAATGTTATATGTATTATAACAAGCAATAAAATATGATTAAAGAAATGAATATTCATGTAAGAATTAATGACATCATGAGGATTAATTACATTAATTGTTATAATAGCACGCAGGCACATGGAATTTTGGCCATGACAGAAAGTGTAGAATCACATCTATATCATACCATAAGCAAACAGAGCAGACCCAGATCAGACGGCTCCTACAGGAGAGAGAGAGAGAGAGAGAGAGAGAGAAGAGAAGAGAAGAGAAGAGAAGAGAAGAAAGAGATAGAGAGAGAGAGAGAGAGAGAGGGAGAGAGAGAGAGAGAGAGAGAGAGAGGGAGAGAGAGAGAGAGAGAGAGAGAGAGAGAGAGAGAGAGTTGACTGAAGTACGTTTAATATCTGTAGGGCGTTGATTAGTTTTTGATTAGTTTTTAAAATAGAATATTAACACATTAAATATTTGCCAAAACAGAAACTGTAGAATCAGATCTATATTATTCCATAAGCAAATATTGTAGACTCTTATCAGCCGGCTCCTATAGGAACCATCTGACCTGGGTCTACTATGTTTGCAAAGGCGTAGAAATGCGTATTTATGGAGTAAACGGTTAATAATTAAATGAATTTTGTAAATATCATATGTAGTCTACCAATATTTTGACAGATTCTGACCCCTGATGGCATCACGTGTTTACGGTTTACATCCACCTCATTTGTATTACGTGAAGGTACCTTAAGAATTCTAGGGGGGGGGGGGGGTGTAAAGTTGTAAAGCACGAATTAAGGTCATAAAAGGGGTCAAAGGTCAACGAGTGCAGTTTTTGGTACATCAACGCTTTGATTCAATTTAAGTATGCAGTAATTTTTTAAAAAAAATGAACGTTTTGGTTGGGAATCAGTTAACAAATGTTTGCAAATGCTAATTATGATCAAATAAAGGCCACTTTGTTTCCGACAACCCTTTTCAAGGGCAATAACTCTCGAAATAGAAATTTTTGGGTTATTCTTTATTTGCTTTTTGCAAATAAAGTGAAATAAATGGTATTGTTTAACATTAACATCATTTACGTACAGCGTCAATTCAAGTTCATCACCTAAATATACAGATTATGCATATATACAGTCAACACCCTTTAAGTGGAACAAGTATCTATTATCAAATTCAAGGGCGGTTACTCTGTATATGACATAATTGTTATAATTAATTGATATTTCTATGCAGTAATGGAAAATTGACCGTTATCATATTTATACTAGAGCTATTACTGAAGACGATCAGTATAGCCCCGCTTGGAGCTTGTCACAAGTATCAGGGGAGATAACTCTGCAGCCCTAGGTCCGGTCAAACCTACAGTTGTGTCATGCACGTCTGCTCATCAAGTTGAAAACACATGTGATGTTTGAAGCTGATCGAAGTGGAAGTAGTTCCGTCCGTGTGTCATTCCATCTGTCCGTCTCACCGTCTGTCCAATCTACATTGCTTTCAGCTCGACCTCTTCCTTGTACCAAGAAAGGCAGAGAAAATCGGACAGACAGTGAGACTGACAGATGGAAGGACGGGCGGACGGACAGACAGAGAGACAGACAGACAGACGGACGGACCAACAAGCTTACTCCTATATACCCCTCTCAAACTTTTAGTTTGCGTTCGGTTAATAATATTTTCATATTGTATACATCAGTCACAAAAATGCGGAATTTGAAAACTCGTTTGGACAAGCAGATATAATAACTTGGCATATAAAAGTACATGTAAGAGTCATGCATGTTGGCATATAATATTATTAATCAGTTTATGTCATTGAATTTTGTTTGTGGCTTCAGAGCCACGAGCATACAGGCATACTTGTTGGCTTTTGTAACAGGCACATCTTGCCGAGCTGCATTTAGTCTTACAGTTGCAAGACACAAGCTGTATGCAAGCCAATGGGACAGGGGGCTTCCTGATCAAAACTGGAGTCACACCGGGTCATGTTCATCTATCGAACTGTAGCCATACAGGTGACACAGGTATTTTTTAATGTCTTGTATGGCTCCACCATGTCCGATAGATTCCAGCTGTGTCGGGGTTTCCACAAATTGCATCCAGCACGACCTCTTGCTGATACTATGAAAGGCAGAGGTCATGTCGCAGCTAGGTAATGGCATGAAAACCCAACACATTTTGACGAACCCTTTTGTCAACCCTGTCACATATTGTGTGTACAGGGTAGCAACGCCTTTGCTTTGCTGTTCCATGCACCATCCATGTTATCACAACGTTGCCAATATGATAAAGTATCAATCGGCTTCTTCGAGGTCAACAGACAAGTGGTCTGTAATAAAGTTGTTTGACTGCATGTCTATCTGTCAACCCTTTTACAGTTGACAATCACGCTGGCCTCTTTGCATGTATGCCAAGAAAGGTTTAGTACTCTATGAAAGCGACCTCTTAATTCCGGAAACGGAAGGATGACGTCGGATATCTGTACTATTTCGTTTGTATCGTACCCTCTATTACTTTTCTACAGTTACTCTGTTTGCAGCTCAATCATTGAGTACACTAGCGATAGGTGGATACAGGTTTTGTTGCACTTAAACATTTTACATGCACATTACCACTGTATTTGCCATTGTGGTTGTTGTAGTCTAGTCGGAGAGGGATACGTTTATTTACACTGTTTGTCTTTTAGGGTGGGATGGAATAAGTGTGAGGTTAGGCGCACCTAAACTCTAAGTGACTATTGTCACTGACCCTTCCAATGCGGTACTACCATCTTCCTCCCATTGTTTACTTGTTTTGTCTTTGTGCGTCACTTTTTTTGGTAGATATGTACAATTGTTGTGATTGTTGTGTTGCTGTTCGGGCGGCTGTTTGTTCTGTATGTAGTGTTTCCTGTATGACTCATATTTGTACTTTTTGCATTTCTGTCGCCTGTACAACCCCACCTGCTACAACAACAGATCCTTCTGGCAACATGTCACTCTGGCGAAGCAATTCAGCTAACAAGAAATCAGCTAGGTCTTTTTTGTATTCATCCAGAAAAATGTATTATTCCCAACTTCCCAGACATGGGGCAGTGGAACCTCTGAACTTGTGATTTTCGTATTGGATATCTTATACCAGTCCTTTTCTTCCATGTGGCAGCTTTGACAGACTTGTTCACATAGTATCTATCAAAACCGACACCTACCGTGCCGTTTTATCTTTATAAAGGGCAAAGACTAAATAAACGCATTCGTTTGCATACTCGTAAAACGTCTGGCAACCATAAGGGTTGCCTTTGGCTTGAATAAGCGCGTGCCCGTCTATAACAATGCACGTCTACAGACGTCTGTGATTCAGGTATCTTTTGCGGGGTTTCTATACCCTTGTTCTTTGTAAAAAGATCCAGGATTCGGAATTTTGTCATTGGGTTCATATCTCCATTTAGTTTTGCCAAGGCCAATGGCACGGGACAGCTCATGCTTCAATACGTCAGCGGTTTTCACAGTGCGATCGGAACTAGCTCCATTGAACAATCGCTGCTGGAGCTTGCGGTCAGTTTTTATCTGCTTTGACGCATGTTGCTTGTCCGAACCGATTCTTTTGTAGAGAATGGTGAACGTTTTTGATTGCGTTGTTTTCATTGCAACGAAAAACTCTGTACTGTTTTCCTTTAATCTACAGATGGTGAATTCCTCAACTAGCTGACTTCCGCTACTTTCACCTGTCAGCAGGCCATTGTGGATCTCCTCTGTTGTCACATCCTTGGATGCAATGGAAACAAGCTGATCTATTGCATCGAGTACATTGCTTTGCTTCTCATGTGCCGAGAAACATAACAAACACTTCTAAAGCATCAAACAAAGCAGCAATAGCGTTGATCATTTCCTCTTCTGCATTTACACGAGATGTCTGGGCATCATGTTTTGTGCTCTTTGTTTCATCGTCGTCATCATTGAGACTGTAAAGTCTATGTGTTTCACCGCTTACCTGAGACTTACATGACCATGTGATATTACACAATCTGTCTCTGGGTTAGTCTTGTTGTGTGGTGCCAAATTGGCCACCGGCAGTTTTGCAGACCTTGTAACAGAACTAAAGATTAAAGAAAGACGATACAGGAAACCCGTTTTGTCTCAAGCTGGCAAACATATGCAAACTGTTTGTAAGGGCGCTAAAGGGGCGTTTTTGTGAATCAATCTGTCGAAGGAGCATTTTTACAAATGAGATTAACCCTTTCACCGCCAATGTCGTAAAAATGCACCACGACAAATAGTGCAGTCCCAGATCAGACGCCGCATTTTCAAGGCAGCGTCTGATCAGGGACTTCACTGTTTATCTCAAACTCTGTTTCTATATCTATGCTTTATTCCATTGAAATTTTCATTTATTTATCTTATTTCCTTATTTTATCAAATTATTTAACAAAATTGGATTGCAGGCGTCAATTAGACATTTGGTGCCAAAAGGGTTAACAGGCGAAGACTAGAAGATATTATCCCAACGGTCAATATTTTATTTGTACTGTACTAGTATGTTTGTTTTCTCTTGTTATTAATGTTTAGTAAAGCGCGTGTTATTACTGACGTCATTGCGTATTAGACTTTTCTCGTTTCTCCCACCCTTAGCGTATTGAACAAAACGTTATCGGTAGAAAATGTCATCTATTTTATAATTTAATCTGTTCAATATTCATGTAAACATAATGACATCATGAATATTTATTAGCTGAACTTTTATAATGAAAACTTCAGAATTCGATCTACCGGTATATCATGGCATAAGCAAACAGAGCAGACCCTGATCAGACGGCTCCTTATAGGACGCGTCTCATATGGGTCTACTCAGTTTGCAAATGCGTGAAAAATCGTTTATATGAAGGAAAGTGTTAACACTTATCCCACTGTATAAAGCGTGTCTGCTGAAAAACCGATCAGTCCCCGTTTCACGAACAAGCCTAAGTAATAGATAAGCTGCGCCTATTATGTCATGTTTCCAAGACATTGCTACATTTATTTTCTTTCACTTCAAACATAAGTCTTTATCTTAAACTAATATTTTGTATAAAGGGTTGGGAGAGTTTAATCATAAAGAAAAATGAAAAATTGGATTTGAGCTTTTGCTCAAATACTTTTCTTATTATAATCCTTTCTCTGTTCTATATTTATTATGTCTCCCCCCATATTTATATGGGGGAGACATATTGTTTTCGTGAGAGTTGTCTGTCTGTCCGTCTGTCCGTCCGTCCGTCTGTCCGTCTGTCCGTCACACTTTTTGTCTGGGCGATAACTTCAATATGCCTGATGCCAGTTGATTGAAACTTCAAATATGGAAAGAGCATAATGAGAGGAAGTGTCATGCACAAGGTCCATAACTCTGGCTTCACTGATATAGGAGTTATTGCCCCTTGTAAAAACAAATCACACTTTTTTGTCCGGACGATAACTTCAATATGCCTGATGCCAGTTGATTGAAACTTCATATATGGAAAGAGCATAATGAGAGGAAGTGTCATGCACAAGGTTCATAACTCTGGCTTCACTAATATAGGAGTTATTGCCCCTTGTAAAAAAATGCACACTTTTTTGTCCGGATGATAACTCCTATATGGCTCATGCTATTGGATTGAAACTTCATATATGGAAAGATCATGATGAGAGAAAGTGTCATACACAAGGTCCATAACTCTGGCTTCATTAATAATGGAGTTATTGCCCTTGTAATTTTTTCATTTTTTTTTGTCCGGGCGATAACTCCTATATGGCTCATGCCATTGGATTGAAACTTCATACACGGAAAGATCATGATAAGAGAAAGTGTCATGCTCAAGGTCCATAACTCTGGCTTCACTAATACTGGAGTTATTGCCCTTTGTAAAAAACCACAATTTTTTGTCAGGATGATAACTCCTATATGGCACATGCCATTGGAGTGAAACTTCATATATGGATTGATCATGATAAGAGAAAGTGTCATGCATAAGGTCCATAACTCTGGCTTCAATAAATTGAGTTATTGCCCCTTGTATATTTGTTTAGCGCTTTCTTGTCCGGACGATAACTCCTACATGGCTATTGCCATTGTATTGAAACTTTATACATGGAAAGAGCATGATGAGAGAAAGTGTCATGAACAAAGGCCATAACTCTGGCTTCAATACTTTTGGAGTTATTGCCCTTTGTTATATTTTTTGTCCGATCAATAACTCCTGTTCGACTGATGCTATTGGAATGCCATTTCATTTATGGAAAGAGCATGATGAAAGTAAGCGTCATGCACAAAGGCCATAACTCTGGTATCAATATTTTTGAAGTTATTAGCTGTTATCATTTCTTCTTGAAAAATGTGGTGTGGAAAACGCATAATGAGGGGAAGTATCAATCATCAAGTCCATAACATTTTTAGTGATTTCCCTTTACATATTGTTTTTATTAGAGGGGAGACATCCGTTTTTGTGACAAAAACCTCTAGTTTCAAATTTCAATACATACTGAATATTCATGGACAAACTGGTTATATTGAAATATGGAAGGCGGGACATTGAATTCAATTTGTAAAGTAAAGAAAAATATCTTTCAAATTCTATTAGCAAACAGCAGACCCAGATCATATAGGAGGTGTCTGACCTGGGTCTACTCTCTTTGCAAATGCGTGAAAATGTGTTTATATGAAGAAATGGGTTAAAACACTATTTTCCTTTTTTTTTAACGTAAGAAATACGCGGATATGGATCCAACACGCTGTGTATACCGAGGATTGTTGATTTGTTACGAGTTTATGCATGTAAAACAAGATGAGCAGTTTTCGTGCGACTGAAACCTGTGGTAATATCCACTCTGTTTTCAAAGGTGTAGAAAGGTGTATTTATGGAGCAACATGCTAATTTAAATTAAATCAATTTTGTAAATATTATATGAACACAGAATGTTTTGGACGGCCGAAATTGAAGTAAAAAAATGTCAAATTATTTTGTTGGACAGTATTACAGTGGGAGTTGTTGTAAGATATCATCTGTACCTGTTTATGGAAGAATATGTAGAACAGATCTAAACAATTATTGTTAAATATTATTCTTCAAGCATGCAGAGTAGACCCTCATAAGGACGGGCCCCTACATAAGCCGTCTGATCTGGGTCGACTCTTTCTGCAAATGCAAGTCTCTATGTCTGGTCTTCAGCAGCAATAAACATACACTGCTCGATACTTATAAGAACATGTTGTAGTATGTTATCCAACTTGAACAAGTAGTGTAGACCCTGATCAGTTGCCTCGTCCCTTAAAACAGAACCAACCTGGGTCTGACTGTTTGTGGCCAGTGTGCCTTTAAAACACATAGGCAAGCATTTAGACCCAGATCAGAGGCTTCCTCAAGGATCTAGGTCTGCAATGTTTGCTGAATCAATACAAACGGCATTTACCAGCAAATAGTCACCTAGACATGAACAATCGACGGGTTCTAAAATAATATCTGGACGAGTCTTCCTCAAATAATGGAGGAATAAATGACTTAACCCATTCGGTGCCAAATTTCTAATTGTCGTCTGCAAACCAATTTTGTTAAATCATTCGGTAAAATAAGGAACTGAAATAAGAAAATGCAAATTACAAAGGAATAAAGCACGGACATTGAAATAAAGTTTGAGACAAAAAATGAAGTCCCTGATCAGACGCCGCCTCGAAAAGGCGGCGTCTGATCTGGGACTGCACTATTTGTCGTGGCGCATTTTTGCGACAATGGCGGTGAAAGGGTTAAAAACTAATCTATACCTGCAATACTCACCATGCCCAGAAGATATTTTCTATCTTTAAGCGACTACAGTAGGACCTGTCTTAACCCATTACCTCATAGGCTATTTTTAGATCCAAGCACTTTGAATAAATCTGCCGAAAAGGAGCATTAACTAGAGACTAGGAAACTTTTTAGAATTTTGTAGTTTGAAACCATTGTGATAAATAAAGCATTTGCTCCTATAGGAGCAAATGCTCTATTTATCACAATGGTTTCAACAGGTGACTTTTGCAGAGGCGTCAAAAGGCGACAGTATGAGGGAATGGGTTAAGCGGTCGTCAAAACGAGGTCTAATTATGGGTCTGAAAGGCAGGTGGTAGCTTAATGCACGCCATAGGTAATACAGAAAGCTACTATTTTGCTCTGCATTAAGTAACCATCTGCGTTTAACACGGTTGTGTTCGATAGATGAATGGCCGCTTAGTAAGGGCTCTATTGCAATGTTTTGGCCATGATATATTTTCATTTCTGGTGCATATATGATATTTCTTTATTATCACGTCACACTAGTCTTTGTTTGTACCCACATACCTTTTTGTCTTGTAATGGAACAAAACTGGGATATTTAGGATATGTTCAAAATAGTTTACAATATACGGTGATTTATTTGTTGAACACAGAATTCTTAAAAGCAGGTGGTTTCAAATGGGTGCGCTCTGTGCAAGCTTTGCTACACCATGCTAGCTTTTTCCTTTTGTTGTGGAGAGCTTTTATTGCAGTTCATATTCTGTGTTTGTCTTTATTTCATTAGAATGAACTAAGGTTCTAATATAAATGATTGATTAAATTTAAAACTCTCTAAATAAAAAAGAACTCTCTAAATTAACAAAAAACTCGTGCATTTGCAAACAGAAAAGACCCAGATCAGACGGCCCCTCTATTTGCTTATGAAATTATAGTAGCTCTGGCTCTAGGGTTTCTGCCAATACCAAAACTTCATGTGTGCATATGCCACTATAAAACTATAGCTAATAAATGTTCATGGTGCCATTATTCTTACATGAATATACAACAGGGGAATAAAAGACAGGTAGAACAATTCCTGCAGCAGCATTGTGCATCAGTGTCAGTATGCGCTTAGCAGTCCCTTGTCTTATTCATAAAGTGGTCAGTGCAGAGAATGTCTACTGCACTGTAGATCGGAACACATTTATTTAACTCTTTACTCTATAAATACAACCCGCCTTTCTACGCCTTTGCAAACAGAGTAGATCCGGGCCAGACGACCCCTGTAGGAGCCGTCTGATCTGGGTCTGCTCTGTTTGCTTATGAAGTAATATAGATATGATTCTACAGTTTCTACTACGGCCAAAATTCCCGATGTCCATGTGCTATTATAACAATTAATCTAATTAATATTCATGGTGTCATTATTTCTTATATGAATATTCATGAGATAAATCGTTAACTCTTTCACTGCCAATAGCGAACTAGTGACCTACTTTACAAGCAGATTGGCTCCAGATAGGATACCGATTTATTACAGGCTTCAAAATGTTTAATACTGTGATTTTGTATTTTTTAAATAAGAAAGGGAAAACATGAAATGATAATTGAAGCAGACGACAAATCTTGCAGCCAACAATGCTTGGCACCGATAAAGCTAAACCTTCCCCTCATATTTTCACGCGTTTGCAAACAGAGAAGACCAAGATCAGACGGCTCCTATAGGAGACTTCTGATCAGGGTCTGCTCTGTTTGTTTATGGAATGCAAATATCTTAATTTAAAATTTCTACTATGGTGAAAAAAATCCCTTTTCATGTTCCATTTTACTGATTCTAATGAATATTAATAAGGCGATAAACTATTGAATAAACGCTAAACAAGTAAATTGTTAAAACCAGTTACCTTTATGTAGCTATCCTTTCTCCCATTGGATCTGATATTCTAGTTTCAGTTTAAATCCTCACTTTAATCCGTATTGTCAGTGATCAGTCATAAACATAGAGATTTCAATATACTGTTCTGTACATAGTGCCTCAGATTATACCGAGTTTTATACCTACTCTGACACCACGTGACTGACGTATTTAACCCTAATTGTGCTGATCAAATTACTATGCACTATAAAACTCTATCGCTGCCATGTATTGTCACCTGCAAAAGTTAAAAACTACACTCTTCTTTGTTTAAATCCTTTCGTTAAAACATAACCACATAATCAAACAGTTTGGATCCTAATGATTTACTCGGCGTCTCATCTGGATCAAAACTGTTTGCACATTCGCCAATGAGCAGCGAAAGAGTTAAATGTCCTGTTTAGTTAACCATTTCCCTGTACTATATTTATCTAATAGTTCAATACCTACTGCACATTGATGGATAAAACAGATATAATGAAATATGGAAGGTGGGACATTGTGGCCATTTTTAGGATCTAATGAAACAGATCTATCAAATTCCATTAGCAAACAGAGTACACCCAGATCAGACGGCTCCTATAGGAACCGTCTGATCTGGGTCTACTCTGTTTGTAAATACGTGAAAACACGTTTATATGAGGGAAAGGGTTAAACTAAAATATATTTCTCTACGTGACTACACTTGAGCTTCAAGCAGGTTAGATGTCCAGTACGATTCAGGACATCTGATCACGATCTACTACAGCCTGTAGCATATACTAGTGGTTTGGTACAGCGTTCATCTTTTGAGCAAGAGGCCGCGGGTAGGATCTCCATCCGGGTCATACAAAAGTCTTGAACCAGGACTCTCATGTCTCTACGGCTTAACGTTAAGCATACGGTATATAGTGACTGGCTGTCACATTGGCACAATGTGGTGTGCGTTAAAATCCCGCCCTGCAGCATTGCTGTACACACTGCCTTGTTAATATTTTTCCTGTTCTATTTTTATTACAAATTTCAATACCTTTATATTTATTATAACCATAATGGTTATAATGAAATATGTAAGGTGGAACATTGTAGCCATTTTAGAAACTAAAGAAACAGATCTATCGAATTCCATTAGCAGAACAGACCCTGATCAGACGGCTCCTACAGGAGTCGTCTGACCTGGGTCTACTATGTTTGCAAATGCTTGTCATTGTGTTTATATGAAGGGGGCATATAAAGTATCAGATATATCATTGAGGCCGTTTGTGGTTCTGAATGCCCAGCCACGATTACTCATTATGACATAACACCTTATTTATAATCAGCTCTCTACCGGCGATTTTATGATAACTTTTTTCAAACATTTTTGCTCCAGATCATCGGGATTCGGATTCAAACTGTTTATTACTCTGATCGTGTTTCCTGAAATATGTGAAGAATTCACGTACTTTGAACATTGAAGCAGACGAACATACTTGCAGACGACAATATTTGAAACCAACAATATTTGCAGACAATTGCTCAGGCGTGCAAAAGGCAAAACAACCAGCCACTCATTACCCTTAAACTAAACTAGGTCGGTATCGTATGTATTTTACTGCATTTATTAATACAGCAGAACATGTCTTAAGCGGTCATTCATTTATTGAACATACGAGTCTTAAAAAGCATGTGGTTTCTTAATGCAGGGCAAAAGTAAAGCTCCTATAGGAGCTTTCTGCTTTACTTTTGCCCTGCATTAAGCTGCTACCTGCCTTATGATCAGACCCATAATTATACCTCATTTTGATAGCCGCTTAAGACAAGTTCTGCGGTACATACCGGGTTGTCCGCATTTACACATTGCCGTTACAAGTAAATATAAAGCATAACCTCGTTATTCTAAAGTGTAAATAAAACAGAATTGAGAACTTTCTGGGCAGGTGGCTGCTTAATGCAGGATGAAAGTCTCTGCATAACGAAACTTTCTGCATGGCTTTCATCCTGCATTATGCTACTCCATGCCTTAACCCTTTTCTTCATATAAACGCGTTTTCAAGCATTTGCAAACAGAGTAGACCCGTATCAGACGGCTCCAATAGGAGTCGTCTAATCAGGGTCTGCTCTGTTTTCTAATTGACTTATTATTTTTCACTTTCTAAAATGGCTACAACATTCCACTGTTCATATTCCATTATAACTATTTCGTCCATGAATATTCAGTAGGTATAGAAATTTGGAATAAACACAGAACAGGGAAAGGGTTTACTCGATGTTACTTATTTCAGTGTTCGGATGATCCAGGTATTACTGTGCGCAACAACAAATTGGTTGCATGTCTAATTAAATTCAAGTAGTTTTCGGTGACAACTGCTGGACGCCTAAATACACGTGTCAATAGATATCATAATAAACGATTCATTACCTAATCGCGAGCTTAATTCTTTAACTCTTTCGCTGTCAAATAGTATTGTTTGAAAATGTTCTCGTCTGCTACAATTTTTGTTTGTTTATTTTCTCCCATTTTTTAAAAAACAAAACGCAGTAACAAACAATTTTGATCCTGATGAAACGCCGAGCTACTCGGGGTCTCATCTGGATCCAAACCGTTAGCATATGTAAGCACATATGCGACATTGGCAGTAAATGGGTTAATCCGTTGTTAGCTAATTATTATGATCACTGGCAAGAAGTTTGTGTCTACTGATCCCGGTGATCCGGTGTCTGGTCAGGATCACAACTGTTCGCTATTTGAAAGAAGACATAATTATGATTAGTTGAACCTGTCGGATGAAGTGCAAAATTGAAGCAGACGAGGGGTTTGAGCAGAAAACACGTTTAAAAACGGATAAAGCTTGCCACGGTTTCTGAACAAGATAATTCAAGCGTCTTCAATACCGGAGAGACGACCGAAATACCGTCATTATATTCTTTTAACCCCTTCCCTTATATAAACGTGTTTTCATGCATTTGCAAGTAGAGTAAACCCAGATCAGATGACTCCTGTAAGAGCCGTCTTAAACCGGCCTCTCTCTCTATCTCTCTCTCTCTCTCTCTCTCTCTCTCTCCTCCCTCTCTCTCCCCCTCTCTCTCTTACTTTTGGCAGTTAAAGGTGTGAAAACTGCAGGTTAAAGCTGTCATAAAGCCATACAAAGTTGAACTTTTAAGTAGTTCATGGTTTGAATATTTACTAAAAATCACAAATCTTTGGAAACATGTGATTCGTTCTGTATCGAACTGTCTAAACGTATTAAATTTAATAAAAACTGAATCAAAACCAACTCGCTCCGTATACTTCTGCATACGACCCTTTACTTAATCCGAATTAGCATATGAAAGACTAGTTCACCCTAGGGCTCTGTTTTACGGTCTCGGGACAAGCCTTTTCACGCCTGTATAAGCAAAGCCGACCAAAATCAGTCGGCTCTTCAGAGGGTCTGCTCTGTTTGCTGATAAAATAATATAGATATAATTATTGGGTTTCTGCGATGCCAAAAGAAATATGTTCATATACCATCTCAAAAATTCGGATAGCATACGAGCGTATATGCATGATGCCATATACATTGTATAAATAATAATGGGGTAAATGGTTAAACACTGATAATACGTGTAGGCTTGACGGTCACCCTCGCGTTGTATGTATAAATAAGCAACGTTTCACCGTCTACATTGTTTACTTAAATCATGTTTCTGCATTCAATCCTATTTCTCCGCATTCACATTCTCCACCATATATAAGCATTAACGCTTTGGATTCCGAAAAAGGGGGTTGGTTCATCAGTATGCAGCGATAGAGTCCATTCACTATTAAAGGTATACGTGTTTTGAACGGTAAAGAGTGCAAAGCCTAAGAAGAGGACTCATCTAGAATCTGGATATGCAATCATCTTCTGAAAATTAAATATTCAAACAGTAACAAACAGTACTGTCGTGGTACTATTCTACTTTAACACATGACACCAGTAGGTTATAGTGACGGCATACACTATGGTTCAGAGCGGAAGTCCCTACAATGAACACATATTTTCTATAACATATAATAAAACTTGGTATTTTTATGCTCAATTATTATCGTGAAGAGTGTCAATTTAACTCATATTATATCGAAAATTGACCCTGTGGAACAAAATAAACCTATTTCATCAATATTTAAAATGTTTGTTCTACAACAAAGTATTATTGGCCTTTTCCGCTCAAATTTTCCGCGTTTTGCCAATGATCAACCGATCCCTCCATTGCTTTTCTCGGAAGTGGTCGGAGAACACATACGAAACCCGATTAAAACTGAAACATCGGGGAATAAAAGCGGGATCGTCGATATCAAACACATGGATGTTTTGTCATTTTCAACGTTTATTGGATAGGTTTTCATGCGATATTTCAGCATATAAAAAATGAATTTTGTATATTTTAGGTATTTCTGAAACACGTCGAATGTAGAGACTTCCCTTTTCGCCTTCACATTAAGTGGTTTAAAGTGACATCATCACGATTTCACATTTTAATGGGCTATAGTGACACTATATACATGTACATTTGTCCCTACTTAGTGGTTTACAGTAGACTCCTGTAGCGCGGCCTTTGGTTGTATAAAGGACATCTCACACTGCTGTTGTACGTTCAATCCAAAACGCTCCCGTCATCGTCTTGTGTCATAAAATCGTTGTGCAACCTTTGCAGAAAAATCACAGTTTGGAACGATAGAAACTAAATAATTGATTGTATAGTACACATTTATTAGTTTAATCACTTGAATATTGCTTATTTCCTTACTTCACGTATACGCCTTTAACGGCTTTGCAAACAGAGTAGACCCAGATCAAACGACTCTTGTGGAAGCAGTCAGGTCAGGATCTGATCTGTTTACTGAGGAAATCATAAAGATCTGGTTCTACAGTTTCTGTCATGCCCAAAACGTCCTGTGTTCACATACCTTTCTAAAAATCATTTAACCCATTCCCTCCTAGACTATTTTAGACCCAACCTCTTTGAATGAATCTACCGAAAAGGAGCATTAACTAACGAAACGGAGAATTTTAGAATTGTGTAGTTGTGAAACCATTGTGATAAATAGAGCATTTGCTCTATTTATCACAATGGTTTCAATAAACGAGTTTTACAGAGGCGCAAAAAGGCGTCAATAGGAGTGAACGGATAATAGACATCCACGATGGCATTATATCTTACATGAATATTCATGAGGTGAGGGGTTACACACATTAATGCTTTGCTTACTAAACTATATACATGTATTGGCTGACCTACATGTAATAATCCGTTTCCACGACGCGTTCTATACGCTTATGCTATTGCAAGGTAATGTATGGCTTTATTTTGTCACTATAATTATGCATCATATAGAACATTATGTTTGCCATACACAGATAAAATAACATTAATAACATTGTTTATAAGCAATCGGCATGTATACAAATATATATTATTATCCTCCCAAGTTGACCTGAGACTCGATTAAATTTCGACGTGTTTATCGGGATTGTTCGTAATACTCTGTGACAAAACATAGCAAACCAAAAGCCGGTAATAATCATGTTCCACGAGGATTGTACAGTAAAACCCCTCTAATATGACCACTTAATGAATAAACATGACTGTCTTTATAAGCAGATGGTTGCTTAATGCAGGACAAAAGTTATGCAGAAAGCTCCCACAGGAGCTTTCTGCATAACTTTCGTCCTGTATTAAGGTACCACCTGCCTTTGCCACTGTGAATTATGCCCCCTTTTGCTGGTCGTATTAGAGGAGTTTTACTGTATTTTTATAGCGCATTCTTATACCTTCGGAAATTTATTCGAAGATTACCGACGATAATACACGGAATATGCATGAGTTTCATGTCAAATTGGTAGGATAATAGCAAGAAGGATTGACATGTCGTTTTTATTTATAGATGACCCGTAGATTGGGATCATAATACCACTATTGTATTATGCTCAGCATTGCACTATTTGGTTTAATCACCACAATGTATAGGCAATCGGACTTCGGGTCTAACCAACTGCACGAGCTTCACGAGAAATTGACTCGTCAATATAAGCAAACCCCTTTTGTATAGAATGGAATAGTTTGGAAAAAACAAATTTATAAATAAAAACGACAGGTCACTCCTACTTGCTAATACCCACATATTAGCAAGAAGGAGTGACCTGTCGTTGTTATTTATAGATGACCCGTAGATTGGGATAATACCACTATTGTATTAGGTGGGCTCAGCATTGCACTATTTGATTTAATCACTACAATGTATAGGCAATCGCACTTCGGGTCTAACTAATTGCACGAGCTTCACGAGAAATTGGCTCGTCAATTTAAGCAAAACCCTTTTGTATAGAATGGAATGGTTTGGAAAAAAACAAATCTATAAATAAAAACGACAGGTCACTCTTATTGCTAATATATACAATTATACATACATATTATCCTCCCAATTTGACCTGAAACTCGATTAAGTTTCGGCGTGTTTATCGGGATTGTTCGGTATAATCTGTGAGAAAAAAATAGCAAACGAAAACCGGTAATATTTATGTTCCACGAGGGTTTTATTCTTATAGCGCATTCTTATACTTTCGGAAATTTATCCGAAGATTACCGACGATAATACACGGAATATGCATGAGTCTTAGGTCAAATTGGGAGGATAATTCATCTGAGCTTCAATAAATATTTATTTATCTACACGTATTATGAAAATGCTATTTTGAATATTGAATCAAACACTGCCCGATCAAAATAAAACAGTTTACATGTCGACTATTGAAATGATAGTACAAAATTAGTTACTAGATCATGAGAAGGATTGATGGATAGTGGTCAGAGCTCGCTGGATGACGGTCAGGCGATCAGGCGGTCAGGATTCGCTGGATAATAGTCGAGATTCGCTGGATGTGGACGGCACTCGAAGGATGACTGCCAGGGCTCGCTGGATGGCGATCAGGACTCAATTGGTGGTATTTAGGGCTCACTGGGTGGTGGTCAAGAGTCTCAGGACTCGATGGATGATAGTCAGGACTCACTAGGTGGTGATTAGGACTCGATGGATGGTGGTCAGGACTCACTAGGTGGTGATCAGGACTCGATGGATGGTGGTCAGGACTCACTAGGTGGTGATCAGGACTCGATGGATGGTGGTCAGGACTCACTAGGTGGTGATCAGGACTCGATGGATGGTGGTCAGGACTCACTAGGTGGTGATCAGGACTCGATGGATGGTGGTCAGGACTCACTAGGTGGTGATCAGGACTCGATGGATGGTGGTCAGGACTCACTAGGTGGTGATTAGGACTCGATGGATGGTGGTCAGGACTCACTAGGTGGTGATCAGGACTCGATGGATGGTGGTCAGGACTCACTGGGTGGTGATCAGGACTCGATGGATGGTGGTCAGGACTCACTGGGTGGTGATCAGGACTCGATGGATGGTGGTCAGGACTCACTAGGTGGTGATCAGGACTCGATGGATGGTGGTCAGGACTCACTAGGTGGTGATCAGGACTCGATGGATGGTGGTCAGGACTCACTAGGTGGTGATCAGGACTCGATGGATGGTGGTCAGGACTCACTAGGTGGTGATCAGGACTCGATGGATGGTGGTCAGGACTCACTAGGTGGTGATCAGGACTCGATGGATGGTGGTCAGGACTCACTAGGTGGTGATCAGGACTCGGTGAATAGTGGTCAGGACTCACTGGATGGTGGTCAGGACTCGATGAATGGTATAGTCAGGAGACGACAGGTGGTGGTCAGGGTTCACTGGTATAAGGTCTGGACTCGCTGTTTAGTGGTCAGGATACGATGGGTGGTGATTGACACATCCCCTCTGGCTTTTGATATCATCACATGTCTATATATTAACCCTTTATCTGCTATGAGCGACCTGACTGGCATTTACAAACAGCTTGGATCCAGATGAGACGCCGAGTAACTCGGCATTTCATCAGGATCCACGCTGTTTGACACTCGGTCAACTGTTTCTCAAAAGCTTGAAAGAATTGGGTGTAAGAAAAAAGAAAACGATCACAGTTTGAGCAGACATCATTTTTGTGGCGGGCCAAACCCTTATCGCTCTGAAAAAATATGTCTGTCTAAACGGTTGCATTTTTTACTTACTTCTGTGTCTTGCAATCGGGTGACAAACTGTTGACCGAATGTCAAACAGTCTGGATCCTGATGAGACGCCGAGTTACTTGACATCTCATCTGGATCCATTCTATATGCAAATGCAAGTAAAGTCATGCTTAGGGGTTAAATGTTCTAAATTACCCAGTCTTAACCCTTTCCTCCATGAATATTCATAAGAGAAGTAATGATGTCATGGATATTAATTGTATTAATTTGTTACAGCAGCACTAGCCTGATCAGACTCCTTCTGATCTGGGTCTTCTCTGTTTTCAAAGGCGTAGAAATGCGTATTTATGGAGTAAATGATTAAGTGCATCTACTAGCTAGGTCACCAATTATTGTGGCTTGAAATCTCATGAAACGACCATTGTTTTGACAGACATCTGTCATGTAGATCTATAATAAGCTAAACTAAAATGTGTATTAAACGCCTCTGTCTCGGTCTCAGCGCCGGTTGGGTAGGAGTGAGAACCATCGGCAAGTATAGGTGAACAGTCTTGTAGTAGTGTAAAGGCAACAGGCTGGTCAAGCTGACCGTGCCATCAAAACTGACCAGGTATCTACGCTGTTGTTCTACCTTTGTATTTCCTCACTCTGTGTGCATAATATGAGTCATCTTGATCTGAAAAAAAAATGAGAAACATCTAGTTGGTACCTTCCCCGAGTCATATATTCTATTTGTCATATTTACAGAACACAGAATATTTTATTTTACATAAACGTTTAGTTTCTTGTCACAATCTAGGGTGTACAGAACTATATGGCACGTTCAAAAGTGCATGGTCTAAAAGAAACATACTTGCAGAGACAAACCATTTGCAAATTTCATGATGATATGATCACACAGATTCCGATTCTGAATTTAGTTTGGCGAATATATGAACGGAGAACATCTTTAATAGGAAGAACAGTGGCATAGACAAGATCCATTTATTGCTTACCCTTGAGATCCATTTATTGCTACCGTTGAGATACGTTTATTGCTGCCATTAGGATGCATTATTGCTATCTGTAAGATACATTTACCGGTATTGCTACCTTTAAGATACATTTATTGCTACCTTTGAGATACATTTATTGTTGCCATTAGGATACACCATTGCTAGCTGTACGATACATTTATTGCTACCTTTGAGTCACAACATTTATTGCTATATTTAGGATACATCTACATGTATTGCTACTTTTGAGTCACAACATTTATTGCTATTTTTAGGATACATCTACATGTATTGCTACTTCTCAGACACATTTATTGCTAACTGTAACATACATTTGTTGCTACTTTTAATATGCAACTGGTAAGATTAATTTATTTCTACCTTTCAGATCATGTATTGCCATCTGTCAGATGCATGTATTGCCACATTTAACCCATGCTCTCATATGCTAGTTTTAGACCCAACCTCTTTGATTAAATATACCGAAAAGACGCATTTACTAGGGTAAAGGAACATTTTAAAAATGTAGTTTTGAAACCATTGTGATAAATACAGCATTTTGCTCCTGTGGAGCAAATGCTCTATTTATCAAAATGGTTTCAAAAAGTGACCTTTACAGAGACGTCATAAGGCGTCAATATGTGGGAATGGGTTAATAATGATGCATATTTTACACCTATCTTATGTAAATATTGTCACGTGTAAGATGCATGTAGATTAATTAAGAAGCAGATTAATGCTGTAGTTACATGGATGCAAGTTAAATTCTGATGACACACAACGTTTAGTCTTCAATCACACAGATATGAACTGACAAACGATTTTAAAAGATTTGGATACCGTAAAACCTCTCTAAGCCGGAATTTCAATATCAATGCCGGTCTTTAAGACAGGAGACGGCTTAATGCATGATGAACGTCACGAAAAAAGCTCAAAGAAAGCTTTCTGCATGACTTGCATACTGCATCAACCCTTTCCCTGTTCTATGTTTATTCAAAATTCCAATACCTACTGAATATTCATGGACAAAATAGTTATAATGAAATATGGACGGTTGAACATTGGAGCAATTTTAGAAAGGAACTACATAGATATTTCCAATTCCATTAGCAATCAGAGTAGACCTTGATTAGACGGCTCCTACAGGTCTTGGTCTACTCTTTTTGCAAGTGCGTGAAAACAAGTTTATGTGAAGGAAATGGTTCAGTGGTCACCTACTTAAAATTGTCTAAATTCGTCTATACTTAAATACCGGTTTGGAGGGGTAAATGACCAGTTTTAGAGGTTATCTCTACCGTTTTTAGCTACTTGCCATACATGTCCCAGGATGGTATATAGTGCATATAGTTTGGGTCCATTTTCTCCCCTCTAGCCCACACTGAAATTGTAACAAAACTTGTATATAAAATAACATTCTACAGCATATTAACACTTATACAGTAGAAACTGTCTTGAGAGGTCATTCTTTAAAAATAACATAGGAGTCTCAAAAAAGCAGGCGGTTGCTTAACGCAGAGCACAAGTAAGGGATAAAATACGAGTAACTATCAGGGCCCAAGCTCGTTTCATAATACAGTAAAAACTCGATGATACGAACTTTTATTAATGTATGTCTTTGTATGTAGGTGGCTGTTTAATGCAAGGTGAAAGTGATGCAGAAAGCTCATAGAGGATCTGCTGGATGACTTTCATCCTGCATTAAGCTGTCATCTGTGTTAAAGATCAATAATGGTTCGTATTTGAGTGTTCGAATAATCGAGTTTAACTGTAGTTTAAGAAAAACGTGTACAAATAGGAAATAAGTACCGTATATGTTACATGAATAGTCATGGCGTAAAGCGTTAAGGAGGTTTTGCAGTACGTATGTACCAAACTTTCCACATCTCAAAATAATACTCGTGCTACAATCTAGTACATGACTTACCGACTTTGTTGCGTCTTGCCGTCGGTAAATCTGAAAAATAAGACAGAAGAGATTCTCGTATTTATACAAAACTTGACACAGTACCTACTTATTATGTTAATGATATAAAATACCTGGACTGGTTGCATTATACAATGTCTAAACCGGGCTTTCAAGTTACAGCTGAACTCGGATAACTCGAAATTCGGATAACTCGAAGTAAACGTTTGGTCCTTCCAAAATTTACAATACAGAAATTTTCTAAAATGTATCATTACGCATATCTAGAAACACCTGCTGCAGCTTAATACATATCGAAAGCAATGCTTAAAGGTCCTACAGGAGCTTTCTGCATTACTTTAGACTTGCATTAAGTTATGAACCTGAGAAATTGTTCAGATTATAAATCGGATGGCTCGACCTCTCGAAGTGATTTGTATGATTCCTTAAAGTTCAAGATATTGAAGTTCAACTGCAGTGTTGGCCTTTGAAACAGGTGACAGCTCTTAATACAGCGCCAATGCCGTGTAGAGGGCCTTTGAAACAAGGTGACAGCTCTTAATACAGCGCCAATGCCGTGTAGAGCGCCTTTGAAACAGGTGACAGCTCTTAATACAGCGCCAATGCCGTGTAGAGCGCCTTTGAAACAGGTGACAGCTCTTAATACAGCGCCAATGCCGTGTAGAGCGCCTTTGAAACAGGTGACAGCTCTTAATACAGCGCCAATGCCGTGTAGAGCGCCTTTGAAACAGGTGACAGCTCTTAATACAGCGTCAATGCCGTGTACAGCTCTTTGCAGGTGGCGGTGGTCTAGTGGTAACGCGCTTGATTGTCAGTCCGAAGGTCCGGGGTTCAAATCCCGGACCCACCCAGAAATTTCAGAGACGCTTTTTCGTGTCTCCCACCCGCACATCCTCTCCACCCAGGGGTTAAAATGGGTACCTGTGAGGGTCATTCGCCGGTACTGCGGCTGCATGATTGCGCCATATGTTAGCAGTGCTCAATGTTGTAGGCCGATGACTCAGTGACCAGGGGAGTAAATGTACAGTCGGCTGAGCGGTCATTCGGACTGAAAGTAGACTATAACTAGGTACTTTACTTTTTTAATACAGCGTCAATGCCGTGTAGAGGGCCTTTGAAACAGGTGACAGCTCTTAATACAGCGCCAATGCCATGTAGAGCGCCTTTGAAACAAGGTGACTGCTCTTAATACAGCGCCAATGCCATGTAGAGCGCCTTTGAAACAAGGTGACAGCTCTTAATACAGCGCCAATGCCATGTAGAGCGCCTTTGAAACAAGGTGACAGCTCTTAATACAGCGCCAATGCCGTGTAGAGCGCCTTTGAAACAAGGTGACAGCTCTTAATACAGCGCCAATGCCGTGTAGAGCGCCTTTGAAACAAGGTGACAGCTCTTAATACAGCGCCAATGCCGTGTAGAGGGCCTTTGAAACAAGGTGACATCTCTTAATACAGCGCCAATGCCGTGTAGAGGGCCTTTGAAACAATGTGACAGCTCTTAATACAGCGCCAATGCCGTGTAGAGGGCCTTTGAAACAAGGTGACAGCTCTTAATACAGCGCCAATGTCGTGTAGAGCGCCTTTGAAACAAGGTGACAGCTCTTAATACAGCGCCAATGCCGTGTAGAGGGCCTTTGAAACAAGGTGACAGCTCTTAATATAGCGCCAATGCCGTGTAGAGGGCCTTTGAAACAAGGTGACAGCTCTTAATACAGCGCCAATGCCGTGTAGAGGGCCTTTGAAACAAGGTGACAGCTCTTAATACAGCGCCAATACCGTGTAGAGGGCCTTTGAAACAAGGTGACAGCTCTTAATACAGCGCCAATGCCGTGTAGAGGGCCTTTGAAACAGGTGACAGCTCTTAATACAGCGCCAATGCCATGTAGAGCGCCCCAAAGAAGCTTTCTGCTTGACTTTCATCATGCATTAAGCAGCCACTTTCTTAATAGATATACATTTGTCTTTACTAAAAGTCAAGTTAAGAGTGGTACTACTATATAACCTACAAAAAGTATATTAACCCGTTACTCCATAAATGCACATTTTCACGCATTTGCAAACAGAGTATGCCCAGATCACACAAAAAGCACAGATATAGAAACAGAGTTTGAGACAAAAAGTGAAGTCCCTGATCAGACGCCGTCTTGAAAAGGCGGTGTCTGAACTGGGACTGCACTACATGTATTTGTCTTGGTGCATTTTTGCGACACTGGCGGTGAAAGGGTTAATTAGGATGAGACACCGGGTAACTCGAAACTTTCTGTATATTTTCATCCTGCATTAAGCTCTGCCTTTAGGACCCAGACTTTGAGCTCTTCTGGATGGTCACTTTATCCAAGGTATACCGTATTAGCAATCAAAACATAGCGATTATCTAAATGCACCTGGTAACACTGTCGGGTGAGTTACTGTTCAGTCTAGTGACTTTTGTGAAAACAATGAGATCATGTAAACTGATTACTGAACAAAATACTGATTGCGTAGCATAAACATATTACCAATTGACTTGAAATATTTTCACTTCAAATACATTCATATTAGTTAAATAGCTCATGTATTCCTACATATCGTTTCTACTTCATTTGATGGAAGTTAAGGTAAGATAATGCTGTAACCTTTCCAAGGTACAAACACTCATCAGTGTTTAACTATAGACTCGACTCAATATCAAACATTTGAACTTGTTAGAGCATTAAGAATGACAAACAGTGCAGATCCTGACCAGAGGGTTACCCCAGTAGTCCACAGTGCAGATCCTGACCAGAGGGTTACTCCAGTAGTCCACAGTGCAGATCCTGACCAGAGGGTTACTCCAGTAGTCCACAGTGCAGATCCTGACCAGAGGGTTACTCCAGTAGTCCACAGTGCAGCTCCTGACCAGAGGGTTACCCCAGTAGTCCACAGTGCAGCTCCTGACCAGAGGGTTACCCCAGTAGTCCACAGTGCAGCTCCTGACCAGAGGGTTACCCCAGTAGTCCCCTGAGCAGGGTCCACACTGTTTGCAGAAAGGGTTAACCCTGTTATCCATAGATACACCTTTCTACACCTTTGCAAACAGAGTATACCCAGATCAGACGACCCCTACACGAGTTTGTTCATGATACAATATACATATCACCCATCAGTTTTTACATGGGCTTAATATTCCATTCTCCATGTGCTATTATAATAAATATTTTAATTAACATCCATGGTGTCATTATTTTACATGCATATGCATGGAGTAATGTGTTAAGGCCAGATAGCTAATATCAAGCAATTACTTTGCAAACAGAGTAAACCCAGATCAGATAGATCCTGTAGGAGCTGTTGATCAGGATCTGCTAGATTGGCATATGAAACTACAATTTCTGCCACGACCAAAACTGCCCTTATTTATGCTGTCAAAAATCCATCTAATTAATATTCACGATTTCATTATATTTACATGAATATTTATTAGGAATGGGGTTATGGATTTTTAAAGTACCATATATGTTCGCTTGAACGAGGGTTTATGTCTTCGTAACAGTCCTCCTTTATGTAAAGAAAAATGTCAAATAACGCATCTTAAACATTTTTCTAAAGTGACTATATCTTCACCTATAGAAACAGTATACAGTATACGTATGCACGGTTACTCATCCGGGCTAATGTCATTAGGCGAATGTAGATAACACTTTAGACCCAGATCAGGATCCAAACTATTTGACACTCTGATTATGTCTTTGAACAGAAACTGAAGAAAATCTTAATCATGCCGTAGTTTATCCGGCAGCGGAAGATTGGATAACTGAAATGGTATACAAACGCTAGACCAATGCAATGGTACTATAGAATAGGAGGGATAGCACCATTTAATTTAACTCAACTTTATGTTAGAAATAATGACATGAATATTTATTAGCTGGAATTTTATAACGGCATGTGTACATAGATTATTTTGGTATTGCTAGAAACTTAAGTGCCAGATATAATATATTTTCATAAGCGAACAGAGCGGACCCTGATCAGACGGCTACTACAGGATTCGCCTGATCTGTATCTACCCTATTTTCAAAGGCGTGAGGGAAAGGGTTAAACTGAAATGTTGGAAATGTGTCCAGATGATTGACCTGGCATGCTGCATACTGTTTCTCATCTGGATCTAAACTATTTTCAGTGATAACCAATTTATCAAAGATCCACCCTCAGTGTGAAACAAGGTAACTGATAGCTTCACGCAAGGCACGAAATTACCTTTATACCCTACCCTCCACCAGTCGTCAAGCGTGGCACCAGCCTCTATTGGTGGACGCCACGTGTTGGTGATGTGATTACCTATGTGTGCTGACTTCCAGCTCAGTTGCCGTTTGCGGGTCTCACACGCTCTGTCGCAGAAGCCCGTGTCTGAGTAGTATATTCTTCTACAACAGTACAAACAGTACCTGTCGTTCTCGGGGTTGTACCGAATACCTGTAGTCAACAAATAGTAGATGAATGTACAAAAATGGAAATCAATAATATCGGGGGGGGGGGGTCCTGTCTCTGTATGCTGCATATTTATACAGTTGAACTTCGATATATCTAGCTCGGATGACTCGAGCATCGAGATATCTCGTAATAAAAGTTCAGTCCTTCCACAATTTACAATGCTTAATTGTTCTAAGTTGTATCACTACACATATCTAGAAACACATATGACAGATAAATTCAGCTCGAAAGTAATGCTGAAAGCTTCTACATTAAGCTGTGAATTGAACAGAATAGCAATTGGATGACTCGAACCTCTGTTATGTCGAAATAACTTGTATGGTTCTGTGAAGTTCGAAATATCGAAGTTCGACTGTATGTATACGTGGTATAGTAGATGCAGATGTAGACTATAGAGTCCATTCGGTATACAAGTTTTAAACTGACTAGAGGATGTTTAATAAAAACAGTACAGACCCAGATCAAAGGGTTCTTCTTGGAACCCACTAATCTGGGTCTGCACTGGTTGCAGATGCAACTACAATCGCTTCTCACATTCGAACGTTTAATATTTATTGTATCGAATTCGCTGACCCTCTTCATAAAGAAGAGAGCATCATGTACACGATTGGTCGTTATGCAAGTATCAGTGCACTGCAAGTGTTGTTTTTTGTTGGTTTAATTTATTTGCACTTAATAAAAGTTACATAGGATATCCACACGCAGTACTTTACCGTGTATCATTTTTACCTCCCTTGATATTTAACGGTATAACAATTAAGTCATTGTATGGAAAGCCACACAGTTACTGTCTTCTATCGTGTGTTTTTTTTCTTCAATTTATTGCACCGCGGTATAGTCAAACAACTAGGTCTGACGTGTCAAAGGTCAGCCGAGTCCATTTTTTAGGGAGATCAGCATTCCGCATGTTCTAGGACCAATTTTTAAACAGACGAGTTTAGTATATGAGATAAAATTGAAGGCGGAATTGTTGTCAGCAGTTTAGCGCAGTGGGTAAAGTCTAGGTACGCAGAAGACATTGGGAGAGTAGTTTTTATTGAGCGTGGGTTCGAATCTCGTGTCGACCTTTTTAATTTTTAATTTTGAATGAATAGTAGAGTATTATTTTATGTCATATTGTATAATTGTAATGGCCATTTATGCACATGTTCGTGAATGTTAGGGAAGGGTGCCTTTGTTTGAGTTCGAGTCCTATATTAGCCATATTTTCAATAATAAATCGATGCTAAAATATGAATATCAATATAAGTTTTAGCAAATGTCTTGTACAGGCGGCTTCTTAATGCACAACAAAACTAATGCTCTTAAGGGGACTTTCTTTAATATTTTTAACAAAAAAAACTATTTTAGGTTGATGCGAGACTCGAACCTGCGCCTAATAAAATGTTCGCCGATCATATACTTCTTTATGGTCCTACGACTTGTCCAATACTCTATATTTCCGATAACAAATGCGCTTATTCTTTATACCTATAACTGAACATTTTCTTTTAGAAATGGCACGTGGATATCCGAAATGCTGATCTCCCTTAAAAATGGACTCGGCGAACCCGTGACCGTCAGACCTAGTTGTTTGACTATAGTAACAAATGAATTCATTTCAACTATATATGGTAGGAAAACACGTTTATATTGAACCGAATATCATTATATTGTCCTGTTTTATTAACCTGTCAAAATTTAAATAATTATACGCTTGCTGAACACGCCATATATAGCTCGGTTGATATCGATTGTTTCCGCTAATAAAAGCTTTCCTACTTGGTTTATTCGAGTACTTGTACATTTATTGTGAATCTCGTGAAAAACGTTTGAAACACAGGTTCACCCAAGCTAAATATATCCTTTCAGTGACGTAGGAATATTCACATTTTGACAGGTTAATAAAACAGGACAATATCAATCAACAATTTCAATACATTGAACGAAATCGCCCATGTATAGCTCGAACAATTTGACCTGGACCCTGACCTACTTAATTTGCATAAATAAAAATTCGTAACATTGCACGGGTTTGTCCACGGCATGTGTCCCGGTAAGCAACTATGCATGGGTACACTCGTGATTGTATGGTTTACTTATGCACGGGTTAATTTCAGGGAGAATAGACTTCACGATTTACCGGAGTTTTATTTATACAGCGTCATCTCTCTCATTATGTATTCTGCATAAAGGTAAGGGTCCAGGTCAAATTGTTTGAGTTATACTCGGAAATGAATATGACTGGTATGTCTGAGTTTGAATACATCAGAATGTATAAAAAATAGGAAAACAGTACTGGTAAAATTATACTTTATTTGCAAATAAACAACAGATAACAATGGCATAATTTGGGTCAAACAGGTTATTTTCACTTTATTTGCAGAAAAAACCCAACAGATAACAATGGCATAATTTGGGTCAAACAGATTTGATACCTACAATACATATATAAAAAAACTATGAAATGTCCGTTAGAATACATTTGCATGGTTACAAACTGTGGATTTAGAGTACAGCAAAGCCTATGTAAACTAGGATTTAGAGTACAGCAAAGCCTATGTAAACTAGGATTTAGAGTACAGCAAAGCCTATGTAAACTAGATTTTCAATGTCGGTACATGTATTTAGTCCTTTACTCCATGACTGTTTATTAAGATAATGCTTAGAAAGGCGTATTTATGGAGTAAAGGGTTGAGACAAGTGGCAGAAAACGATCTAAGTTCTTCTTACCTTACTGCAAGTCCGTTTTAAAGGTGTTTATTATGTTTATGTTAGTCAGCAAATGTTTTCCTTCATATCTTCATATAATTGTAATATAAACAATTTAAACAACGAGAATCACATAGTTCATTTGCTATCCATATAAAAAGGAGATTCACGAAACATAATTTGAAATCAGTTTATGAACAAGTATTACTTTAAGCAGTGTATTCATTACACGTACTAGTAGCATTATATAAACAGTATATTAGCACCAGTATGGGTTACTTAACCATTTACTCTGTATATACGCATGGAAACTGAGAAGATCCAGATTAGACGATCCAGATATCTCGAACTTCAAGGGACCATACAAATTACTTCAAGATGACTCCTCCGATATCTGATCATAACACTTTCTCAAGTTCACAGCTTAATTCAGCTTTTCAGCATTACTTCGACCTGCATTAAGCTGTCACATGTGTTTCTAGATATGCGTAGTGATACATTTTAGAACAATTATATATTGCAAATTTTGAAAGGACAGGCCTTTTATCCAAAGTTGGAGTTATCTGAGTTCGAGATATCGATGATCAGCTGTATATGAATATTCATGAGGTAATGGGTTAACTACTGAGAAGAATACAATGTCAGTCGAATGTAATATAAAATACAATCTGTATAATTAACTAAACCAATATCAAACCTGAAGTTGTTTTGTTTTATTGTAAATATTTGTTTCATGCGAACACCACTTTTCTTTCGTTCCACAATGAATCCCACTGTTGGTCAGAAAAATACACATACATCATGTATAATGTTCGAAAATGAAATAAACAGACGTTTAACATTATCTCTGAAAATAAATTACAGAAAAGTAACATTGAGAACTGCAGCATTTTTTTTAAAGAAATGAAAGAATAATATAATTCAATTATTTAAGCATACATGTAGTTCAAATTTTGTAAACAAACATTACAATAAATTGAAGAAATACATATTATTTGAGAATTGAAACAAATAAAATATTTAGTAGAGGAAAGTTAACCATAGTTTAGTAGAGGAAAGTTAACAATAGTTTTGAATAGAAAGGTAAGATCAATAATTTTAATTTTAGAAAGAAAAACAAAATATTTGAAAATTGAAGCATACTATAAATTTGCTTGACGAAGAGCTGGCTAATACGTGTATTATAGAACTTCCCTTGGAAATCCTCATCCGTTCAAACATTAAAATAAGTATCGGTCCTTAAGACTGGTTGCAGATTGCTGCAGGTTGGAAATCATACAGAAAGCTCCTCTGTGACCTTTCTGCATTACTTCGCCCGGTATTCAGCAGTCATGTGCCTCAAATGCCCCAACCTTTCTTCGCTAAAGTTTGGATGAGCTAGGTCTGAGTATAATGGTAAATAGATGTCTATCATTTCACTTCCTTCTTCGGTTGGAAGTTTTTGGAAATTCTTGTGATGTTTGCCCTTGCTGATAGTCTCGCTGAAAGAGTCTTTGATTTTATAGCAGGTCCGTTGAGAATATCTCTATCTGTTGTGAGATCCATGGTGCTGTAACAGAAGAAAGTTTTGTTTTTAATTTCAGGTATACTTAAATGCTTGAAGGTGTAAACATTGTACAGAAAAACGCGTTTATCTGCTTATTTTCTGTAAAAGATATTGGCATTCCTATACAGTACGTACGTGTAGTTTCAAGTATTTAATTAATCGTGCCTCGCATGAATGTGCCCAAAGGGCTATACCTACTGTCTGTACCAAGACTCTGGAGGTAACGTTAGAGAAGCAATGCCAGCACATAAACACTTTAATACTTCGCCTGATAGAGACACATTTTAACGCCTTTGCAAACGGAGTCGACCCGGATCAGAATTTCACGTAGCAGCCGTCTGCTCAGGTCTGCTCTGTTTGCTTATAGAATTATATAGATTCTACCATAGCTTTGGTCATGAATATACATCAGGTAAAGTGTTTAACCCTTGCCACTATGTGTAATATCAGCTGCAATATTCATAGCATTTGTATTATTTTGAAGAAAGATAGTCACCTGTCCATAAAGGAGGTATCAAGTTCGCTTCCTATGGAAGATCTGCTATCCCTGCCCTTCCTGCGAGCTTCTACTTTTCGTTTGATAGAACTGAGACGGTCTTGAATCTTAGATGTATCCAGTAGATCACTAGCAGTTGATTCTTCCCTAAGTACATTCAGATTTGATCTATCGGAACTTTTGTCACTGATAGTATGTCTTTGTGAACTATTAGGAGAAGGATCTTCGTCTTCCAGAGATGTTTCAAGGATGTTTTTAATAGTTTTATTCGTTTCTTCCTCAATAGTGTTAGGAATCAATTCCCACTTGCCACTTCCTTTAACCACCGGGCGAGATTTCTCTCGCAATAAGTCTGGGACAGATTCAATTTTCTTAGATTTCAGTTCAGTCCCTTTATTTGATTTAACAGAACTTGCACTAGTTTGACGCTTTGAGTTCATAATAAAACTCGCACTCTTTGGTTTAAGTGACATTGGTCTTAATTTCGGATTTACAGGCGCACCATAACCGGATGATCGTGTACGGTGTTCGAGATCCAATGCAGATTTGGTCTTTGAGATAGGAGCGGGAGCGCCGAATGCGGAGACGATCTCTTTAGTTTCATTATTACTAACAGAGATATTGCCTGGCTTGTTTGGTTTTCCATCTATCTGTTTTTGATTCACAGTCTTATCAGGCTTGCCTAACTGCTTGATACTAGCATTTAGTTTTGTATTAGACTGATCTTTCTTGTCTTTGTTGTCAGTCTTTCTACTCGATTCTCTTGCGCTGTGTACTGTATTGGTACCTGGCGGTATCTTAGATTCGTTGCGATGTTTCATGATGGTTCGAGTTTTCGATTTTAACATTTCTGGTTTGTCGTCTTTATCTTTTCGTGCTGAGTCTGTCTCAGGCTTCCCCTCTCTCCTTGCAGAGGTGAGATCTAACTTTGGAATGCCTGATCGCTTAGGTGAAGGTGTTTTATCTCCTTCTGTGTTGTCTTTGGAAGCCAGGACACTGGACACTGCGAAGTAAAAGACTTTTATTAGCTATTCTCTTATCTATTCCTTGTCGGGTTTTCAATGAATCATTGTTTTCAAGAAAAGAAATAGATTTGAGAATTGCTAGTAAAACTCTTTTCCCTTCAACAAGTCACGTGTTTCCCTGCGATGATTGTTTACGTACAGTAGAACCTGTCCTAAGCGGCCAGTCATAGGAGTCTTAAAACCAGGCGGTCGCTTAACGCAGGGCAACAGTAATGCCGAAAGCTCATATAGGAGCTGCATTAATTGAAACCGCATTAAGCTACCACCCGCCTTACAGACTTATAATTAGCCTCTTTTCGATGGTCAGGTACTACTGTACATAACAACTACTAGCAACGCTCAAAACTCTTTCTTGTTTTAACCCTTACCCCGCTGTGAAAAAATAATGTCTGCTCATATTTGGATCTGTTGCAAATTTGAGTAGTTTCGATATGATCCAGTTTTCATGAGCTATTGACCAAGTGTCAAACAGCTTGGATTCTGATGAGACGCCGAGTAAGTTTGTGTCTCGTGTAGATCCAAGCTGTTTGTCGATGTTAGTCATGTCGCGCATAGCGGGATAGCGATGAACCCTTTCAGTGCAAGCATTGTCGTCTGCTAGATTAATTTTCGTCTGCTTCAAGTTTTAGAGTGCGCGTTTGCCATAATAAAGCATGCCTTTTTGAAGAGGGAGTGTGGGAAGAGGTAAATTCTAGTCTAAAGGTAAACTATTAACCCTTTCAGTGCTAATTGTGTCTGCAAAACACATTAGTTAAACCATTTGGTAAAATAAAGGCATGATATAAATAAATGCAAATTTCAAAGGAATAAAGCACAGGTATCGAAATAAAGTTTGAGAAAAAAGATTAAGTACCTGATCAGACGCCGCCTTGAAAAGGCGGCGTCTGATCTGGGACTGCACTATTTGCCGTGGTGCATTTTTGCAACATTGGCGATGAAAGGGTTAAAACGAGTATGTAAGTCGAACCTTTGGTTCAGTGGTTAGAACATTGGTTTTCAACTTGGAGACGCGGGGCAAAAGTCATAAGAGTTGTTTATATTTAAGCACTTACTGTTACAGTATATGGGTGATAGATCATCAACGGTCTACCTTCCAGACGTTTATCAAACGAGTTTATGTATATCATGACAATATCTTAACTCGATCGAATGTCTTTGGAAGTAGCTAGAACACATTTGTAATTATTGTGTTGATAGTCTCGCTTTACTTACAGATATTGAATAATATTTAGCAGTCGCAATGTGGAACCCATGTTGTGTCCAGTGTCCCTTAAAAAGGGACACAAACAGTGTAGACCCAGATCAGATCTCCCCCTGACGGAGCCCTCTGATCAGGGTCTTCACTGTTTGCTGAAACCGTCGATGTCAATGGCTTATACCAGTAAATAGTTTGTTTTCTGCGCTCCCTCAACATGGACATGAATGGGTTCAAAAGCAAGATCTTGATGAGTTTTCTTTAGATAGAATGGGAGTAAATGGTTTTATATTTTCACCGAATGAAACCAGCCTTGTATTTTCAAATAGTTTGTATGTAGACAGGACATAACGTTATATCATTCTCATTTAGATATAGAAAAGGTAAGAAGTATCTGACGAAAACAACGACTCGGTCAGAATTATTATCACAACTAGACAACAAACTGGCTGTCGAAAACAGGTTAAACACAGATGTGATAGTTAATAACTCGGCTAAAAAAGTCCCGAACTGAGTCATTATATACATGTTAGGCATATGTCACACCTTGTCTTAGTGTAGGGTTAGAGCTCTTACTGGGATTGCAAATGTTGTTTAATTAATAAATACGTTTCAAGTCATGACCAATGTTACACATACAGACATACAATCATGCAGCTAGGATTGTGAGCCATGTACGACCCGGGCTTTATGGTGGACCATTGGCGATTCACACTTTGTTTTGGGTCATGGGGGAACCAGGCGTTACTGTAGGCAACGGAATACCTAGGCTTTGATGTGGAAAATGGAGGATCTATGCTTTGTTATTGGCCTAGGAAAACCCAGGCTTTGTTGTGGGCAATGGAAGACAAAGACCAAGGAGGACCTACACTAATATCTAGGTTGTGTTGCAGGCCACGGTTCGAAGACATATGATTTGCTGTTGGCCATGAAAGACTTATGCTTTGATGTGGGTCACGTAGGACTTAAGCTTTGTAATGGAGGGCAACGGTTTTGTATGTGGGTTATGGGGACACAGGCTTTGTGATGGGCCATGAAAGACCTAAGACTTTGTTATGGGTCATAAAAGCCTAGGCTTTGTTTGACTTCGACGTGGACCATGAAAAGACCAACGCTTTATTCTGGGTCATGGAAGACCTACGCGTTGTATAAAGCCTTATAAGATCTAAGCTTTGTCGTGGACCATAGAAGACATGGACCTTGTTTTTTGGCGATGGAAGACCACTGCTTTGATGTGGACAATGGATGAGACATGCTTTATTGTAGAACATGGAAGACCTAGGATTTGTTGTGGGCCATTGAAAACATAGGATTTGATGTGGCCTAGGCTTTTTGACCATGGAGGACCTATACTTTGTTTGGCTTTTCTGTTGACCATTAAAGCTTTGCCCTAACTTTGTTGTAAACCATGGACGACGTGCGTTGATTAGGGCCATGTAAAACCTAGGCTTTATTGTGGAACAGATGAGACAATGGCTTTGGTTTAGGCCAAGGAATACATAGACTTTAGTGTAGGCCATGGAGGACATAGACTTTGTTGTGGACCACTGTCATGTTTTGATGTTGGATGTTGGCCAGGGAAGACGTAGGCTTTGTTCTGGATCATGGACGAACCAAGGCAGTACTTACGTCTTGTGTGCCTGTCTCCGTCTGGAGGTTTGTCTGACACTATTTTCATGGCACTAATCACTTCTACAATGAGATAATATATATGATATGATTCATCTGTTTTCACTAGTAACAAAGTAGTGCCTGTATAATAACACACAGGGAAGATATATTGTGTATGTTTGGTAACCCCTAATTATGGTCAAGCCGCAATGCAAATGACTTCACACAATACCAACACATATAATGAAACTAAAGTAACACAATACACGCCCTCTGCAGTGAGCAATCAAAAGAAGTGAAGCTCTTGGAGTTTAACCCTTTACCCGATCCAGAACAGACGGTTCCTGTATGAATATCTTGTTGTGGTTGCTAATGAAACAATATAGGTCAGATTCTACTGTTTCTGCAGTGGCCAAATATTCATATGTTCATTTGCCAGAATAAGAACTGTCCCAATTAATATTCACGAAGACATGAATTATTGTATAAATATTTATGAGATAAGACAGGATTAACCCTTTACTCCATAAATACGCATTTTCACACGTTTGCAAACAGAGCAGGCTAGATCAGACGGCTGCTATAGGGACCGTGTGAGCAGGGCCTGTTCTGTTTGTCTATGATATACATGTACTATAGACACGATTATATAGTTACTGCCATGGCCAAACTGTCCTGTGTTCAAGTGTCATTATAAAAATTAAACCATTTAATATGTATGCTGTTATTGTTTCTAACATGAATATTCATGGAGTAAAGGGTAAAGGCAGATGATAGCTTAATGCAGAGCAAAAGGTTTGTTCTGCATTCAGCATGCGCCCGTTTTTGAAGGCACCGCTGTTAATCTATAACGTGGTCGCTATAGACAGGCCTCACAGTACATCAATGATTTTCATTTACACTAAAACCTCTCTATAACGGCCACTAAAGGAGCGCTCTGTTTTACTTTCACCTTGCTTTAAGCAGCCAACTGCCTTTAACACAAAATTCACTGCTATAACTTTCGGCTGCTGTGCAAATTATAGATGCAGTATTTGGTGCCTAGTACCATGGGTGTCTGGATGTCACAGACGTTTTAACTCTTTTACCGCCATACGCGAAAACGTGAATACCTCTGCAGACAGTTTGGATCCTGATGATACACCGAGTAACTGGGTGTCTCGTCAGGATCCAACCTGTTTGACATTCAGGTTATGAGTTTGAACAAATAGTTGAAGCAATTCCAAGTTGAATCCTGAAATAGACAATAAAATGAACATATATACATATAACCACGTACCGTCCAAAAACTGTTCCTTTTTAGTAAATGCGGATTTCGACGTTCTTGGGGATTCATACTCGGTTTCTTGACCGGCAGGTCCAGATTGAGTTGGCTGAAAAGTAAGGCATTGGTTACGACAGGTCGTGTGTTACAACTGGTTGGTGTTGCAATATTTCATATGTTACACTATATAATGTATAATAATATGTCACTATTTCAAAATATGCCATTAGTTTAGCTACACTACTCCATATGTTACAATATACCTTATGATACATTATGTATTACAAATGCCATTTCTGCAGTATAGGTCATAATGTATATGTATATATGTTACAATAGGCCATGTGTTACGACATGCTATGCAACAATATGTCATATAAGATGTGCTACAATATGGCATATGTTACTTTATCATATATATAGTACAACCATGTTAGTTCGAACACTCAAACATGTACAGTAAAACCGATATAAATTCGATGTTAAATTTAGTATCAATATCGGTATTTAGTATAAATAATCATTAACGTCGAACGTTATGCTGAAAGCTCCTGCATCAAGCTGGCATGTGTCTTTATAGATATTGTGGTGGTGATTTAGAGCAATTCTATATTACAAATATTAGAAGGGACCAAATTTTAACTCGAGTTATATTGAAGTTCGTGTTACTCGAGTTATATCGAAGTTCGTGTTACTCGAGTTATATCGAAGTTCGTGTTACTCGAGTTATACGTTGGGTGTGTACTCCTTTAAACTCCTCGGATCTGTGTTGAAAAGGAGCTTAAATTAAGGCAGGTGATTGCTTAATGCAGGTTGAAAGTTATACTTTGTGAGTTTTCTGTATGACTTTCACTCTGCACTAAGCTACCATCTGTCTTAAAGAGCGGCAATGATATTAGTTTAAAAGTGCTAAGAGGTCTACTGTAGTTGTATTTACCCGTTTGATGGCCAGCTTCCTTCGTTTACTCCTAGTGAATCTTGTCTCACAGAATATACTGCAGAAGTTCTTGTCTTTGCCAACAAAAGTGCTGCACCATTTACACAGAAGATCTAAATGTAAAAGTAAACATATACAGTACAGCACCTCCTAACCTCATGAATATTCATTAAGAAACAGTGCATAGTGAATATATATTAACCCTTTCGGCGCCAAATTTCTTATTGTCGTCTACAAACCAATTTTATCAACTAATTTGGTAAAATTAGGTAATGAGATAAATAAATGCAAATTTCAAAGGAGTAAAGCACATGTATAGATAATAGAGATTGAGACAAAAAGTGAAGTCCCTGATCAGACGCCGCCTTGAAAAGGCGGCGTCTGATCTGGGACTGCACTATTTGTCGTGGTGCATTTATGCGACATCGGCAGTGAAAGGGTTAAGTAGTTTATTTTATATAATGGCATCATGAACAAGAGAAACAATGACAGAAACTAAAATGATATCTATATTATGTCATAACGCTGATCGTATTGCTCCTACAGGAGTATCTGGTCTGTGTCTATTGTGTTTGCTAGGCGTGAAAATGTGTCCATACCAGGTAAAGGGTAGGGTTAACACTCAAAAGAGGTCTTTTGGCAGATCTAAAATCATTTAAATGCTGAAAATTCAAACCGTCTGAGCTGGGTCTACACTGTTTGCTAATGCCAGTACTCAATTCTCACATTCGGTCGACTACATACAGAATAAAAGTCATGCAGATACACCCACCCAAACACCCCACCTAACCCCACCCAAACACCACCTACCCCCATCCAAACACCCCCTACCCCACCACCCCACCTACCCCCACCCAAACACCCCTACCCCACCACCCCACCTACCCCCACCCAAACACCCCCTACCCCACCACCCCACCTAACCCCCACCCAAACACCCCCTACCCCACCCACCCCACAAAACACCCCACCCACCCCACCTACCCCCACCCACCCTACCTACCCCAACCCAAACACCCACCACCCCACCTACCCCCACCCAAACACCACACCCCACCTAACCCCCACCCAAACACCCCCTACCCAACCCACCCCACCAAACACCCCACCTACCCCCACCAACCCCACCTACCCCCACCCAAACACCCCCTACCACACCCCACCCACCCCCACCCAAACCCCCCTACCCCACCTAACCCCACCAAACACCCCACCTACCTACACCCACCCCACCCACCCCACCTACCCCACCTACCCCCACCAAACACCCCCTACCCCACCCCACCCCACCAAACACCCCACCTAACCCCACCCACCCCACCTACCCCCACCCAAACACCCCCTACCCCGCCCCACCCCCACCCAAACCCCCCTACCCCACCTAACCCCACCAAACACCCCACCTACCTACACCCACCCCACCCACCCCACCTACCCCACCTACCCCCACCAAACACCCCCTACCCCACCCCACCCCACCAAACACCCCACCTAACCCCACCCACCCCACCTACCCCCACCCAAACACCCCCTACCCCGCCCCACCCCACCAAACACCCCCTACCCCACCCCACCCAACCAAACACGTCACCTACCCCCACCACCCCACCTACACCCACCCAAACACCCCCTACCCACCCCACCCCACCCAAACACCCCACCTATCCCCATATTTGGCGTTCTAATGTTTACAGTAGAACCTGCCTTAAGCTGTCAACAAAAAGATGTCTAATTATGGGTTTAATTATGGGTCTGTGTGGTAAGTGGTAGCTTAATGCAGGTCAAAGGTAATGCAGAAAGCTATTATAGGACATTTCTGCATTACTTTTGCCCTGCATTAAGCAACTATGCACCTGCTTTTTAAGACACCCATGTTCAATAAATGAATGGCCGGTTAACACATATTCTACTGTACCCTGTTCAAAATGGATAATTCATCAGTGTTTAACGATAGAGGCCAATCATTTGAATGGCTATCAGTACAGACGCTGATGTTAAGATCCTAGAGGCGCACTCTGTATACTCGAGTCCTGTGTTTAAATGGTGAAGATATGTGTCAGCTTAATTCAAAATAATGCAGACAACTTTGTATAGAGCCTTCTTCATTTCAATCACCTACTTTTCAAACTTCTCGTGTTCATTTCATTACGTGGTCTCTTAAAACAGGTTTTTATTGTACAATCTAATACAGAATATCACCACCTTTGGTTTCGTAACAAACAAATGCTACAAAACCCTTTATAGCTAAAGTCTTAAGATTTGTTTCAACTACTTCAAACCTATATTGACAATTTGGGGTTTCAAACCGTTTAACCATCAGATGCCGAGTTTTGGAAAATAAATGAAAGAAAAAAATATATAGATCTGATTTGGTAGCAGACGACAACTTTTGCAGACGTCACATAAGTGTTATTAGGATAACATGATCAACAAAAACATCCCTACTATACATTGCATACTGGGATATAATTGACCCTTTACTCCATAAATACGCCTTTCTATGCCTTTTAAAACAGAGTAGACCCAGAGGTTTGTTTGCTTATGATACTATATGGAAGTTTGTCTATGTTGCTTTCATGGCCAAGTATCCCCGTGCCCATGTGCTATTATAACAATTAATTAAATTAATATTCATGATGTTGTTATATCTTACATGAATATTCATTGAGTAAAGGTTTGAATGTGTCCGAGACTGAGATTTTGTATCAGACCATGTGTTTTTCAGAGCAAATCAAGTATTTGTGTATTATATAAATTCCCTATTTTGGAATATTTTCTTCAATGTGTTTTGATTAACACTTTTATTGACAGGATCAAGATCAGAGAGCTACAGCCGTCTGATAAAGACCTGCTCTGTTTGCTCATGAAGTAACATAGATCGGATTCTGCGCTTTGTTCTGTTAACCCTTTCCTTCGTATAAAACGTGTTTTGTTTTCACGCATTTGCAAACAGAGTAGACCTAGATCAGACGGCTCCTATATGAGCCGTCTGATCAGGGTCTGCTCTTTTTGCTAATGGAATTTGATAGATGTGTTTCTTTACCTTCTAGAATAGCTAAAATGTTCCACCTTCAATGTTTCATTATAACTATTTTGTCCATGAATATCCAGCAGGTATTGAAATTTGGAATAAATATAGAACAGGGAAATGGTTCATTAGTAAGTGTCTCGTGTGTTAATTACTTTCGAGGTTTTTACAGAGATAACTAATTGTACATTGGCGGTTTATATTAAAATTGGCACCGTGTTTATTAAATATGCAATCTGTTGACGCTATACTTCATGAATATTCATGGTTGAAATAATGACATCATGAATATTAATGGAATGAAGTTGATTGTGGCATATGAGTAAGGAAACTTTTGTTCCAGGCTAAAACCTGCAGAATCAGATCTATATATTATTCCATAAGCAAGCAGAGCAGATCCAGATCAAATGACTCCTACATTAGCCGTTTGATCTGGGTCTACTCTGTTTGCAAAGGCGTTAAAGTAAGAGGTTAATAACATATTCACGGTTAAAAGAGCAGTATAAGCTTGCCCGGTTGATAACATGAATATTCTGGTGCGTCACATGAATTCATATGTAATAACATAACATAACATAAACATACAAGTTGTGAAGCTATACAAACATTCTGATAATGAAACTGCAAAGCGCATGACTGTTTAAAACTCACCGTGTGGTCCCATCGCTACAGGCAGATCATGAAATATGAACTTTAATCAATCGTTTATTAAATATTTAACACATGAAGCACGTTAGTCGGGCTAATTTTAGTTGGTGTAATACGATCTTGGCGTTGCTATAACTCGGATATTTAATATTTCCCATACAACGCGTGCGTGTTTGATAACTTTTCCAAACAATCTGGGTCCACATGAAACACTTAGTAAGTCGATGTCTCATCAGGATCTAAACTAATTGATACCTAGTTGATACATTTGCAAATAAATGGCAAACGTGAAAAATATTTATACTTGAAGCTGATGACAAGTTTTGCCGGCGGTACTTTGATCAGCTAATTAAAGTTTTGTCACAATTTAGAACAGCGGAACAAGTATTGTTGGTGTTGTATTTCCTAAAACAAAGAGACTATTGATTTTCTTGTAGTAAGTGAAATAGCCCGGTATAAAGTCATGTGTGACTTTTAGGGGTACAGTAAAACTCCATTAGAACGGACGTTCAAATTAGTAGCAATATCCGCATTTAAGGCTGATAGTAGTTTAATGTAGGGTGAAAACAATTCAGATAGCTCCTAAAGAACTTTCTGAATTACTTTCACCCAACATGCCTAAAATTACCTTCATGTATCTTTATGAACATTCAAGTTTAGATGGGCATTACTGTATATATCAGAATATACTACTTTGGTCAAACTGTGTGGAACCTTATTTATAGTTTGGATTCTCACATCGTTTATAGTTCGGTGTTGTATCGAATGCCCCAACTGTTACCAATCGAGGGGATAGAATTTATAGCCCTTTACCTATCCGTAATCCCCCCCCCCCTCCCCCCTATCTCTCTCTCTCTCTCTCTCTCTCTCTCTCTCTCTCTCGATCGCTCTGTATATCTCTCTGTGCCTGTCTGTCTCCCTCTCTCTGTATGTGTGTATTTGTATCATTGTCTCTGTGTGTATATGTGTGTCTCTGGTTAACGTATATGGCGTCGTTATATTTAAGGTTGACTTTAGGTTGACTTAACGTTGCGCCAAGTCACATATTTTGAATGGTTGTTGTAATGTTGACGAGGTACGTTTCCGAGCCTGTCGGAAACCATTGAGTAGTTACGGTTGTAGTAATGTATTTTGGATATATGCGCAGCATGAAAACATCCAGGTAACGTCGTCAGCTAATAATACTAATGTCGCATAGTCATGTGACAAAGCTAGAACTTTATGAAAAAAGAGACATGAATAATGGGAATTTAACATTGCAAACAAATGTGAGGTATAATTATTATAAATGATATACTATGACGGAATATGTGATATATAGTTCACATATCACCAACTAATCATTTCTTATATAAAAGAAGAGCTAAGCTATTCAAAGCAGGTAACTCCAGTAAACGAATTGTTATATCGAAATAGAGTAGTATCCCTTGTGGCGAAGGGCGTTTTCATTTTAGAAACCTCTAGAATACGAGTACATTACTCAATAATCCGATGAGTTGCAAAGATGTTATGCAACCCAATGTGTACAGAAGTCCTGATGAAATATATGTGTCTCACTAGTATAAGATCAAACCCACTGTGTACAGAAGTCCTGATGAAATATATGTGTCTCACTAGTATAAGATCAACCCACTGTGTACAGAAGTCCTGATGAAATATATATGTCTCACTAGTATAAGATCAACCCACTGTGTACAGAAGTCCTGATGAAATATATGTGTCTCACTAGTATAAGATCAACCCACTGTGTACAGAAGTCCTGATGAAATATATGTGTCTCACTAGTATAAGATCAACCCACTTTGTACAGAAGTTCTTATGGAATATATGTGTCTCACTAGTATAAGATCAACCCACTGTGTACAGTAACCCTGATGAAATATATGTGTCTCACTAGTATAAGATCAACCCACTGTGTACAGAAACCCTGATGAAATATATGTGTCTCACTAGTATAAGATCAACCCACTGTGTGCAGAAGTCCTGATGAAATATAGGTGTCTCACTAGTATAAGATCAACCTACTGTGTACAGAAGTCCTGATGAAATATATGTGTCTCACTAGTATAAGATCAACCCACTGTACAGAAGTCCTGATGAAATATAGGTGTCTCACTAGTATAAGATCAACCCACTGTGTACAGAAATCCTGATGAAATATATGTGTCTCACTAGTATAAGATCAATCCACTGTGTACAGAAATCCTGATAAAATATAGGTATCTCACTAGTATAAGATCAACCCACTGTGTACAGAAATCCTGATGAAATATATGTGTCTCACTAGTCCAGAAATCCTGATGAAATATAGGTGTCTCACTAGTATAAGAAAAAAAGTTCTGAGATAACGTGTTAAACTCTTTACCTCATAAATATTCATGAAAGAAGTAATGGCACCACGAATTTGAATTAGACGATTTGATAATAGTGTGTGGACACTGGAATACTTGGCCATGTCAGAAATAGTAGAATCAGATATAGTAAAATCTCGATTATTCGAACACTAAAATACGTGTCATTATCGATCTTTAAGACAGGTGGCAGCTTAATGCATGTGAAAGTCGTGCAGAAAGCTCCTCTAGGAGCTTTCTGCATGACTTTCGCCATGCATTAAGCAGTCACCTACCTAAAAGGGTCTAACTTCTTCTATACTAAAATTTCGAATAATCGAGATTTTATTGTATATTATCCCATAAGCAAACAGCGCAGTTCTTGACCAGAGAGAAGCCGTGTAATGTTGGTGTTCATGTTTGTAAAGGCGTGGGAAAGAGTCTTTTTTAAGTAAAGAGTGAACTCGTTCGCCGTCTTACACGATTCAATGATAACTTTTGCAAATATTTTGTATTCAGATGGGACGTCAAGTAACTCGGTATCTCATCAAAATGTCTGACACCTGATAATGATTGGCACTCTGACTTTAATCTGAGCAGACATTTGGTGGTGAAAGGGTTAAAATAAGCATGACATTTGTACATGTATGGCTTAAAAGCATTGTCATAGCTTGCATGACATAAGGTTACAAATACATTTAATTGCGACCCCAGTGGATCTTTGGGAAATGGATCAAACAAATATCTGAGAATTTTATAGTGTCCATTGTAAAATGTTACATATTAGTGGAACATCTTAACAACATTTGCATTCTCTTGAATACCTAATGTTTATATACATGTATGTTTTCAATAAATATTCAAACAAGGCAACAGATAAAAGATGCGTACTCAAATACTAACATCGCCATTTCTCCACCAAACCCTATGTTGCGACCACTCTTTAGAATCATCTCTTCGAGACGATTCTAAAAGTGGTCACAACATAGGGTTTGATGGAGATACATGTATATAGAAGTTATTCTTGAAAATGTTTGAATTCTACGCATCTCATCTGGATCTGAAATTTCAAGTAATGAATTTTATTAGGATTGTGTTATTTTGCATATACGAACTATATAGTTTTATTTACAAACACTCTGTCTATAAATCTGTTTTGTGTTGTTTCTTTTCTTTACCATTGAAATAATACTGTCTGAACCATTACATGCATATGAATATTTCTATGAAAAACTTATAAAACACATTTGTGAAACAAAAACGGTTTTCATCACCACTCATAATTTCTTGTTCTGGAACAAAGTATTATTGCGTCACCACGAACTCACACGGAACCAGTCGGAATATTTCAGGAACAAATAGGAAAACCACTGAGTATTTACGATGGATACGGAACTAAGGCCAACAAATATTTTGTCTAAATGCAGGCGAATAACATTGGCGCAATTGTAAGTGATAATTCGTTACTTATTACTACCCCCTTTTACTTTTCGTTCAACCATTTACAATTTCATTCCAATTTTACAGACGTGTAAACACCATCATTTATAGACCGTTGCCTTTAAGCAGTCATAATATTAGATATTTGACAATTGGAAGCTTTTGTATCCATTTTGAAAGTTTAATTTACCTAAAATGGCCGTGTTAGGATCAACTACAGGAAAACCCCTCTAACCCGGATGTTAAATTTAGTATCAACATCAGTCTTGGCGACAGGTGGTAGCTTAACGCAGGATGAAAATCGCGCAGTAAGCTTTCTGGATGACTTTCACCCTGCATTAAGAAGTCACTGCATTAAAGTATCTCAATTCTTCTCTTCTAGAATTCCTGTTTTGAGGGGTTTTACTGTAATTGATTTATTTCCGTACTTAAGTTTTCAATCAACATACACGTATAGTAAAACATTTATAATGGTTCACTGTATACATGAATATCTTTGGCGAGCGACAGCGGGCTTTGACCTCTAAGTTGCGGCTGGAAGTTGGGCAGCTTGTCACGTCAAGCAGTCAGAAGTGCATATAGGCTGTGTCTGTCTTCACATTCATTAAACAGTTCGAAACTGGAAGGTACAGTAAAATAATATACCAAGAAATGAAAGATATTGTGAAACTCGTGACATTGAAGACGGGTTTCATTTTGTTCTTATATGTAGTTCATACACCGACTTGCGTAAGAAATATATATAAAAGTATTATTATGCAAGACCAAGCTTTGTAAAATTTTGTCAGCTGCTTCAAAGTCAAAATCGACAGGAATTAGTTAAACTTGCTTTATATATAAATATTTTTCTGAAAATGGGTGATCCTTAATTTTGCAGGAGAAACGCGCTTACTAACGCTTATATGTAAGTCTGACTATCATCTCAAACCCGAATAATCAGTAAGTCTTAACATAACTACTCACAAACCACAAACAACCTCTTGCAGTTGGCAAGACTTGCTATAGAGCAAGCGAGTTTATTGCGCTTAGCTAAACAACTAACCAGAAACTAAACTAAACCTAACATGTGCCGGGGCTATAACTCTATAAGGTGCAACTAAGTAACTATCGATTCTACGCATGATACGACTCGCCCAGGAAAAAACCCAGAGGCAAAAACCTGTATTAACTCAGGTAAAAACTCTGGAAAACTGTGCCTTAGTGGCGTCACTGAAACCTCAGAGAAGCGTATCATAACAGGTAAGGCCCCTGTTGTAGAATACTTTAGAAATTCAATGCGCTCATAACTACTTATCAAATATTTGATATTTGCTCACTGATGAGTCGGACCATATTGCACCTATAGCTCTTAATTACAGATATACATGTAAAATACATGAAGCTTGCACGTTCGAATTTGAAATAACTATTTTGACGGGTTGAAGTCAAGCCTAGAACTGACTAATACACCGCTAACAATACCCATAAACCCACACTGTACACTGAGCACAAATTCCACGTGCAAATTTGTGTATCGCTATGTTAAGACATTCGTTCTGCTCTATACTACGTAACGCGCAGAACTACCAAGTCTTAACATAACTACTCACAAACCACAAACAACCTCTTGCAGTTGGCAAGACTTGCTATAGAACGCTACAAAGGATAGGAAGTATTTCAAATTCGAACGTACATATGACAAATTAAAGCTTTAGTTGCTTTGTAATAAACAACCTCTTTTCTACAGAGTCCTCAATGTACCCGTCCTTAGCCGAATCGCTCTTCCATCTACCGTGGCGCTTTAAACAACGATCAGACACCCCTACAGAATTCGCGGCTACAGTAGCCCCACTAGCGCGCAAAGAATGCGTGCCCAAACTAAGACTGGGAGCGACCAGCTTCAGCTTCTTTACCATACATTCTCTGACTCTAGTGTAGCTCAACTTCTTGCCCTTATCTAATAAAAAACATTTTGAACCAGACCTACAAGCCGGCTGAAACAAGTATTTGTCAGATGACTTATCAAGTCCTGAAGATGAAAAATAATTATCTAGCATCAGACACGGACAGGCACTAGTGGAACCTTTAGCAATTAATACGTGCTTTCCAGAACGATAAACGTCAGTTTTACTACTCTTAATGTACAAAGAAAGATGATCTAATTTGAATTCAATATCACAGCATCTTAAGTCACTGACTTCGCTGAACCTAAGAAAACCAGCATAACATAGCAAAATCATGGATAGATCTCTCAAGTCTATAACGTCGACTGATCCTATATACATATCACAAAGCTGAACCATGAGTTCTGAAGCTATAACGTCCTTCTTCACGATAGGTTTAGAGCATAAACGCTTTGCACTTTCTAGCATACTCTTAACCAAAGAGTTCTCAGTTGGATCCGGCAAATCATTAATATTATGGAACCATTTGATGCCGTAAAATGCACTAGTAATAACACTATCTGACTTCTTATTGTCTATCATTGAAGATAAATACATTGCCACGTATATGGGTGCAGCTGGTGCATGCACAATTCCTTTAGAAAAGCAAAAGTCTTTAAAAGCTTTGACCTGATAAGAATATTTGGTCACCGTGCATTCAGCCCTTGATGCAAGGAGATGATCCGCCATACGTGAGACCACTGTGTCTGTGTTATCAATTTGAGCCCCGGCTTCGTCCAATTTGCGTTTCAAGGTGTTTTTCAAACCAATGCCTGAAATCGACGCATTTGAGCAAAATAAAAAGCATGTACAACGTATCAAAGCAGGAACACAAACTGCTATGTAAACCTACAGCGAAATGCTATCAATCTAAAAGCTTATGGGTCTGTACAGAGCATTCCATTTTGTCCTCTACCTTGTTTAACAGACCAAAAACAAGGCAAAACATACGCTGACTTTATAAAATCACCGTATTCGCCTTCTTTTGTGACTATTAAAGGCCAATAGGCCGCTGATTTCCATTCAGGTAAAATCAAAGTACCTACTCATTTCTCACTTTCCATTTTTCTGATACATGCGACAGCAAGCGCAAGGGGGGGGGGGACTGACTAATTTATCTCCCCTGACCAGACCTGATTAAAACAGTTAACGCCTTCTGTACCCGGTACCCACCATCTCGAATTGAACCTTTCACATTTATTGTTATAATGCGAGGAAAATCTGTCTACTGAATGCGGTCCCCATAATTTATCTAAATAGTTAAATTCTCTATCACAAACTGACCAGTCATCGCAATCAGGGGCGGATCCAGGATTTGTTGTTAGAGGGGGCGTAAAACTTAGATATATGCTGGGGGTCCAGGGACCGCTAGGGCCCCTGGTGGTTCCAGGGCAAAGCCCTGGTAGGGGGTCCAGGGGGGCAAAGCCCCCCTGAAGCGCCTGGATTTTAGTGATTTTGAATACTTAGACAAGCACTCCTCGAGCATGTCGAGTATTATGTGCTTGCATCAGAGTAACGTGCTAAAAATGCATGGCATTTTATAAACAGTACAGGTCTATGGATTTAGCCAGAAGAAATGCTATAATGAAGCCCGTGCCGAAGGTATGGGCCGAGGGCCGAGGCAGGAGGGAGGTGGAGAGCACGAGAGGGACACATCCCCTTCTCGTCCGGCGGTGTCGTGTGTGTAGTGGTTTCTGGTGATGTTTTGATGGACTTTCACTCATCAAATTTTGACCATTGTAAGACATTTGTTTGGTAATTGGAGTAAGATAATGACCAAGCTGGGTTAGTTTTCATTGAACTTAAATGCTTGTGTGGCGGCCGTAAAAAGTCGCAGTACTTCATTCTAAGTGTTGTTATATGTTCTGGTGTTTCGGGATGATAGTTTGGAAAAGTGAATACTGCTTAAGCCGATGATATGGGGCGTGAGTAGTGTTGCACTTCTAATTACTACTCATGAAAAGGCTCAATAAAACCGAATCTGCAAATTTCTCTTTTCACATTGCTACTTTTGCTTTCGAATGATCTCCCACTTTCAGAATTTATTCATTATAACAGCAACACTGAGAGAAACAGAGTATGACACTCACTATCAGTCTTACGGTCACCTAAAAACCTGCATTTATTAAATTTGATTTTCAATTACACTTAACTGTCAGACAGTGGGTTAAGCAACAGCATCCTACGAGGATGTCTTGTCGCATAGAGGTTTATAACCTCCTTGATATCTATGTCAATATCCTTATGTATTCATAAGCATTAATGCATGTGCATTAAATAAATCTATCTTCGTTCATTGCCGACCTGGATTGGGAAAGCAAATTGTGTTTGATATGCTTTAATGCGGAGTTGGCTGCACCCATCTTCAAATTGTTGGCATAAAAATCAGAGAAAAGACTATCAATATGCAAAAAGAGGGATAGGCTACGTTTGAATTGCGAAATTCGACTTGAGTAGTGGGGTTAGAGTTTAAACCGACTGTGCATATTAGCGCAAATACGATCAGTGAAAAATGATTAATAGGGGAGACCGGGGCAAAGTGAAACACTTTTGCAATTTTTGATGATATTTTTAATATTGATAACTCGATATTGAAGTAGTTTTTTCTCTAGCACAGTTTGGTTTATTGTTTATTAAAGTAGCACAAATAAATGTACCGGTCAACTAAAAACATATTTGATTTTATGTTTCAAAAAATGTTGGTCGAGTGTTTCACTTTGCCCCGGGTGCGGGGCAAAGTGAAACAAAGAGAGGGGCAAAATGAAACAGTAAGGATTAACATAACAATTCCGTTACACTATCGCAATATTAAACTTCATCACACTTCTATTACACCATCGCAATATTCAACAATCATATGAGGATGAATGACACGGTTTGATTTGATCCAGTTTTACAAATTATTTTCGTATATATCAGCATTTTAACTATTCTGCATTTAACTCTTTAATTTAAAAAGTGAGATCTGGGTGAGCAGATACAATCACCTAATACTTCAAGCAACACTACACTATGAGTTTTAAAATAAATAGTTATCGTCGGAGTTGCAAGTTTGGCAGATAAAAAATGTTTTCAATGCCCCCCCCCCCCCCCCCCCCTGTTTTGGGGTGCAGTCTCAGTTTCTGGAGAAAAATAAAAATGTGACAGAAAAGTGTTGGGTCTGGACACTTTGTTCAGCAGTTTGTTCAGGTAGTTTCATTGTACCGTTATAGTGCGCATTAGCAGCCTCGCCACTTAAGACAACGTGAATGTCTTCTCTTAAAACGATACGCCGTCTGCCTGGTGCTCTCCCATCGATTTGAATTTTATTGTCATCCAAACTAATCTGACAATAAACGATCTCCAAAACCCCATAAAATTGCAAAAGGTAGTCAAAATTAGGTCTGCGTTGTATTGTTTTCAGCTATATAACTTTCAATGTCCTGTATTACAGACTGAGTTTCTGTTGCAAAACCATCGTAGTAGTCTATATTTTCATGTAGGCCTAGATCTACTTCTTTCAAAAGGCTTCCGCAGACTTTAACATGAGAAATGTTTGCAATACCCTCGTGTTGTAAGGTGACCCTGAATGCATGAAGAAGGCAGTGTCCGTCTCTAGGAACGGAGACAATTTCTTTCCCTACATTCGCCATTAGAGTCTTTATTGTCCCGTGAACACCCGTAGTTTGATTGCCTTGAGATGGAATGTCTGACCCAGTTGTACATTCTGGTATGGGTCTGTCTGTTACACTGCAATGTGCAACTTCGTTATCACCCAACACAATACTATTGAATTGAAATATGCCTGCAATTCAAGTTTATGTTTTTCGGGGTAGCAGCTAGCGGCCAAGAATCTCGTATTTTACTTGGAATGTCATACATAGTCATACTTTGACCTGGATGGTTCTGCATCCATGAATCTTGTGCCGAATGAACATTGTTTCAGTTTGCCCGGCCATGCAGTTTCACTTTGCCCCAAATAGACTACATCTTGTCACGTGAACGTATGGCAGATGAAAGATCAGTTATCGTATATGTTAATTCAGTTGTTTATGTTATTCACTAATGTATAAATTTCATCTAATTGGTTTCTAAATATAATTTTTAATATCAGTGTTCTTACAATAAAACATTCTTAAAATGTGTGAAACTTTACTCATGTGGCAGCAACATTCAACAGCTATAATTATTTTTCATAAGTGACGTCATCAAAAAAGTGTGAACGTATGTTTCACTTTACCCCGTGTTTCACTTTGCCCCGGTCTCCCCTACATTATGGCGCGCAGAAAAAAAGACTTTTGCATTTTTCTATACTACAAAAATGGATTTCAAGGCACAAACATAATTTTACTTCGGCGATTTTAGGGGGGGCGTACGCCGGGTCCGCCCCCGCCTGGATCCGCCTATGGCAATCAAACAATCTACTTAAATAATCTGCATGTACATTGCATGCCCTTGGGATCCATTCGACATAAAACTTTATACCATTTTTACGGCAAAAATCATGTATATACAGGCACAACGAATGCAATTCTTGTTTGTTACTCCCCGATTCAAGAATATAATCTAGATTTTTGTTATCAGTACATAATTTTATGTTTTTATTTTCAAGTAAAACAATGTGACTTTTGAGCAGCCTATACACAGCTGCCAGTTCTCTCCATGTAGAACTTTTCGCCGCTTCTAGCTGAGACCACGTGCCAAACATTTCCGTATCTTTGAGCATATTGGAAATATCTACAGATTGCAAACGTTCTGAGTGAAACTGAACGGAACTCTTTTTCGAGAGCTCTGTCAAATCTGAGCTCACTTCCAAAAGCTCAGAAAAATCAAAGCTCTCTTCCGGGAGCTCTTTTAAACCTGAACTCGCTACAGGGAGCGCTAAACTAAAGCTCTCCTCCGGGAGCTCTACTAAACCTAAGCTCACTTCCGGGAGCTTTGACCAACCTGCGTCCAGGAGCGTTGTCAAACATGTGCTAACTTCCGGTAGCTCTAACAAACCTGACCTCACTTCTGGGAGCTGCGAGTTACTTTCCGGAACTCCGACACCATGGATTCGTGAAAACGACTGACTTACCATTGCGTCTCTAAAGCAAAGCTCAACATCCTGAGCTTTGTGACACAGGCCGAAACCCTGACTATCCGAATTAACTAACACCACATAACCACCATACCCTGTGTCACTTGCGTCCGTGAATACGCAAAAATCGGTCTTGAAAGAAGGTATAAAGTCGCGACCTTTAGAGTTTAAAACTCTGACGTTTTCTCGCCAGAAGCGTAACTCAGTCACAGCCAATGCATCTACCCTAACTGTATAGTTCCAGCCTACCCTCGAATCTATGCACTTGTGCAGATACCTCGTTTTCCGACAAACGATTTTACCAAGAACGCTCTGCAGGGAAATGATCTGCCCTGTAACGGATGCAACAAACCTTACAGGTACTAGGCCCGATCCCTCCCTCTGAATCTGATATAGCAAAGATTCCACAGCTAAAATCAGACGCACAATCCTTTCTTCAGTTATAAACAACCTACTCTGATCGAAATCTAGTTTGTGACCTAACCAATATGAAATTTTAACTGGAGTCCATTTACACTTATCAAGAGCCAACAAGAAACCAAGCTCGCTTAAGGTTTCTTTAACATAAACGCTAGACATTTCAGCGTCGGCATATTGAGCCTGCCCACCTATTCCATCATCCAAGAACATTATAACCCTGTGGCCTTTTTCACGCCAGTGCTTAACTGCACACCGTAACGTTTTTGTAAAAATATGACCCGCCGTCGCCAAACCGAATGGCAAAGAGTTAAAGACGTAATATCTTACGTTATCATCTGCACCCTCGAAATTCCAACAAAACCCCAGAAAAGTTCGATGCTCAGGAAAAATATCAATATGATGATATGCACTCTTCAAATCAAACGTAAATGTGTAACTATGCAAGTCAAACATTTCAATAGCAATTTTGATATCCTCAAATTTGACTTTAAACAAGTGCAATGAGGGGTTAATATGTCTACAATCTAGAACAAGCCTCGGTTTACCTGATTTGCTGAAAGCTACTGTCAGGGGGTTTACCACCCTTGGAACGAAATCAACTTCAGATACTACACCTTTCTTAATAAGTGAACCTATTTCATTCATTACAAATTCAGAATTATCCCTGGCCGACTTATTGTTCTTTAAATATGCACTTGGTGGCTCTACGATAAACGGCAACCTATAACCATTCTCTACAACGTCTAAAATATACCTGCTATCTGTTACCTCTTTCCATTTCCCGACCGAGTTCTTTAACCGCCCCACTGGCGAATCTACATGCTTACCTTTGATAGGTTCGACTACCCTGACAGGCTCTGTCATTGCTCCGTGAGCAGTTACCTCCCTTTCACCAAACTCTAATAGACAAGAAACGATACTTATCTTATTATTTGAGGTCCTGCCCCTCTGCAAACGTTCGTTTTTCCAGTGACCTGGCTTCCCACACAGAAAGCACAACCCATGACGATGTTGCGGAACCGCTGCAACCGGCACGTCAACCGACGCCTCTGCCCTGGGTCGAGATCTGACATAAGGCGCCCCTCTTGCTGGGCGCTTCCGAGCTCTTTCTGTCTTTGCCTTCCTGGATGCCCTTGCTTCGGCCTTGTGAATACGTTTCTCGTCCTCGCTGTCACTAGCTATAGGGTTTGCCTCATATTCTGCGACTGTCCGCCACCCCAGCTCAGACGTGTCGGCAAGCTGAACGAGCTTAAGCCTGCGTCTCACCAAGTCCTTGGCTGAAAACAAAAAACGTGTTTTAGCGAATGTTTCAAATTCCTTTTTTATTTACCTTGATAATTTGCCTATTAATTGATCTTTATCAATTCTACTTTCTATCTGACCGCACTGTATACACATGTAGGCATGCCATAGACACGTGGCATACTTCCATACCTAATCTCTTTAAACACAGAAATTGAACCCACCAGCCGATATACTTAACATACATCTCACTTTAATGCCGAGCGTTAGCGAGAGAGCTACTAGCTGAAACTTTAACGACTTAGTCCCAGCTACGGATCAAACCTCAGACCTTGAATTACCATAGCAGACGGTCTACCAACTGACCTAACAATGCCATTTACGCATTATTTTTTTTTACCATAAATCACGTGGTTATTGCTGCGTGAAGCAATACCAGATACGGACAATTGTCTAGGAACCTGCATATTTAATTAATTCCCATTTCTACAAAAAATACAATTACCTTCAATAATTGACTGCTTTGCAGCAGCTACATTGTGCTTGTCAATGTTGTCCTCCGCTTCATTCAGACAAGACATAACTTTATGGTTCTGCTTATATTGCTCCTCATTACTTTTACGCTTGAACTTTGGTGCGTCTAAGACTGAAGGGTTCAAAGAAGAAGAAGAAGATGAAGATGGAGCACTTATCTTTAAAATCATATCCCCAATGCTGTGAAGCAACTCTGCATTGTTTGCTTGTATGGCGTCTTTAACTTTGCCCTCCACTAAGCGCTGCACATCTTCTGTCTCCATGCCACGTGGTGTTTAAAACTATTTGGTAAGCTAAGCGCAAAATAAACTCGATGTTGACGGGTTGAAGTCAAGCCTAGAACTGACTAATACACCGCTAACAATACCCATAAACCCACACTGTACACTGAGCACAAATTCCACGTGCAAATTTGTGTATCGCTATGTTAAGACATTCGTTCTGCTCTATACTACGTAACGCGCAGAACTACCAATTATAATACTCAACTAAATTGTCAATTTTCCTTTATGTATTGAGTTTGCTCATAATGAAATTGATTGTGACTGATGTCTTAAGGCTTATTTGACCTATGTGACGTGTGCTATACAATAAATACTTTCTAAATACTCGCTATACTCTCTATAACGGTCACTAAATTGTGTTAATTAGTTGGCATTTAGGGCAGGAGGCTGCTGCGTAAAGCAATGTGAAAGTAAAACAGAACGCTCCTATAGGAACGTTCTGTTTTTCTTTCACCTTGCTTTAAGCAGCCACCTGCCTTTAACACAAAATACTTTTAGTGGCCGTTATAGAGAGGTTTTATTGTATATGTTTATTTGTAACAACAATGTACATGGCTGTACATGTTCTGTTCTGTTAATTCAGTGGGTGATTCTCTTCAGGGTGCCGTCTTACGAATAGCATACCATAATTGTTTTAAGTTCGAAAGTACAACAAACACTGTCAATTGCATTTGCCGAAATTATCGCATCTACTATCGTGAAGGTTGGCTTCGTATGACACAATTATCCTAAGATATAACACAAGACGTTCGTATTTACCAGTTGAAACTTACAATTATTTCAGTCGCACGATCTTTCTTGAGACGAGTCCATAGATGGTTTAGATAGAAAACTTAATACTACAGGTCAGTGTCGGTCATAGATTAAATAAATGGACCATAAAACCGGACAGTGGCAGTTTTATGATAAGCCATTGATCTGTGTATTGTTTAATGAAATATGTTAATAGGTTTAATAGTTTAACCCTTTACTCCATAAATACCTTTATATGCCTTTGCAAACAGAGTAGACCCAGGTCAGATGACTCCTGTAGGATCCGTCTGATAAGGGTCTGCTCTGTTGGCTCTTGATGTAATATAGATATGGTTCTACAGTTTCTGCCTTAGCCAAAGATTTGCGTGTCCATGTGCTGTTTTTAAAGTTGGTCTAATTAATTTTCATGATGTCATATTTCTTAAATGGATATTCATGGAGTAAAGAGTAAATATATTATTTACATACTGAATGTTTTCTGCCACCTGTGAGTAAATTGTATCCAGATGTTTAGTGTGACTTTACTTGCATGTGTAAACATTGTATCCACGTGCTAAGTGTGACTTTACTTGGATATGTAGCATGGTCTTACCGTCTATCGAACCTCTTAACCTTTGACCAGGAACAGAAAAAGTTTACCGTGAATATTGAAGAAAAAAATAAATCAGCAGTTCAAAATAATCTTTTATACATACCTTGAAACAATTAAGTAATTTTATTCTCATCTATTAATCCCAAAACAATCCAGTGTTCCCCACCACCCGCATAACAAAAACAAAAATGGCTGCCAGAAAAATATCACCTGCTTATCGAACCTTTATTTTAGAAACTGTTTACTGTAACATAATACTCATAGTCACGTGATTTCATAATGGGCACGCGACCTTTGCATAAGATGAAGTGGTCAGAGCTGTCAAACATTTTTAATGTGTTACACTTTTCAATTTATGTTGATATTCTATAACGTATTAAGAGTTTTCTCATGTTTAGCGTAGTTGAAGGAAAAATAAACTGTATTGACCTGTTTACGACGTATATTTCGTTTTTAAAGCTACGAGGCGTTGTTTACAGACAAAGCAACGGTACTCATGATTTTATGACGTAGTATGCACTTGTGCATGCGTAAAAAAATAAAAAATGAAAGGTTCGATAAACAGGTGAGGTTCGATAGAAGGTGAGTCTACGATAAACATTGTATAGGATGCTACGTGCGACTTTATTTGCATAATACATATTGTAAAAATATTGATTCCAGATTAGGCACCGAGTACCTTGGCGTCTTATCATGTTTTGATATATTTTACACTAGAAAAATAGTTCAGAAAGATGTAAACAATATAAGTAAATACATGTACAGCAAATCAGGGTTTTCGCAGATATGTCATTCTTTCTGTAGGATTAGAGTTAACCCTTCTCTGCCATGAAGACGAATCTGTGATATACATGTATGCAAACAGTTTGGATCCAGATGAGATGCATCTCGGCGTCTCTTCAGGATCAAAACTGTTTGACACTCGTTATGTTTTTATAACGAAATTGAAGAATCGTCCACTCGAAAACCTGAAACCAGACGACAATGCTGACACTGAAACGGTTAACCTTTATCAATATAATCTTTATTTTATAATCGCAAATAAAGATGTAAAGCGTACAGATTCTCTGAAAATTACACTGTCCAGAAATCAATCTTTGTAGTGATGATTGAATCTTCGTATAACATGCGTTGTTTGAAGAAGAGAAAAACTCTGTTTGTAGTGATAACGACTCTGGTCGTCTTTACTTTATGTGTGGTTTGGACTGGCACGATGAATAAATCTCGTGTGAAATGGCCAAATGAAGAAAGACGGGAAAAGGATAATCGTGTCCTTGTTAATGAATACGGTGTTAGAGAAAAACATTTATGGAAGACTGTGCCGCCATTTTACCCATTAAATGGGACAGGGGTATCTGTAAACATAGCTGGTGTGTTCGATACATCAGTCATGGATTCGTTTTGTGCTAAACATCCTGAAATGCAAGCTATTGTTCCTATATATAGCGCTTGTGAAAATGTTGACAGACGAATAGCAGTTAGACAAACACTAGGGCGGACATGCATTGAGTGTAAATGTAAGCTTTTCTTCATCGTCGGAGTGTCGAAGAACGAAACTGTAAACAACAAAGTGAAGGATGAGATGGAACGTGAAAAGGACATTCTTGTAATAGACAAAATTGACACATACAGGGACCTCAATAACAAAGCTGTTGCTATGTTAGACTGGTTAATTGCACATTGTACAGAGCCAAAATACGTTATTCACTGCCTTGATGATGCTTACGTCGACTTTAGGTATTTCCTTAATCAGTTAAAGGGCATCAAATACGACAATTACATATATGGATTCCATCAGCCGGGTTCTAGACCCGGTCGTGTTAGAGGGTCCAAAATATATTTAAGTCGGAATGAGTATCCATTGGAAGTTTTGCCCAACTATATATACGGACCTGCTTACGCCTTCTTGAATTCAAACACAAAAACATTACGCGAAAATGTCCACAAAGTAGATTATTGCTGGGTGGAGGACTATTGGCTGACAGGACACGTGGCACGTGAAAGTGGAACAACACTCATTGCTTCCAATCTAAGCGTACTGCAAGGTAGTAGCATCCGCGATGGCGTTACATTGAGAAATTTCTTTTATATACACCCTGTGACAGTTAGCGGATTCTATGACATATTCAAAAGAACATCAGCGGATAAATCATGATCAGTACCTGATTTAGCCATTATTGGCGCTTGAATAAACCATTTTATTATATCTCAATATATCCTTTAATGCAAAACCCCCATAGACCTAAAATGCGATATGATAATATATCACCCTCAGATTGAGCTTCCAGGTAAATATATCAGGATATATCAACCCTCAAAATGAGTTTCCAAGTGTATATATCAGGATATATCACCCTCAGAATGAGTTTCCAAGTGTATATATCAGGATATATCATCCTCAGAATGAGTTTCCAAGTGTATATATCAGGATATATCACCCTCAGAATGAGTTTCCTGGTGTGTATATCAGGATATATCACCCTCAGACTGAGTTTAACTAATAGTGTACTTTTAAACTCTTTCGGTATAATAAAATAATTAAGGCATGGTTGTTGGGGTGATAGAGGATATTGTCAACCCCATAGCTGGCATATTTACCCCTCGGCTGCGCCTCTGTAAAAATCACCTTTTGAAACCTTTTGTGATCAATGGAGCATTTGTAATAAAATGCTCTATTTAACATAATGGTTTCAAAAATACACAACTCTAACTTTTCGCGGGGTGAGCATGCCCCCAGATCCCTATAACCATTTCACGTATTTGCAAACAGGGTATATCCAAATCAGATGGCTCATATGGGAGTCGTCTGATCAGGGTCTGCTCTAGCTGTTCGCTTATGGTATAATATAGATATGATTCTACAGTTTCTGTCTGAGCCAGAACATCCTGACTTGTGTATATATGCCATTATAAAAATCAGCCAATAAATATTGATTCTATAATTATTACATGAATATTAAACAAGGAAAGGCTTAACTAACATGACTTGTGTTACATTGGTGCTCTCTTTAATTCCTAAACAAACATTTTTTCCATTTCTTTCGAAATTAACAATCGAGGTGTCAGACAGTTTGCAACCTGATAAAATGTCGTATTATTCGGTAATTCATCTGGTTAAAATATGTTAGCAAATACCTATACATGTATTTATAATACATGCATTGGTTGTTTCTCTTACATGTAGTTTGAAACCACTGTGCTTTCGGCCGTACATTTGGAATCTAAACCCTTCTCATGCTAATGTCCCTTGCAATCATTGTAATCCAGTTAGCTTAGTCCTTTGAGAAACAATTGGCCGAGAAGCAAACAGTTTGGATCCTGGTGAGACGCCGAGTAATCAAAACTGTTATGTTAATTTGTAGATCTTTTTATAAATATTTTGGAGAAATGTCCACTCTAAAACTTCAAGCTGACGACAAGGTAGGGCCTATCAAGTAGAAAAAATGTCTGACAGTGAAACTCGTTGTAACTAGCTATTTTATGTTATAAACAAGCATTATGCCTTGCAATGGTACCTACCGTTATCCTAGTTTAAGTTTTAACAATTACTGTCTCGAAATCTGTAACAGTAAATTAACTGTACAGTAAACCCCCTCTAATGCGACCAGCAAAAAGGGACATAATTCACAGTGGCAGAGGCAGGTGGTAGCTTAATCCAGGACGAAAGTTACACAGAAAGGAGCTTTCTGCATAATTTTCGTCATGCATTAAGCAACCACCTGCTTATGAAGATATCCATGTGTGTTAAGTAAGTGGTCGCATATGAGTGTTCTACTGTATTTATTGAGATTGCCTCATACGGGAAGTTATTGAACGTACACATTTATACCTATAGCGAACGCATGATATTAACTGGTGTGTAAATCATTGTTTTCAACACGTCTATTGTCTTTTAATATTTCTTTGCTTGTTTTCATTTTATTTGTTTGTTCGTTGATATAAATTTTCCGGTAATAAAGTTTTTAACCTCTCTTTCACTGCATTTTATTTAATTCCATTAAATTCGCCTCTCCCTTTAGGCAGAATCGTCTGAATTCTGTATTACTATTGAATCTACGTTTCTGCTTTGACTATATTCTCGGCAATGTTGGATTGATCTAATTGCCGCAGCACGGATGGAAAAATAGTAAAGTCAAGCAGGGAAAGCCACACACAAGACGCAACGACTACCAAAACACTGATAGCAAACAAACGAGACAAACACACACGCGCGCACACGTACACTTACACACTGGGGTTTAAACTGGTTTAAGGACGTCGTATCCTCACATTTGTCTCAAGGTTACCCTAGTTAATGAACAGTGTAAATATAGAGATATCCCCGCCAGACTTCCCTACAGCATAGTTGCTGAAACTTGTTAAAAATATAGATTTAATTATTTTTTAATATGAAGGTCAAATTGAATGGAGGTAAACAAACGGCCATTGCTGGAAATACCTTAACGGGCACTATGATCAGGGCTGGGATAAATTATATGTCAAATGTCAAACAGTTAATGCCAGTCCAACTGCAAATGTAAGCCAGTTTGCCAATCTCACGCTTATATAATTACTGGATGTCAGATGATATGAAAGTACAAAAATGAGTCATGCAGGAAACACCACATACAGAACAAACAGTCGCCCAAACAGCAACACAAGGAAACAGCAAATGTACATAACGATAAAAACATCAAGAGTCACACAAAGACAAAACAAACATACAATCGGGGGAAGATGGAAATACCGCCTTGGAACGGTCAGTGACAAATGTCACTGGGGGTTTAACCGGTTTATGGGCACCCAACCTCACACTTATTCCATCTCCACCCTAAAAAACAGTGTAAATAAACGTATCCCCTCTCCGACAAACTAAACAACCGCGATGGCAAATACAGTGGTAAAGTGCATGTATAACGAAAACATTTAAGTGAACAAACTGTATCCACCTATCGCTAGTGTACTCAATGATTGAGCTGCAAACAGTAACTATAGAAAAGTAATAAAGGGTACGACAAAAACGAAATAGTACAGATACCTGACGTCCTCCTTCCGTTTCTTGATTTAAGAGGTCGCCTTCATAGAGTACGAAACCTTTCTTGTCGGCGCACATGGCCAGCGTGATTGCCAACTGTAAAAGGGTTAACAACCAAACTTGCAGTATGTTGTAGTACTAAAGGATCATATCCCTTTTTAATGAATTTTTTAACATATTTGATGAACAAAGTGAGAAAATGGGTATGTCCAATAATTTTACGAAGTTTGTAAATCACATCATTATAAAATTCAGGATGTGAAACACCGTGTCGCAGAAGTGCCTTGAGATTACATTGGTACTTGCCAATAAGTGAGAGAGTTCGATAGTAAAATTTAGAGAAAGTTTTTCTTAGTTTATGGTATCTATATCCATGCCTAAGCAGCTTTTCAGTTAAAATGAGATTTCGACTGTTAAAATCGTCAATAGATGAACAAGCTCTAGCAAAACGAATAAGTTGAGATATATAAACCCCGTAAGATGGGACACGGGGAACATCTCCGTCAAGATGAGGGAAATTTACAATATTAAAATCAAAATCATCTCTTTTGTCATATATTTTAGAAGAAATAATTCCATTATCAATTTTAAGGTCTAGATAAAAAAAGCTGCATAATTGTCGGACGGGTTAGCTTTATTGAATGTGAGTTCTTTAGGATAAATTGTAGGAATCAGAGTATCAAAGAAAGGGTTATCTAAGTTAAAAACATCATCCAAATACCGTGAAGTTTCGTTGAAGGCTTTTATAACATCTTCTTGTGATTGTGGATTCAAACGTAACATGAAATCTCTCTCATAGCAGTACAAAAACAAATCTGCGACAAGTGGTGCACAATTCGTACCCATAGGAATGCCAATTACCTATCGGTATATAGCATTCCCATAACGTACAAATATGTTATCCGAAAGAAAGGTTAGTGATTCGCAAACTTCTGAGCAAGTCCAATTGGTGTAATATATCATTTGCTCGTCAGTAAAGGCTTTTTCAGCATTACATGCCAGAAATGATGTTTTTTCCCGGGCAAATACTTTCTGGATTAAGTTAGTCAGTTTATCTTTAATTAAAATATGAGGAAGAGTTGTGTATAAAGTAGAAAAATCGTACGTGCTTACAGTGGATGCAAGACACCTTTTGTTCCTAAGTTTGTTTAAGACTTCTGAAGAGTTCTTAATAGAACAGAAGATATTTATTCCAGAATTTTCATAAGTCTTATCACAGTAGAATTTTACATGTTCTTTTACCTTCGTTAAACAAGAAGTCAAAAGTATAGACAATTTGGTAGTTGTAGAGGAGCTAGAATTTGCAATGAAACGCTTTATATGTTTTTTATGTAGTTTTGGTAACCAATACGTTGTAGGAAATATGGAAAAATAGTCAACACCATCAAACAAGAAACGGTAAAGCCACAAGACAAAACATAGCAGGACGCATATCAAGACGAAAAACATTAAACATTAAGCATATTAAACAACAAAATTGACCATAGACTGAAAGCAGGAGTACCGCCTTGGAACGGCCAGTAACTAAAATAAGCTACTGGGGGACTTAAACCTGGTTTACGTTTATGTTGTGTAATTTTAATATCGGTTCCAAGTTGTTCACATTTTTGACATGGTATGAAACGATGGTCTTTTCGTCAGTAGTTACTGAAATGTATGACTTGGTATTAATAGTTTCCTGCTTCAAGACATCGATATAATGTAATCGTCAAATAATAATCACTTAACTGTTAATTAATTAATTCAGTTCTAACACGAAGTAAATACAGACGGAGTGGCATCGAGTCGATCTGGTCAAAAATGCTGTCGTTCAAAATTAATCAACCAATCAGAGCGCAGCATCTTATTGTTGACGAAGGACGCCATTGAGGAAAAGCGTGAAATTGCTCGCAAATTTAAGACGATTTCACCTGTATTGAAGTCTCAAATCGATAGATTTTTTGTGTGAAAGTGTTTGGTAAGTATTAATTTCTTTCATGGGTCCTTGTTTATGGTGCAAAATATTTTAGTTGATGGTTTTTTTGGAGGCGGAAATGAACCTGTTATTTTCAGTGCGTCTGAACTGTTGACAAAATGGCGGCAATGGTCGAAAAATTAGTTTAGCTTTCATATGGTTTGATAATAAAAGTAAGTTTATTGAAATATGTGGTTGCTTATACTTAGTCCAGTGCTTCTGAAGACTATGAACTAATGCATGGTCCATATTTAATCGAAATTTGTGTAGAGATTACGTGTAAACTTAGCTGTGAAAATGACGATTTTTAGCTATATTGCCATTTCACTGAGGATCGCTTTCCTAATACCATGGAATCGGGAAACACTAAGGCTTAATTCTCGTATATTATTTTCATTCAACGTGAGTTGTGATGAAATGCAAATATGTTGAATTAGTGCATGGTATATTTTTTTAAACGATTAATTGGACGATACTCGTATAATCGTGGATTGAAAAAGAGCGATGTACAGTCAAATTTTAAAGTGGTTTTGAAAAAAATACCATAGAATTTATACATTGTTTGTGACAAATGAGTAATTATTTTCAGTTAGTAAGTGTGGAAAAGGAACCTAAATAGTCTGTGGTCAGTAAACAGAGCAGACCCCCTGATCAAACAGTCTCTTTTTGAGCAATCTGATATGAATAGCAAAGGTGTTCTATTCTGTTATGTAGATTTTATTCATTATAATTATAAGACTTATATATTTGCTAGATTATTTTGCTTAATAAACAGTGAAGACTCTGATCAGAGGGTTGTTTTTTAGCTATTGTGTCATTTTTACCGCACACCGTCTGGGTCTACAGTGTTTTAAATGTCAGTACTCTTGATTCCTGCGTTCAAAGATTTTAACAATACAAAGTAACAAATTAGATTGCATGAAAATAAATTGTTAAGACATTTTGAGACTATATTATTACATTACCAACCCAGCCTAAATACTGCTAATTTGCAGAATAGACCTAGGAAACGATCAAATGTGCAAGATGGTCAGTAAATCCCCTATGTTATCAGCAGGGGACATGGGTCAGTGATCACAATTGCCATCTATCACACACTTCCTTATCAACAAAGCAATTAATTATTACGCAACAGGAAAGCTTTCAAATGAGACAAATACCAAACAATGTGCCAATTATCTAAAGTTCTGATTTGTTATTTTTCCAAAAATAGAAAAAAACTATTCTGACTAATTAGATCTATAGTTAGGCATAATTAAACCCCAAAGATTGAGATATATTTAAAAAAAAAATAGATAATGGTGAATTCTAGTTCTAAAGATAGTTTAGATTTATATGATCTAGATCTATCCTAAAACACCTTTACTGGATCTTCTACGGTACTGTACATCCATTTTACAACACATAAATGACCCCAATGGGACGGTATATCTTAATTAATATCTAGATCGTCTTAAAATAGAACGAGAATTAAAATTTTAAATGCTGTTGATCTAAAGTATTCGACATATCAGGTGTGTCCACCAAATAAAGAAATCTCCCAATTCCGAAAAGTTCAGCTGGAAATTTATACGGGCATTCCTTTAAGCCTCATATAAACCTGTTTTTACGCATTTGCAAATGGAGTAGACCCAGGTCAGACGGCTCCTATAGGAGTTGTCTGATCAGGGTCTGCCCTGTTTGCTTATGGAATTTGAAAGATCTGTTTCTTTATATTTTTTAAAATGGCTACAATGTTCCACCTTCGGTTATAACTGTTTTGTCCTTGAATATTCAGTAGGTATTGAAATTTGGAATAAACATAGAATAGGGAAAGGGTTAAAAGGGTATGATACTCCATATACCCAGATCAGCCTTCTTCTAAGGTGTAAGACCTGATCAGTCTTCAAAATTTGACTATTTCCCAGCTTGAAAAACAATGTTGATCTGGATATGCCTTTCGGATACAGTGATCTGGGGGTATACCGTTTGTAGTGCTGTAAGACATATTTTCTTAAATAATTTTGTTTCTTGTTTCAGACACACCAGAATCGGACACTTTCCTGGCAGAATTGTTGTCACCCACATTCTTTCTGTTAGACGACGAAAGTCTGAATATATAGGTGGTAGCCAGGCATTAGCTCCATATCCAGGAAATACACGTCAGCATATCTTGTTGCCTGATATTGACAATGTTCATATGATAAATGGAAGAAGTCTGTATGTTTCTAATTTGGTGATATAACCTTTGCCATTTCGCTCTTTTGCAAGCAGAAAGGAAAGGGTTAAACAGTGTCATCATTTGCAAAGTGTCTGAAATGTGTTAGTGTCGATGCACTTTTTATGTTCTGTGCATAGTGTAAATATGGATTAACTAGTCTCTATGTTTCTGCTGGGAATACCTGTATACAAACAGATATTAACTCATTTGTGAGTACAATTCGGTTTATCTCCCAGCACCTCTCCATTTTTTCATCATAGTTGAAGTTTTATTAAATGTTTGTATCAACAATTCTGAAGTTTGATATACAGCTCATCAGACCTTGTCACCTGCACTTTTACATGATTCTTAACTTTGAATAAATGGAGAGAAAAAAATTCACTGCATGATTTATCCTAATTCACTTGTGTTCATAATCATTTTTTCTCTTTACAGAGTTCTAGGCAGCAACCATATGGTTGAGGGTAAAAAGTTGAATTGTTTTCCCACCCGTCTCATGAGTTCTCATTAGAATCACCATGACGGGCCAATTCTAATTCTGATGAGTACTCACAAGATAAGGTTTAGAGGAGAAGATATACGCAGTTATCTGGAGCTCTGTCTTTCTCCAAATATTTATAATATTTATGCAAATGAATAAATAAGAATTTGTTTACTTTGTGAATAACAATACATGTATTGAAACTATTGGGTCTCATGTTTCATTTATCCCTCACTAACCTTTACTAACACTAACCATGAATGATTGCATGTACATTATACCCTGCTCCTTTTGAATAAAAAACTCTTTACTCCATAAATACGCCTTTGCAAACAGAGTAGACCCAGATCAGACGGCTCCTAAAAGAGCCGTCTGATCAGGGTCTGCTCTGTTTGCTTATGATATAATATATATATATGGTTCTACAGTTTCTGCCATGGCCAAAACTTCCAAGTGTTGTTTTAGCAATAAATATAATCATGTTTTGTTAGTTTATAAAATCCCTTCAATGTGCCACGTTCCGTTTTTCATTACAACTATTTTGTACATGCATATTCGATAGGTTTTGAATTTTGGCAGCATAGAACAGATGAAGGATTTTAACCTTTTCATTATCATCAATGCGTAGGGCCTGCTCTGTTTGCTAATTGAATGTGATAGGTCTCACTGTTTGTTTACTTTCTTAAATAGCTACAATGCCGCGCCTTCCATATTTTATTATAACTATAAACTGGCCATGACTGTTGAACACAAACGCACGTGTAGGTTAACAGGTGACATGAAAAAGGAACCGTGTTTTCCAGTTGTGCTTATGGTTTACGTAGGGTTTCTAATTTGATCATTTCAAGGTCATCCTGACACTAAATTTTTAATTTATTACATAATGAATATTTTTTTTCAGATTCCTGTAAGTTTTCCAGATCTGTATAAGGTTATTTTTCTCATGAATGGCGATTCGTTTTTGTCACCTTCATGCAAACTGCTTGGTGCAACAGCTGGCGATTAAAAAAAACAAATAGGATTTTAACTCTTTTTTTTATACTATATTTGATATATTCTAACATCAATTCCAAAAAATCTAAAGATCATAGGATCTTTTCATGATTAATTAGTGGTTTCTTGTTCGTGTGTGTGTGTGTGTTCTGTATTTTGCACTCGTCCATCATTCAGCTTCATTTCGCAACATTTTAACTCGTTACAAAATATTGCCACACGCATTTTGAAAACTGACAATTCCATATTTTTTTTTAATGAAGATGAATGTCTAAGCTGTCTAACAAAACCATTTATATAAAAATCCGACGATATATAATGAATGTAGAGAAACGTACGCAGATATTGGTGACATTTTTTTATTAAAAATTCGCAATCGCCTCACTATAAAATCAGTAACCGAGAGCTCGATATCGATTATTTTAGCGATAACGATGTACAGGTAAGCGACGACAAGTGTTTCAGTACATTGTATCGGTTTATAGTTCGATGCCACTCCGTCTGTATTTACTTCGTGGTTCTAAAGCTCCTACTGTAAGAAGCATTCTTATTAATTAGAGTCTACTCTGTTTGCCAATACGTCAGAATTCGTCTCTTTTCTGTTAAGGGTTAGAGTATTTGATAAGAAATTACCACACAGCGATTCGTGACGTTTCGCTTATATATAAATAGTAATATAGAGAATTGTCAAAGTTTGCTTAATTCTGTGGGACTTGCACGTGTTTTACCTATATCATGATGCGGCGCATGCGCATTAGAGGTAAACATAATTCTGTTTCCGGAAAAACAGGGAGGGGTACTTTTTGACAGGTAAGAGGTTTTTACTTAATTACCGCCGTTACGTGCGAAATTCTTTTACATGCATGTGCAATATTCTTGAAGTAAATTTGCAGCATGAAACTAAGACAAACATTTGCGTTACCTTATGTATTTTACAATAGTTTTACTTCATTAAACTGGTTTGAGTTTTAAACCCGAAAAAAGGCCGAATTTCAACATTGCATACCGGTTAGTCATTAGTGAAATACATTGAACAGTTCGCGCAAAATCAACTTTGATTTATACTGCTACAAGAAGGTACTTGCATGCAATCAGCGGTCATGACAGGCTGAAGCAAACTCTGGAAAATACCTAGTCTCATTAATGACCCGTAAGACAGCATGCTATTTTTGTGACAGGTGCCGTCTTACAATCTCTTCAATCTCATGGCAATACGTCAAATACGGGGTGGAAATCGTTAATTTTCTAATTTACAATCGGGTCATATTGAACTTAATTTTCAATGTAAATCTGCATGTTTGTTGTAATGACATCATTCAAACAACAACTGACCTCAGATACGCTCATAAATCGCCGTTCCACTAACGAAACAAACAAAGGGTGCACAAAACGAAAGGATACAGTACTACTTGAGCATGGAAATTTGATAAACAATCAGAAAGATGCTTGTGATGTTTTTAATAATTTTTTCGTTAATGTTGCTAAAAATATTGGAAACAGTTCGGTGGATTTAGATGAGAATCACCCCAGTGCAACAGCTATCAAAAGGAACAAACAATTAGAAACAGATTTGACTTTTGAACCTGTAAGTGAATTTTTTGTCAGTCAGCAAATAAACAAGCTTAATATTAAAAAGGCAACTGGCTATGACAATATTTCATCAAAACTCGTAAAATTAGCGAAACCATCCATTTTAAGCCCAGTTACTAGTCTTATAAATAAATCTTTTGCAACATCAGTTTTCCCAGATAGTCTAAAAATTGCACAAGTCACTCCAATTCATAAAAAGAAGAGTACTCTGGATAAAGAAAATTATCGCCCAGTTAGCATATTGCCTGTTTTCTCAAAACTTTTCGAAAGGGCTATAAATACTCAACTTCTTGATTTCTTTGAACAGCATTTCAATTTATTTTTATCAGCGTTCAGACAAAAATATGGATGCCAAACAGCTCTCCTAAAGATTATAGAAGACTGGAAACAGGCCCTGGACAACAATAAATATGCAGCTGCTATTCTAATGGACTTGTCCAAGGCCTTTGACTGTCTTCCACATGACTTACTTTTATTAAAACTTAAATGTTATGGTCTTTCAGAAAATGCTGTAGATTTGATTGCTAGCTATTTAAACAACAGAAATCAATGTGTCAAACTAGGAACAGACAAAAGTAGCTTTCTACAGATATATAAAGGTGTCCCACAAGGCTCTATTTTAGGTCCGGTTCTGTTCAATATTTTTATTAATGATATTTTTCATTTTGTAGAAAATTGTAATCTGTACAACTATGCTGATGATAACACCCTGTCTGACTCTGATGCTGATCTGAAAAATGTAATTACAAGGCTGGAAAAAGACAGCAGGTCTCTTATTAAATGGTTCTCCATGAATAAAATGCAGGCTAATCCAGAGAAATTCCAAGCTCTAGCGATAGGTAAAAAGACAAAGGACTGCAACATCTCTTTTAATTTGGACAACAATACAATTCACTGTGAGGATGAAGTAAAATTACTAGGAGTTACAATAGATTTTCAACTCAATTTCAATACACATGTTTCAAATATATGCAAAAAAGCATCTAGACAGTTAAATGTACTCAAAAGAATTGGTAAATACTTGTGTAAACTAGGAAAACTCAATATCTATTACTCTTTTATTTTATCAAATTTCAATTACTGTCCTTTAACTTGGCATTTCTGTGGAGAAGTAAACACTAAAAAAATGGAGAACATTCAGAAAAGAGCACTCAGATTCATCTATAACGATTATAATTCAAATTATGAGCAATTGCTTTTCAAATCTAAACTACCCTCTCTGAAAATCCGCCGATTAAGAACTATGGCTCTGGAAACTTTTAATATTATAAATAAAGAAACCCCTGCTTATCTACATGACCTTGTCAAAATTAAAAATGGTTCTTATTCTTTTAGGTATTCAAATACAGCAGAAATTCCTCGGGTAAGAACAAGCAAATACGGTCTTAGCTCTTTCCGTTACAGTGCAGCCAAGCTCTGGAACTCATTTCATCTAAACATTTGTATTACCGTGAATAATAGGCCTAAAATAGAGTTCTCCATATGTATGTGGAAAGCTCTCGTTTTAGATTTTTTCCCGTTTTTTTTGCATAATTTGACAGACTCAGCAGACCCTGATCAGTAAATTTTGATTTCAATTTACTGTTTTGAGCCTGCTCTGTCTATACATATTCAAATTATTGTAACTGTTTCGCTAAATCTATATAGGACCCCGTTGGAAATAAGTTGAAAAACTTTACGGGTTATCCTGTGTATGTATAACATGTCTTTTTTTTATATAAATAACAAGAAGTCGATAACTGTTATGTCAAATTGTATGACTGTAATTGTATTGATGACATATATATATATATACACAAATAAATCTATCTATCTATCTATCTATTCCTCAACACTTCAGAGAAGAAACAAATTTTAATCAATATCGGAGCTTGGTAAACACCTGGAACGGGGAGAGCTGCCACTGTACTTACTGTAAGAACAGTTCCTAGTTTACCCATTTGTTTTGTTTTTTGTTCTTCTGCTGCTTTAAAAAAAAGTATGTGTTTTTAATGTCTGCCTGTGGAATGTATACTTGTGCCATGTTGCTTTGTTATCCTGTTCTTAATGTGCTTTTTTTTTTGTAATATGTGCATGCTTGCAGGTTTTTGTGTTGCTTTGCTACCGAATTTTAAAAACTGCTTAATATGCCATGTTTCTCTTTTAGGCTTTACTTATAAATGCTTTATTACTACCTACTACAGGTATAGGATATCATGTGTAATCTTATATATGTGCTTTTAAGCTATGCTTACTTGTAACCTTTATATATATATATGTGTGTTTGTGTGTGATGTCGGTCAATAGCTATCCATAGCTAATGTTTACTGTTATATGACATACCGACTTTAAATAAAATTTTTGTATCTTTGTATCTTGATAGTCATGCAGCAGACTACCGGTGATGTAGACATGTTTACTTCAGTTTGAATTTCTGCGCATGCGCTGTGAACTACCGTAGATATCCACAGTATTGAATGTGTACTTCGATGATTTCGCTTTGTGGATTTTAATTGTACAGCAATAAATATGTTGAAAAGCATGACGATGAATGACAGTATGTGTAGATCCATGAAAGAAAAATGTATACATGCTTTGAAAGCAGTATAGACCCAAGTCAGCTGAATCATCGACGTAGCGTCTGATCTTTATTTTGAAGTTCTTTACAGTAGCAATATTTTGTTTAATTCCTATGAAAACCTGGGATTATCCCTTTGCATGTTTAGTATGAAATGACTGGCAGTTGCTGATAGATGGAGCCAGATTAGACGCAGCGTAATTCGTCGTCTCACCAGGATCCCAGCTGTTTGAAATGCGTCAATAGTTGTTGTTGTTTTTTTTTATCAGAATTTGAGCAGACATCGATTTTCAGCAGTTAATGATTAATATATGTCATGTGAAGCTTAAATTGCGACTGGTCTAGTTCTATACAATTTGGCTTTTGACTTTTCTTAGGCCTAAAAAAAAAATAGGGTTGTTTCTGGTTACATGCCCCCCAAAAAGGTGGGTCGGTAGGTCGGGAACTTTTTTTTTTTATTATTATTATTTTTTTTGGTCAGCAGTATGCTAAAAATCGAACTGATACCTAAATACGAACATATGTTCATAGTAGGCATAGTCTTATATGAATAATCATCAACATTCACCAGGTAACGGTCAATCTATGGTATGGACTTATTGGCATTTAGTACCCCACTGTAAAACTCCACTATTTACCAAATCGTATTTTCTACAAGGAATGTACTGTATGTAGTTTAACCAAGTAAACTCTTCTTTCAATTTCTGACAGAATTGCCTTTTTTCTTCCTTTCTCTTCGACGACTCCTTACATTTCCCTTTCTTTCGTGTCATCTCCACTGCCCGTAAACCCAAATTGAAACTGGCATATATCGTCGTGAGTGTACACAACAGAAAAGTGGTGTTAGTGTGGGAAACCAAGATTTACGACATCTATTTTACGACATACATTTAGGGAACGTTTCATAATGTTTCAAGTGGTGTCATTAAGAATCATTTGGCTAATATTTTTTCTGTAAATATATTCCCTTAAAATATAAATTTCCACAAAAACATTTTTTACACGAAACCTGAACTGAAATAAAAGCATTAGAATAGCTAGCGATTTTTCGACAACGACAGTGTTTTATCACAATACCCTAACTTAATTTGAGACAATCCCGACCTCGACGTTATGAAGGAAGTCACATGGTTGCAAGGTGCTCGCAGCTTTCTCTACTTACTACAATGATAAAACCAAAACAATAACGACAGAGGATGAAAATGAGTGGAAAAACTTGCAAAATGAATGGAATTTTTCTAGAATCGATTATTTCGCACTGGACCATTCAGTCCAGTTGAATATTTAACGACTGGACCTGACCTGCACTGTACTAGAAATGTCGCTCGGTCTATGGTTAGTGTCAAACTCCGATGTATCTTTTTAGCGTTTTCTTTTGACTGTGGCGAAAAAAAATTTGACCGTTGGAAATGTTGAGATATGTCAACATAATGGGAATTTCTCCATCGGTTTTTTCTTTGAAATTCTTTCACAAAAAGTTGGATAAAAAGAGGCTTTTTCGAATTGGAAAGTCCCCGAAGATCGGCCTCTCACTAAACACGTAATAATCACAAGAGACAGAACCGCGGAAATTTCTGGATGCAATAAAAAAAAGTGAGTCGGGGGGTAAAATGGACGGTCGGTCGGGTAACCAGAAACAAACCTATTTTTTTTTTACGCCTTAACTAGTTTAGCCATTCCGCGAGAAGAACTTGTTAAAGGATGAGTGGGTGTTAAAGTCATATTCTGTCCATTGTTTTTGTATAAATCAATCAACACCAAAAATTGTACACATATTCATAGATGTATCATTAAAATAATGTCTATAGCCCATTTTCACAGTTTATAAATTATATATATATTCAGATCAGATAGATACTATTGCTATCCGAATACTGCTAAATTCTTAGAAAACCGTCGACCTTTTATGAGCCGGAAAACGTCGTCGATTAGGGCCTACAACAGACACGTCGGCCAATGTCCAATAACTTTCGGATCAACGCTATGAATATTAAAAACAAACAGCTAATGTATGTCAGTCGAGAGAATAAAAGGTATATTGCGTGATACTTTACGTGCATGTATATCGAGTTCCTATGGAGACACAATATATATTCCTACTATAGTTATCACGTTCTTCCGTATAGCGGTATAACCTTCTCCGTGATGTTTTGTTACTTTGTTTTTGTTGCATTGTTAATAATGTTTCTGTCATACTGTCAGTGTTTACATATATATTTTGTCCTCATGGGCTTTAAAGCTCAATGGAATCATTTGAATAAAACTAAACTAAACTATATTTACAACAAATTCCGTGTATGACAGACGTGTTTAGAACTGTTATTTCCGAGGTATTAAAACTAGTTTTTTCGATACGAGCAACTATTTCGTAGCTAAATACTTTAGTGTGAACTTAGTTTCAAGTCACATAGATTACGATTTTGAAGTAATTTTGTTCTTCAAATTGTATGAGCAGTGTACATCTTTACGAAATTAACCAAAGGAAGCTCTAGATCTCTGGGATTATTTCATAAATGCAAAACACGCTTGAATTACATGTATATGCTAACAAAGTGAACTTGAATCGTAGGAAAATATACAGAACAGATGTGGATAAGAAAGAATGGAAACACTAGAATGGAAACACCCGTCAAACTATACAAGTACTTTATATTAATTCATATTTTCTCAATTCATGTTTGCAATAGTAGGGCAACGCATCCGGGTTTCTCTGTATCCTCTCACCTCTCTCTCTGGGGCGTCCAATTAGCTGAAAGCGAGAAGAAACGGATGTAAAAAAACACAAACAAACAAACCTGTTTACAGATATAAGATGCATATAAAAGATAGATGAACAAAGCATTTAACGAATACACTCGATTTCAGTTTAAAATTGTAAATATAAGTGCATCTTTATTTGCGGACAGAAGGAACATACTTATACATGTATTAACCAACGACGTCTGACTTTATCAAGATCGCAAATGATAAAAGTATATGCAGTTTTAACCTATATGCTGCTAATGGCAGCATGGACGCGAAACATGGATGAAGATACATTGTATAACTTGGTGTCTGATTAGTAAATGATGCATCATTCTACATGTAAGCAAAATGACATGCAAAAAAGCAAACAAATGTTTGCGTTGACGAAAATTTGCATTAGTATGGGTTGACAATTAAACATTTAGTCTAACGAATTCAAATTCCAGCTGATTGCTCCAGTACTCCTGCAGGGTTCCCACAAAACAGAAAAAATAAAATTCCCTGACTTTTCACTGACTTTTCCCTGTCCGAATTTCAATTTTCCCTGACCCCATGTTAACAGATTAAGTTTAATTGGTCATCTATGAGCATGATCAATAAATGTTGGCCTCCGTCCTCCCCATCAGCCAATCCTTACCACCTCTCTCTTTATGACAACTATATATACAGCAGTAGTGTTTTGATCATTTTTAAAAAAATGTTTTTGACTTTTTCATTTTAATTGCTCAATATTGAATGCTACATGCAGGATGCCAAACATGTCCTAATATGCACCCAAAGTATAAAGTATCTTGAATATTGTCTACCTCTCTTAACCCTTTCCTCCATGATTTTTTATTAGAGACTCCATCTACTATGAATATATAATTAAGTAAAATTTTATTTTTTTAAAGCAAAGTTAAGAAATATTTTGGCAGTAGACTACAGTAAAAACTCAGATTTATGATATTTTTCTAAGCAAACAGAGTAGGCCCTGATCAGGCAGCTCCTATAGGAGCTGCCTGATATGGGTCTATTCTGTTTGCAAAGGTGATAAAATGTGTATCTATGGTAGAAATGGTTAATCTTTCATTTTTTCTGTGTAAGCTGAATTTTAAAATAGTACGTCATACAGTGTGTAAGACACTGATACAGCATGCTATTAAAATTGGGCCTCAGGGCTGGCTAGTTTTCTATAGAAACACATGGTGAAAACTTTGAAAATATTCTCCTCTGATTTTCTGGTGAGCGATATCAGGGCCTTTCAGGCCCTCTTGTTTTGCAATTTAATCAAAATTTTGCATCACTTGGGATGTTTTTCCCAAATTGGGAAAAATAGGTCCTTTTAATGGGTCTATGTAGATGCCAGAAAAGGGTCTACATTTTCACTGTTTTCCTAATAGCAGACCAAATATTGCTGCCCTTACAAGTGAAGACAGTACAGTAGAATGTCGAATATCTAGCACCGCTGCCCAGCCTGTCCTAACAAGTGAAGACACTACAGTAGAATGTCCAATATCTAGCATTGCTGCCCTATTCTAGCACTGCTGTCAAAATGGATGCTGGAGTCTTGCAGAGGTGCCAGAATTCTCCATTGATTTTGTTTTAACATACTTCATGACAGATATACTATAAAATTTGGATGTGAAATATACAAAGCTAATCAAAGATGTATAAAGATGTTCTCTTTGATTTTATGGCTGAATGCATGTAACAAAAATGTGACGTGTATTTTGACATGATAATCTTTGAAAAAGGCCCTTAACGGATCAGAGCAATTCAAGTATTTATGTATAAAGATGTTTGATTTAGTCAAAATTGAAGAAACTGCCTTAGCCTTTTATTTTCATTCTTTCTCCTTTTTCACATATTTCCTCAGCCCTCATCCTTTGGTTCCAAAATTCCCTGACTTTTCCCTGACTTTTGCCAAATTTCAAATTTCCCTGACCAATTAAAATATTCCCTGACTTTTCCCTGACCTTGAAAAAAAAATCTTTTTCCCTGACTTTTCCCTGTCCGTGGGAACCCTGTCCTGAGAATGGTTTACCAAGACGAATAAGTCAGAAAAAGAACTGTTCAACAGTTTTTTGTATTCTTTGCGTAAGCAATGGATACATAGGCGGCGTTCCACCATCGAACCCATAGTAAACCTGCCTACCTGGGAACTGCCATTCCGCATAGCAGTCTAGTGCAATTTATTGACCTGCATTCGATGAATACAAACGGCGTTTAATAACATGGCGTGCGGTAACAATCATGGTATACTATTTCCGACATGAAAATGCTTCGTAACATTAGCTTTGGTTTAGTATAACTGCAACAAAATCCATAAAACATAGCAAAATGTAAGAAGGGTGCACGAATATACAAATATCATTCACATGACGAAATCACATGACCATAATATGAATAAAAGCATTCTCCCTGCGGCGTTTTCTCAATGAATAAAGAAGTGTGCCGATCACGCACATAAACTGTGTCGGCTGCGAGTGGTCAGTTTGATAATACGCATAGCGGGAAACGACTGATGAGCAAACTGCAATTAAATTGTCCACTGAAAGAGTGTTAATCTTTTCTCCTATAGATACGCAATTTCATGCCAAAGCGCATTTATTCGATATCAGGAATTTGATTTTCAACACATTAATCCCATGCAAATAAAACTGCAGCGTCTGCAACGCTTTGATTGTTTTTTGTTACGCTAACGGTCATACGACGTAATTTTTACATGCGAATGTGAGAGATGTTTGTGTTGCAGTGTTTGTCACAACAATACTTGGTGCACTTAGTAGGAATAAATTAGACACTGTCCAGAAGGATGTTTCTATGAAAATGTTCACGACTACACATACATTCTTAACTCCACAGATATGACGTTTGCCGCAGATCAAGCGGCTCTTGTAGGAACCGTCTAAATAGGGTCTGTTCTATTTGCTTATGGTAATGAAATAAAATAGATGTTTTCCGTCATGGCCAAAAATCACCGTGTTCGCATGCTAAAATAAAGTGCATCTAATTAACATTCTAAAATGAGCATTCATGGAGTAAAGGGTTAATATATGTGTTACATACATGGTATTTCTATCACTTTGTTTAAGCACTGTATTGGAAACCTTCATATTTTGGACACATAAATCTTGATTTCTGAAGTAACTGTCAATCGCTGGTCCTGTACTTTGGTGCATTATATAACTTGTTAGCTCACCAGAGCACAAAGTGCTCAGGGTGAGCTTTTGTGATCGCCTGATGTCCGTCGTCCGTCGTCCCGCGTCAACAATTTGAACCTTTAAAAATCTTCTCCTCTGAATCTACGGGGTTCTCAGCTTTCATCTTTGGTACATAGCATCACCTATAGGTCCTCTACAAAAGTTATATAAATAATGCCCCTGGGGTCAAAATTGGCCCCGCCCCAGGGGTTGAAAGTTTTCAATAGAAACATATAGTAAAACTTTGAAAATCTTCTCCTCTGAAACCAGAAGGTTCTCAGCTTTCATATTTGGCACATAGCATCATGTTCAGGTCCTCTACAAAAGTTATATAAATTATGACCCTGGGGTCAAAATTGGCCCCGCCCCAGGGGTGGGAAGTTTTCAATAGAAACAAATAGTGAAATCTTTGAAAATCTTCTCCTCTGAAACTGAAAGGCTCTCATCTTTCATATTTGGCACAGAGCATCATGTTCAGGTCCTCTACAAAAGTTATATAAATTATGGCCCAGGGGTCAAAATTGGCCCCGCCCCAGGGGTGGCCAGTTTTCAATGGAAACAAATAGTGAAATCTTTGAAAATCTTCTCCTCTGAAACTGGAAGGCTCTCAGCTTGCATATTTGGCACAGATCATCATGTTCAGGTCCTCTACAAAAGTTAGTTTTCTATAAAAGCATATAGTGAAAACTTTGAAAATCTTCTCCTCTGATTGTCTGGTGAGCGCTTAAGGGCCATTCTGGCCCTCTTGTTTTTATATTGTTCTTTTATTTGCCGTCTCTGTGTTCGGGATCTATACTGGTTTCAAGTTTGGTTTTTTGTCCATATTTGCGGTATAGTTACGACAATTTCAAGTGCCTTGCAATTTCTCTGTAATAAGAACTTGTGAGTTTCTAACCCTTCCTCCGCTGTAAAAGAAAATAGTTATCCTCAAATTTGGACCTGCACTTCTGAGAAACTATTGACTGGGTGTCAAACAGGTTGGATAAGACGTCGATCTACATAGCGTCTCACCAACATCCAAGCTATTTGCAACTGCCAGTCAAGTGACTGTAATTATTCCAAATTTCAATAACTACTGAATATTCATAGACATAATAAATAGTAGTAATGAAGTGTGGAAAGTGGAAAATAGTAGTCATTTAAAAAAGTAAAGAAACAGATCTTTGAAATTCAATTAGAAAACAGAGCAGACCCTGATCAGACGGCTCCAATACTGAGCCATCTGGTCTGGGTCTACTCTGTTTGCAAATGCGTGAAAACACGTTTATATGAAGAAAAGGGTTAACGGGAGAAGACTTAGCCCTTCAGTCCATAAATACTCCTTTCTACGACTTTGCAAACAGTGTAGACCCAGATCAGACGACTCCTGTAGGATCCGCCTGATTAGCGTCTCCTCTGTTTGCTTATGAAATTAAAGAATTATGATTATATCATGCTACAGTTCCTGTCATGGGCAATATTTCATGGGCCGATCTGATAATTCTAATTAATATTTCTAATATAAAAATATTCATAGAGTGAAGGAATGTTACCGTTACCCTTATTTATGCAAATTTAAAAAAAACCCAAAAAAACTTACTGCGAGTACTGTGAGCAAATAAATTAATGTAAGTTTGCGTTCAGCCTACGGTCAATTTTGTTGTTTAATATGCTTAATGTTTAATGTGTTTCGTCTTGATATGCGTCCTGTTATGTTTTGTCTTGTGGCTTTACCGTTTCTTGTTAGATGGTGTTTGGTGCGGTGTCATTTCGTGTGTGGCTCTCCCTGTTTGACTATTTTTCCATTTATACTTTCTGTACTCTGTCGGTCAATAGCTATCATAGCTAATGTTTACTGTTATATGACATACCGACTTTAAATAAAAATGTTTTTATTTGTATTGTATTGTCCATTTTTACTCTGTACTTTCCTCTTCAAAAAAGTGTTATCTATTACAAGTTTTCCAAGTTCAATTTCCCTACTTTTTCTTTTTAAACTGAAATTATTAAAATGCTGCATGGATCATGATTAGATAATGCGTTACTAGGGTCGGGATCCAAATTATTTGCGTAAATGTAACTTTATGATTTGAACGAAATGTAAACTCCGAAAACGATTCTTGTCTGAAATTAACGCATACTGCTACCTACACTGTTGTTGTCTCGCGATCTGAGTGTATACACACGAGTGCAATATAGTGGTTACTGTTAAGCGCTACGAGGAAACGGATTAAGTGGATTAAAAGCAACAAAAAACTAACTGACCTCGGAATTTTCTTGTCAGGTAGATACATTTAAATTTTAATACATATTTATACTGCTGCATGTCTTTATTTAAGAATTTTGTCGTTTTTGGAAGAAAATCCAGCAGCAAACAGAAATCATTTGCTGGCTACTGAGGGTGTACTGAGGAACGTCCTAACCTAAATCAGTCTTAATGCCTGTGTACTCTCCGGGATAGCGTTAAAACCGAAAGTAGCTCGATATCACCATTTAGAGTACACAGATGTGAACTAGAAAATACCGTACATTTTACATAGAGGATCTTACATGAGTGTTCTTGATTATTGGATTTATTAAATGAGTCTTTTTAAAACGATAAAAAACGAGCTTTAGCGAGTTTTTTTATCGTTTTAAAAAGACGAATTTAATAAATCCAATAATCATGAACACAAATGCAAGATCCTATTTATAACATAACACACACAAATGTTATTTGCAGCCAATATTTCAGCTGTAACGTGGATTGTTATAAATTCTCCTTACATATAGAAATGATGAATGAAAGGTGTTATTAGGTTCGCTGGGTAACTGGGACAAAGTACATGTAGGTCCAAAATTTCCAACTCTTTTTTTGACTTACTGTCATATCAACCAGGATCTAATTCAGACCTCTCTGGTATTCAATTTAACTGTGATAGTTTATGATACAAAAACATACAGAAACACGTCAAAATAAATTTTTGAGTTACAGTTTTGACATACATAGTTACAAACACGTCACATTATGACGTCATTGTACACAACATGTGTCTATGTAAAGCGCGCCATTTAAATGAAGACCCACATACAGTCGCCAACACGTCTGACACTCACTGTCAATGGGATTCAAAATGCACCTTCATTTTGGTATATTAAGCCCTTCATCAGTGTTGTATACACATGGACATGGGACATTTCCACCGAGAGAAAAAATCTCGATTCAAGTTCAGTGAAAATGTGTGAAATGGACAACAGATTCAGTACGAATTGCTGCATAAAATGTGTTGGAACAGGGAACGCGATCAGCTGAGTATAGCATATTTGAAATATGTTGTGCTGTGCTGGATTCAGATGACTATAGTTGTTGATTGACGAGATATGTTTATGAGTAGAAATCTGCATAAACAAAAGGACATGCAGTGAAGAAAATGTAAAGTTGTGGAGGCATTTTCTATGTAGAATGGATTGTATGGGTCAGAGTAGCTGGTAGGTCTTTTTATGCCCCCAAAGGCGGGCATATAGTAATCGCATTGTCCGTCCTTCCCTCTGTCCGTCTGTCCGTCAGTCCGTCCGTCCGTCCGTCTGTCCTTCCGTCCCAAATTCGTGTCCGGTCTGTAACTTCTTCATCTATCAATGGATTTCAATATAACTTGCCACAAATGTTCACCAGACAAAGACGATGTGTCGCGTTCAACTCACTGGTCCATGGGTCAAAGGTCAAGGTCACAGGGTACAATTACTTTGTCACAAATTTCGTGTCCGGTCTGTAACTTCTTCATCTATCAATGGATTTCAATATAACTTGGCACAAATGTTCACCACACAAAGACGATGTGTCGCGTTCAACTCCCAGGTCCATGGGTCAAAGGTCAAGGTCACAGGGTACAATTACTTTGTCACAAATTTCGTGTCCGGTCTGTAACTTCTTCATCTATCAATGGATTTCAATATAACTTGGCACAAATGTTCACCACACAAAGACGATGTGTCGCTTTCAACCCCCAGGTCCATGGGTCAAAGGTCAAGGTCACAGGGTACAATTACTTTGTAACAAATTTCGTGTCCGGCCTGTAACTTCTTTATCTATCAATGGATTTCAATATAACTTGGCACAAATGTTCACCACACAAAGACGATGTGTCGCTTTCAACTCCCAGGTCAATAGGTCAAAGGTCAAGGTCACAGGGTACAATTACTTTGTCACAAATTTCGTGTCCGGTCTGTAACTTCTTTATATATCAATGGATTTCAATATGATTTGGCACAAATGTTCACAAGACAAAGATGATGTGTCGCTTTCAACTCCCTGGTCCATGGGTCAAAGGTCAAGGTCACAGGGTACAATTACTTTGTCACAAATTTCGTGTCCGGTCTGTAACATCTTTATCTATCATGGATTTCAATATAACTTGGCACAGATGTTCACCAGACAAAGACGATGTGTCGCGTTCAGCTCCCTGGTCCATATGTCAAAGGTCACGGTCACAGGGTACAATTACTTGTTTATCTGTGAATGGATTTCAAAGGAACCTGGCACAAATGTTCACCACACAAAGACCATGTGTCAACTCCCTGGTCCATGGGTCAACGGTCAAGGTCACAGGGTACAATTTTTAGGGGCATTTGTCACTTGACTGTGACTTTCTTGTTTGGCATACATTTTGTAGATAATTACTGACAGCGATTACAATTTGTATTATTTTATCGAAATTAAGGCGCAAGTGCCAACAGTCCTTTGCATTCTATCGTGACTCAATCGTTGACATGTAGGTCACCGTCCGCCAGTTTGTTTGTTTTGACAGTGCGTATGAATACAGTTCGGTCGTTCAAATGTTATTCACTAGTGAATATATGCCCGTGAATATCAAAAAATAAATTATAGTGTTACGTCACGCTGAAGCCACGAGTTATGTTTACACATTATTAAACATTTGGAAGACTTACTCCTTCATTTCTCCACCAAACACTGTGTTGTGACCACTCTTTAGAATTGCCTCTTCGAGACGATTCTAAAGAGTGGTCACAACATAGGGTTTGGTTAAGAATTGATGATCTTACATGTAGTATTTGAGTATACACCTGTATCTGTTGCTCATCATGCACTTTAGTGGCTACCAGTGGGGTGGAACAGACCACACAGGTAGCTCAGTTGTCTTCCTAGACTGACACACAGTTCATTTTAATAGTGCCAGAATATGGCAACCCCAGAATACATGTATTGTTAGCACAAAGTGCAGATGTTATATGTAATTGAGATCAATCTATTCATTTTTTTGAGAACAGATTTGATACAGTTTTGCTCCCGATTTCCAAACTTAATTGTACTAGAAACCCTAATATATGAACAAGTTTTTTAGAATGAAATTTGTAATGATTAGTCTCAAAATACGGAGGAAATCGCTGAACGTTTGTTACAAGTTTCACTGCAAAAAATGAATAAGTACTAGATGACATGAGGATTTGTTCCAAGTTCAATTCGTGGTCTTGCCAAATATATCAAATGAAACCGTTCTTTACATCTACTACCCTGTACCATTTCAGAATTCGAGCTGCCATGTGGGTTTCATCAGGCTCCTTTTTGAGTGGCCATTTGTTTGACTTTAAATTTCAATAAAAAAACATACTTGATGGGATTGTCCGATATCATAATGCACGTAATTATCAGATTATTCGATGAAATTCGATTTCTTTGTAGCTTATAATAATACGGTACATACATGTGCCACAAGGCTTGGTCAAATTTTGCTCCATAGTAAGCTAGCTTGCTGTTAGACGTTTAAAGGCGTGAATGAGTAACGCCAGTTAATGTGTTTGTCCGATTACCAATGCTGCTAAACGTAATTAAGTTGTCGAGCGTGTGTTGTTTGGTGTTTGCAATTGCAAACAACTCGTAATTACCGACGGTGAAATGTGTGTATCACAGCTGAGTTATCAATCCAATCTGAATTTGATATTCAATTTAGTATTCCAAGGAAATTTTTTGGAAGTGCTCGCCAATACTACACGAGGGATATTATAAAAATCATTAAAAAATATATTGTGGATTTATGTGAATTTGTCATTTCTTATTAGTTGCGATATGGAGTTTTACTTACATACAGGTCAACAATGAGGTGGGCTATTTGTATTGTTATTGCTTTCAATTTTATTACATCATCATCATCATCTTCAGTAATACCACTTTTATCTCTAGCAATATTCTATCATTAAATGGTATTTGTCTTTCTTCCATCCGAAATATAAAGATATCATCTGTACAAATACTGTGCAGGCTAATTACTTTTGCATATATAATGAAAGAAATTGATTATATATTAACGTCTTCATACATTTTTCCTACATAAAACATTGTGAAAATATTCATTTTACTTGTCTTATTGCTTAATCCATCAAATTCAAGAATTTAGGGTGCTTGTGGAATTATGGCCATTTTGTGTAATTCTCACGATGCGTGTGATTTTTACCCTTTTACCGGTTAGAAAAAAAAAGTGGTAAAAAAGAAAGTACTGATGCTTTAGTCATTCAATTAGACGGCTTTAGTGATACATACTAGTAAGTGAAGGACAGATAAGACTTTTAAACCTGAGAGTTCAAGTATGGTGAGAATGTGACAAGGGTTGATTAAATTGACTTGATTTCAGTCTTGAAAGTGTAAAATTATCAAATTAGGCTATCAATAAGTATTAAGTATGGTCATAATGAAATCAATAAATTATACCAGAATACTTAGCATTGTAAGTGACTCAAATGGCCGAAACGGCTTACCTAAATCTGACTAAGTTAGAACCAAAAAAGGGCCAGGGTGATGATGAAAAGGGGTATGACACCTGTGACACATGCTCATTTTAGGTGCTTGTGCTAACCGGACAAGACCGATAGTCATGTAATGTAACTGGACAAAACTGCTGGTGCGTGGTGTACAGCTGTAATTGGATAAAACTTAACTACCAGTCATGTACTGTAATTGAATAAAACTACCAACCATGTACTGTAACTGGACAACACTGCAAGTTATTAATGCAGTAATTGGACAAACTGCCAGTCATGTACTGTAATTGGACAAAACTATTGTCCATTTATTGAAACTGGACAAAACTGCCAGTCATAAATTGAATTAAATCTCGAATGTAATGCCTTTAACAATACAGACGTTATTTAGACGACATATTTAATATTGATAACCCATACTTTGATTCTATGATAACCTCAATTTACCCTAGAGAGCTCAAGCTTAATAAAGCAAATAGTTCTGACATATATATCTGCAGCCTTTTTAGATTTAAATTTATCTATAAACAATGGAACAATTTCTTCTGGAATTTATGACAAAAGGGATGACTTTAATTTTATAATAGTTAACTATCCTCATTTGGATGGGGATGTTCCCTGTGCTACATGTTACGGTGTATACATTTCTCAGCTTATTCGTTTTACTAGAGCTTGTTCCTCTGTTGATGATTTTAACAATCGTAACCTTATTATCACTGAAAAACTACTAAAACAGGGCTACAGATATGACAAACTTGGTAAAACATTTTCAAAATTTTACCACCGTAATGTTCTACTCATCAGCAAATACAATTGTAATTTACGTACTTTTCTAAAGTTAGGTATTTCACATCCAGAGTTTTACGGTGATGTCATTTACAAACTTCGAAAAATTATTGGACACACATATTTTGATACTTAATTGTTTGTCAAATGTATAAAGGGATATGACCCCTCTATATTGCAGCACACTACATGCTTGGTGGTTGACCCCTTTACAGTTGGTCATTATGCTTTCCTCTTTGCTTGTGCGACGACGGAAAAGGCTGAATACTCTATGAAGATTCCCTCTTAAACCCGTTTACGGAGGGAGGAAATTAGATATTTGTATTTTGCCAGTTCTGTCATACCCCAAATGACTTCACAGCTGCTCTGACCTCTGAATAGTCATCGAGTACATGTCTACGATGTCAAGTTTATTCTTTTTCAAACAAAAGTTGTGCATACTTAATATCCACTAGTATTTGTATCTTCTTGTGATTTATTTTTTATAAAATGTCGGTGTAGAAGTGTTTCATATAGCTTTCCCGTACTTTTAAATTATGACGTCATTTAAATGATGACGTCGCTTGTTTACCTCTAACGTTTATTTTCAAATCATTTCATTTTGGCAGACATCGTTATGCATGTTGTGGAGTTGTCTGGAGGGTATTTATTTACATTTTGACTTTATTGAAAGTGGGATAAGGACGAGGTTGGGTACCCGTAAACCAGGTTTAAGTCCCCCAGTAGCTTATTTTGGTTACTGACCGTTCCAAGGCGGTACTCCTGCTTTCAGCCTATGGTCAATGTTGTTGTTTAATATGCTTAATGTTTTTCGTCTTGATATGCGTCCTGTTATGTTTTGTCTTGTGGCTTTACCGTTTCTTGTTTGATGGTGTTTGGTGCGGTGTCATTTCGTGTGTGGCTCTCCCTGTTCGACTATTTTTCCATATTTAGTATAAGAAGGATTGAGAACTTAATTGTTGCTTTTTACATGTAGAGGAGCTTTCTAGATGACTGTCACATTGCATTAACCCGGCCATTCCCACATATTGACACCTTTTAACGTCTCTAAAAGTCACTTTTTGAAACCATTGTGAAAAATAGAGCAGGAGCAAATGCTCTATTTATTAAAAATTACAATGGTTTCTAAACTACATAATTCTAAAAGTTTCCTTTTCTCTGGTACATTTAAGTGCTCCTTTTTATACGCCCAACTAATAAAGGTGGTCGTATATTGGCGTGGCCCTGTCCGTCTGTCCGTCCGTTCGTTCGTTTGTTCGTCCGTCAACATTTTGTTTGTCCGCAGTTTTCTTGAAAAACTATTTGACAGATATTAATGAAACTTCACACAAATGTTTAATGCATCAAGATCTGAAGCTGAGTTGATTCTGAGGTTCATTTGATTTGTCGTGTCAGAGTTATGACCCTTTTACTTAAAAAATAATGCAAATACATGCAGATAATTTGTCCGCTGTTTTCTGGGAAAACTATTTGAGAGATATTAATGAAACTTCATTTAAATGTTTATGGCATCAAGATCTGAAGCTGAGTCGATTCTGAGGATCATTTGATTTTTCGTTTCAGAGTTATGGCCCTTGTCCTAAAAACTAAAAAAACAAGGGCATGTTGTATTGCTATGCAAGACATGAGTCCCCCACCTGACTGAAAAAAACCTCCACTCTCCCCACCCCACCAACACATGGTGTGGTTGACCATGGTATATACATGACCACCTGAATGGTATTAGTACCTTCTTTCATACATTGAATCAGTAAATAAAAAGTTATTGTCCCGACAAGAAAATATGAAAAAGGGGAGTAACTCCAAAAATATTGATGCTAGAGTTATTGCCCTTGTGCATGACACTACATCTCATCATGCTTGTTCCATATGAGAAGTTTCAAATAAATTGAACCAGTACATAAAGAGTTATTAACTGGACAAGAAAATATGAAAAGGGGAATAACTCCAACAATATAGATGCTAGAGTTATGGCCCTTGTGCATGACACTTCCCCTCATCATGTGTGTTCCATATGTGAAGTTTCAAATCAATTGAACCAGTAGAGAAAGAGTTATTGTCCGGACAAAAAAGAATGAAAAAGGGGAATAACTCCAAAAATATTGATGCTAGAATTATGGCCCTTGTGCATGACACTACTCCTGATCATGCTTCTTCAATGTGTGAAGTTATAATGAATTTGGCCTAACTTTGTAGGAGATATTGCCCGGACACGAAGTGTGACAGACGGACTGACAGGAAAATATGAAAAAGGGGAATAACTCCAAAAATATTGATGCTAGAGTTATGGCCCTTGTGTATGACACTACCCCTCATCATGATTGTTCCATATGTGAAGTTTCAAATTAATTGAACCTGTAGATAAAGAGTTATTGTCCGGACAAAAAAATATGTTAAAGGGGAATAACTCCAAAAATATTGATGCTAGAGTTATGACCCTTGTGAATGACACTAGCCCTCATCATGATTCTTCAATGTGTGAAGTTATAATGAATTTGGCATAACTTTGTAGGAGATATGGCCCGGACACGAAGCGTGACAGACGGACAGACGGACGGACAGACGGAATCGAGCAAACCTATAGTCCCCCAACCGGTAACCGGTGGGGGACTAATAATGCAAATACATGCAAATAGTTTGTCCGCTGTTTTCTGGGAAAACTGTTTGACAGATATTAATGAAACTTCACTTAAATGTTTAATGCATCAAGATCTGAAGCTGAGTCGATTCTGAGGTTCATTTTATTTGTCATTTCAGAGTTATGGCCCTTGTACTTAAAAAATAATGCAAATACATGCAAATAGTTTGTCTTCTGTTTTCTGGGAAAACTATTTGAGAGATATTAATGAAACTTCACTTAAATGTTTAATGCATCAAGATCTGAAGCTGAGTTGATTCTGAGGATCATTTGAGTTTTCATTTCAGAGTTATGGCCCTTGTCTTAAAAAAATAATGCAAATGCATGCAAATAGTTTGTCCGCTGTTTTCTGGGAAAACTATTTGAGAGATATTAATGAAACTTCACACAAATGTTTAATGCATCAAGATCTGAAGCTGAGTTGATTCTGAGGTTCATTTTATTTGTCGTTTCAGAGTTATGGCTCTTGTACTTAAAAAATAATGCAAATACATGCAAATAATTTGTCCGCTGTTTTCTGGGAAAACTATTTGAGAGATATTAATGAAACTTCACACAAATGTTTAATGCATCAAGATCTGAAGCTGAGTCGATTCTGAGGATCATTCGAGTTTTCATTTCAGAGTTATGGCCCTTGTCCTAAAAAATAATGCAAATACATGCAAATAGTTTGTCCGCTGTTTTCTGGGAAAACTATTTGACAGATATTAATGAAACTTCACACAAATGTTTAATGCATCAAGATCTGAAGCTGAGTTGATTCTGAGGTTCATTTTATTTGTCGTTTCGGAGTTATGGCTCTTGTACTTAAAAAATAATGCTAATACATGCAAATAATTTGTCCGCTGTTTTCTGGGAAAACTATCTGAGAGATATTAATGAAACTTCACTTAATGTTTAATGCATCAAGATCTGAAGCTGAGTCGATTCTGAGGATCATTTGAGTTTTCATTTCAGAGTTATGGCCCTTGTCCTAAAAAAATAATGCAAATACATGCAAATAGTTTGTCCGCTGTTTTCTGGGAAAACTATTTGAGAGATATTAATGAATCTTCACACAAATGTTTAATGCATCAAGATCTGAAGCTGAGTTGATTCTGAGGTTCATTTTATTTGTCGTTTCGGAGTTATGGCTCTTGTACTTAAAAAATAATGCAAATACATGCAAATAATTTGTCCGCTGTTTTCTGGGAAAACTATCTGAGAGATATTAATGAAACTTCACTTAAATGTTTAATGCATCAAGATCTGAAGTTGAGTTGATTTTGAGGATCATTTGATTTTTCGTTTCAGAGTTATAGCCCTTGTCCTTAAAAAAGAATGCAAATACATGCAAATAGTTTGTCCGCTGTTTTCTGCAAAAACTATTTGAGAGATGTTAATGAAACTTCACACAAATGTTTAATGCATCAAGATCTGAAGCTGAGTTGATTCTGAGGATCTTTTGATTTGTCGTTTCAGAGTTATGGCCCTTGTCCTAAAAACTAAAAAAATAATGCAAATACATGCAAATAATTTGTCCGCTGTTTTCTGGGAAAACTGTTTGAGAGATATTAATGAAACTTCACTTAAATGTTTAATGTAATCAAGATCTGAAGCTGAGTCGATTCTGAGGTTCATTTGATTTGTCGTGTCAGAGTTATGACCCTTGTACTTAAAAAAGAATGCAAATACATGCAAATAGTTTGTCCGCTGTTTTCTGGGAAAACTATTTGAGAGACATTAATGAAACTTCACTTAAATGTTTAATGCATCAAGATCTGAAGCTGAGTTGATTCTGAGGATCATTTGAGTTTTCATTTTAGAGTTATGGACCTTGTCCTAAAAAAATAATGCAAATACATGCAAATAGTTTGTCCGCTGTTTTCTGGGAAAACTATTTGAGAGATATTAATGAAACTTCACACAAATTGTTTAATGCATCCAAGATCTGAAGCTGAGTTGATTCTGAAGTTCATTTTATTTGTCGTTTCGGAGTTATGGCTCTTGTACTTAAAAAATAATGCAAATACATGCAAATAATTTGTCCGCTGTTTTCTGGGAAAACTATTTGAGAGATATTAATGAAACTTCACTTAATTTAATGCATCAAGATCTGAAGTTGAGTTGATTCTGAGGATCATTTGATTTTTCGTTTCAGAGTTATAGCCCTTGTCCTTAAAAAATAATGCAAATACATGCAAATAGTTTGTCCGCTGTTTTCTGGGAAAACTATTTGAGAGATATTAATGAAACTTCACACAAACTTTAATGCATCAAGATCAGAAGCTGAGTTGATTTTGAGGGTCATTTGATTTTTCGTTTCAGAGTTATAGCCCTTGTCCTTAAAAAATAATGCAAATACATGCAAATAATTTGTCCGCTGTTTTCTGGGAAAACTATTTGAGAGATATTAATGAAACTTCACTTAAATGTTTAATGCATCAAGATCTGAAGTTGAGTTGATTCTGAGGATCATTTGATTTTTCGTTTCAGAGTTATAGCCCATGCACTTAAAAGAAATAATGCAAATCTATGCAAATATGAGGATGGCCATAACTTTTTCATTTGAAATGATATTTAATTCAATTTTTAGCTCACCAGAGCACTTTTGTGCTCAGGGTGAGCTTTTGTGATCGCCTGATGTCCGTCGTCCGTCGTCGTGCGTTGTCCGTCGTCCGCCGTGCGTCGTCGGGCGTCAACAATTTCAACCTTTAAAAATCTTCTCCTCTGAATCTACAGGGTTCTCAGCTTTCATCTTTGGTACATAGCATCATCTGTGGGTCCTCTACAAAAGTTATATAAATTATGCCCCTGGGGTCAAAATTGGCCCTGCCCCAGGGGTTTTCAGTTTTCAATAGAAACATATAGTGAAAACTTTGAAATTCTTCTCCTCTCAAACTAGAAGGTTCTCAGCTTTCATATTTGGCACATAGCTTCAACTTCAGGTCTTCTACAAAAGTTATATAAATTATGCCCCTAGGGTCAAAATTGGCCCCACCCCAGGGATTCACAGTTTTTTTTAGCTGACTGCATAAACAGCCCATGGGATCACTATATATGCATAGGAAAAACTTTGAAACTCTTCTTGTCAAAACTACATGTCCCAGAGCTTAGATATGTGTGGTATAGATTAACTTAGCATGCCTTAATGAGTTTTGTTAATATCATAGTTCTGAGGTTAAAATTGGCCCTGCCCTGTGTATATATACTTTTTCACTTCTACAGCCTAAAGGTTCTACAGGTTAAAGTTTTCCTAATCCAGTGCTCTGATAGGACTCACTGGCCAGAGTGTATTGGTAATCACCCTTAGCCTGATCAGTAGAGTAGAAATTGTGTTTAGACAAATTACACACACTCATTTTAGATTGAGAAAACTTTGTGGACAATACTCAAAATGCAGAAAGCTCTTAAAGCTTTTTTCCATATCTATGCCCTGCATTAAGCTGCCAGCTATCAATATATATCCCATAACTGTATCTGCTGTGAAGTTCAGCTTAATACAAATTCAAGTGTTCTATTGCATCTTGGAGAGCAGTGTCTATTTTTAGCTGGCTATTTTAAGCATACATCTCCCTTTCACACTTTTTGATTACAACTGGATTGCCTCCTTTCTGGATAATGGCAGTTGCAAACTAGATCTGACCTGTAAATAGAACAATTAACCCTTTACTCCATAAACATGCATTTCTACACCTTTGCAAACAGAGTAGACCCAGATCAGATGGCTCATGTAGTAGCCATCTGATCAATCTGCTGTATTTGCTTATGATATAATATAGTGCAAATTGCATTAAATTATTTTTATTTTGTGTACAATATACATGCACTTATAATATGTTTACTTAAGCCTTTCCCTCATATAAATGACTTTTCATGCATTTGCAAACAGAACAGACCAAATCAGACGGCTCCTATAGCAGCTGTCTGATCAGGGTCTGATCTGTTTGTCAATGGAATTTGAAATATATTTCTTTACTTTCTAAAATGGCTATACTGTCCCACTTTCCATATTTCATTACAACTATTTTGTCCATGAATATTCACTAGGTATTGAAATTTTGAATAAACATAGAACAGGGGAAGGGTTAAAAGTACAGTAAAACCGCGCTAATGCGACCACCAAAAAGGGGCATAATTCTGGGTGACAGAGGCAGTTGGTTGCTTAATGCAGTACAAAAGTTATGCAGAAAGCTCCTGAAGGAGCTTTCTGCATAACCTTTGTGCTGCATTAAGCAACCACCTGCTTTAAACGACACCAGTGGCTGTTTATTAAGTGGTCGCATTAGCGGGGTTTCACTGTACATCAATCTTAAGGTAAGATATGAATAATAATATGAACTCATGAAGATGTAATGAAAATATCTGAAATTTTGAACATAAGTATAGATTAATTTATTGGACTGCGAAAGCAGCCCACAATTATACGGCTTTAAATTTTGACCATGCGTTTCTGCGTACCTGTGTTTCTATAAAAGCCAATCTTTTTTAATAACTATGGGTTACTGTGAAACAAGCTTTTATTTATATACAGTCAAACCTGTTTTTAGAGACATAGTTTGGGAGAAAGCCAAAAGTGTCGTATCTCACAGGGTGTCTCTGAATTCAGGTTGAAAATTTCATGGGCCAATACCAAGTTACCAACCGCTCCAGGGTCCATGTCGTATTGATCATTTCTATATGTCTGTATCTTAATTATGAGAATACAATTTATGTTATAATGAAATAAACCTTTTGAAGTGGTGTGGTTAACTTCTTGTCAAGTTATGAAACCAAATTGGCAATTAAATCACTAGAATAGCCAATTACGACATTATGACCGATTTCCGTTATAAATAAATGGATGATTAAAGCGCAGTTCATTATCAAAATTTTATGGTTGGGTAGCTAGCTATAAAAAACTCTAAAAAAAATTCAGGGGTGAGAATTTTCCGCGGATCCGCGGAATTCCGCGGATTTCGTTACACTCAGGGCCGTTTTTGAGATTGACGTAAATCCGATGAGAAATTTGTGGGGGGGGGGGGGGGGGAGTGGGGGGTTATGGCGATTAATTCAGGAAATTATTATTTGCCGATATATTCTTTCCAAGTAAATCCGCGTTAACAACGTTTATATCACGTTAACAGCGAGATTTCGGTTCATCTAATCGAATAACGAGACTCTTGTCCTACAGCCAATCAAAACGCTCGTATTATGCAGTGTTCGTTCAACATTTCCAAGATGGCGTCCGTGATATGAAATTCTGTATCTGTACTGTCAATTAATCTGAATTTAAGACAAAAATGAGAAGCATAGGCAGAGATTACGATAACAGTGTGGAAAACAAGTTCTACCCTAGATGGCTAGAGAAAGAAATTACGTTGACATTCGGTAAAGAAACAAGAAAAGTGATAATTTGCGACGATTTCGTGAAACTGAAAGTAAACTTCGGACGAGGGAACCTTGTGTAAACTTTGTTCCAAACAAACGAATTACGGAAAACGCGACTGCGTAGCATATAAGAACCTTCTGAAAAGCATTAAACATGTCCAGTTGTTGAAACAGCGGATTTCCAGTCACAGGTAAAAACCTGTAATGTCAAGTATTCACCAGAAAGTTGTCTGTCAATAACTATTCATAGGGGGTGTGCCTAAAATAAGCAATGACGGGTTATGACCAGTTATGACGGGTTATAACGGTTTGTGGCCAGTACTGGCGAGTAATAACGGCATATAAGGATCAATTTAGTTATATTGTAACCTTTTACATTGAAATTTTAAAAAAAAATTGAGTTTATACCTTATTTTTTTTTTTTTTTGATCGATAAATCCAATCCGGACATTAGCCCCCTCCCGGTCCGGACATTAGCCCCTCCCTTCATCTGAAAGTAAAGATCCTAGAGCATGTCTCCTGAAAATATTTCGCGGAATTGATGCTCTGTTACTATCTCACCTGTTGTTTAAAGAAATGGAAGTTTATTATTATTATTTAATCGTATTTTGTTGTTTTTTATTTGTAGGTCGGCCTTCCGTCGTCGAGGCCCTTGTCCCTATCCGAAAGTAAATATGCTGTAAAAACAATATAGGTCTTTAATTATAATATTGCTTATGCAAATCAGTTCTATAAATATTTTTTGATGATCTCTACGACCAAAAACCATATCCTATTCCATGTGTTTTAATAATATTGTTGTTGATAAAGCGTCGGTCGTGTGAATATATCTCGGTAAAGGACGGCTTGCCGGCTATCGCAACGCACCTGCTCGGCTATCGCATCGGACAATATTAAGACCTCTTACCTACAGTGGAATATCTATCTTAAGATAGATCACGTTGCATGAAATGCTGAAATTCACTATCCAAACATGGGGCTGGTAATAAATGTGCATACATCAGGGGTGTGATTTTTCCGCGGATTTCCGCGGATCCAATGATCCAAAGAACCATTTTTCCAAAACGTCTAAATCCGTTGAGAAATTCCGAGGGGGGGGGGGGGGGGGGGGGGGAGGTCCGGGAATTAGTCTCGCCGCGGATTTACCCTGTGCCATTTCAGCTTCATCTTACCTATACTACGCGGAATCCGATTGGCCAAATCTTCGTGCCTACACCAATCAAATCGCTGTTATCGTTGCATGAGTTACAAATCCGTTTCCTCCCAAATTGTTAGCGAACTTTCACAACAAACGTAAAAAAATGTGGCAACTATTGCTGTGTTTGAATCAAATGGACATAAATGACAATAACATTTTATCGGACAGCTGATTCAGCGGAAATTCTGCGTATTGACACTAGCAGTAGGAATAAGTTCAAGCGGGACTGGCTAGGAACTGAAAAATGACTATGATGACAGCGTGCCCTCGTGCATCTCTGAAGTTGTCATTGACAGAAAACAGCGAAGTGTTGTGTGTGCGACAAATTCACATGCTGCTCAAGAGGGAAGCTTGCTATTGTAGAACATAGTTCTTCGTCTGACACACACAGAAGGAAAATGTGATTAAAACCAACAGAAAGTAAGTTACCGCCCTACGTAACCGGTGGACAATCTGAAGATGACAGAAACTATGGTATTCACCCAATTTTCAAAAACGTATCAAAGCCAAAAGAATGTGAAACACCTGTTCCTGTAGTATTACTTGAGGACAGAACAGCAAATGCACAGGTAGGAGCAAAAAAGTGTTTAAGATATGTTACTGATTTTCAATGAATAACTAACCTGCAGCTGGTTCCTGAATTTTATGAGACAGTGCATGTCAACTATTAGTAAAATATTTCAATGACTGATGACAGGAAATAAATTACAATAAGAAAAATAAAAAAAGCAATAACAGTAGAAGATTCATGTTGGCACTTTTTCCAGACTTCAAATCATACTGAGCCAGAGTATTCCATCCATGAACCCGAGGGCCATATTTTCTCTACATTTATGCAACATTTTGCCATCTGTTTATAATTGCATCATCATGTGCACGGAAATTTGTTATTTTATGCTGGAATTTCTGTTTTTTTTATGAATATTCATATCAGAAATAAAGACATCATGAAGTATAATTAGATTAATTAGCTCACCAGAGCACAAAGTGCTCAGGGTGAGCTTTTGTGATCGCCTGATGTCCGTCGTCTGTCGGCGTTTGTCGTGCGTCGTGCGTCGTGTGTCGTGCGTCGTCAACAATTTGAACTTTAAAAGTCTTCTCCTCTGAATCTACAGGGTTCTCAGCTTTCATCTTTGGCACATAGCATCACCTATAGGTCCTCTACAAAAGTTATATAAATTATGTCCCTGGAGTCAAAATTGGCCCCGCCACGGTCCAAGGGGTGGCCAGTTTTTTCTTGCTGACTGTTGTTTTCTGTACAAGTAGCAGAATGCTGGGCTCACTTAGGTTTGGCATGGGGAAAACTTCAAAAATCTTCTTGTCAAAAACTACATGTCACAGAGCTTAGATATTTGGTGTATAGATTTACTTAGTATACCTTATTGACATTGGTAAATATCATAGTTCTGAGGTTAAAATTGGCCCTGCCCTGTTGGTTATACTTTAAAATATTATTTTACACTATAAAGGTTCCTCTGAACTAGAGGGATTGAGGTCACTCCATCTGTGTTGCATAATCACTGAATAGGTCAAGTTCCTGGTCAAAATTCTATCATGTTGTCTGCTTCAGAATTAGTCTATTTGTTCACACTGTTTCAACCCATTCCCTCATAGGATATTTTCAGAATCTGCCTCTTGAAAAATTTCAGAATTGTGTAGATTTGAAACCATTGTGATAAATAGAGCATTTACTCCTATGGAGAAAATGCTCTATTTATCACAATGGTTTCATAAAGTGACTATTATACCTCTTTGAATAAATCTACTGATAAGGAGCATAAATTAGAGAAAAGGAAAATTTCAGAATTGTGTTGATTTGAAACCATGGTGATAAATAGAGCATTTAAGCCTATGGAGCAAATGTTCTATTTATCACAAAGGCTTTTTTCAGATCCTACCTCTTTGAATAAATCTACTGATAAGGAGCATTAATTATAGAAAAGGAAAATTTCAGAATTGTGTAGATTTGACACCATTGTGAAAAATAGAACATTTACTCCTATGGAGCTTTTGCTCTATTTATCACAATGGTTAGCAAATGCTCTATTTATCACAAAGGCTTTTTTCAGATCCTACCTCTTTGAATAAATCTACTGATAAGGAAAATTTCAGAATTGTATAGATTTCAAACCATTGTGATAAATAGAGCATTTGCTCTATAGGAGTAAATTAACTCATATACAAACCACATATAAAGTTACATACCGGTCTGTGTCAGATCAGAATCCAAACTGTGTGCTAATTTTGGTCAAGTCATGCTAAGCAGTGATAGGGTTGTCATCTGTTAGAAATGTTGTCTGCTTATTCAAAGAGGTAAATCTGGGTCTACTCTATTTTGCAAATGCGTGAAAACATGTTTATATGAGGAAAAGGGTTAATTAGAGAAAAGGAAAATTTCAGAATTGTTCAGATTTGAAACCATTGTCATAAATAGTGCATTTACTCCTATGGAGCAAATGCTCTATTTATCACAAAGGCAAATGCTCTATTTATCTCAATGGTTTCATAAAGTGACTATTATACCTCTTTGAATAAATCTACTGATAAGGAGCATTAATTAGAGAAAAGGAAAATTTCAGAATTGTGTAGATTTGAAACCATTGTGATAAATAGAGCATTTACTCCTATGGAGCAAATGCTCTATTAATCACAAAGGCTTTTTTCAGATCCTACCGCTTTGAATAAATCTACTGATAAGGAGCATTAATTATAGAAAAGGAAAATTTCAGAATTGTGTAGATTTGAAACCTTTATGATAAATAGAACATTTACTCCTATGGAGCTTTTGCTCTATTTATCACAATGGTTAGCAAATGCTCTATTTATCACAAAGGCCTTTTTCAGATCCTACCTCTTTGAATAAATCTACTGATAATGAGCATTAATTAGAGAAGATGAAAATTTCAGAATTGTGTAGATTTAAAACCATTGTGATAAATAGAGCATTTGCTCCATAGGAGTAAATTAACTCATATACAAACCACATATAAAGTTACATACCGGTCTGTGTCAGATCTGAGTTCAAAGTGTGTGCTAATTTTGGTTAAGTCCTGCTAAGCTGTGATAGGGTTGTCATCTGTTAGAAATGTTGTCTGCTTATTCAAAGAGGTAAATCTGGGTCTACTCTGTTTGCAAATACGTGAAAACATGTTTATATGAGGAAAAGGGTTAATTAGAGAAAAGGAAAATTTCAGAATTGTGTAGATTTGAAACCATTGTGATAAATAGTGCATTTACTCTTATGGAGCAAATGCTCTATTTATCACTAAGGCAAATGCTCTATTTATCACAATGGTTATTATCACCAGTTATTGTTAACAAGTTTTACTTTTCCATTTCCATAACAATTCCGTTTGTATAAATTGTTGAAATCGCGATTTTTATACAATTTCTGCTTTGAAACAATCATCAGTACTCTAATTCTGAAGGGGTTAGAAACGTTCAGGTGTGAACTGGTTTTGTTACGAAACGTGCTCTACAAGAGTTGTCGTTCGTTTCTAAATACGCAATATATCAAGGAGTTGTTAGGTTATGCGTAGTAATATGTAATGGAAAATGAAACTTTTCCACATAATTTTTGTGCGATATATTATGCTTTCCAAGTTAACGGTCGGTAAACGTTCGGTATTGGACTTAGAAAATATTTATAATAAAGCAAATCATCCCAGAAAGCTTGCCATTATAATTAAACAGAGAAAGGGTCAAATAACACCCCACAAAACAGGTGTCCAGTTTTGTTTAGAAACATACATGTAGTTGAAACTTTAAAAATCTTTCCCTCTGGTGAGCGATTTCAGGGCCATCATGGCCCTCTTGTTTATATTATGCCACATGAATACAATACTTTTTGGCAATGGCAGAGACTTAAGAATTATTATTTTTTGTATATGATTTTATTTATAAGCAAATAGAGTAGATCCAAATTAGACTGCTCCTACAGGCCTTCTCAGTTTGCAAAGGAGTATTTATAGAGTGGAGGGTTAAAAACTAGTTCATGAGCAGAAGTTGAAACATCAAACTGAGGTTTGTCTTTTACAAACAGTTACATGTACATATTAGTAATTCCTTTCACTCTTCTTTTTTCAGGCAATAGTTCTTGGTGTCATTGCTGAGAGGAATCTACCTCTGTCCATGGTAGAGGTCCTGATTGACTTAACCAAAGAACTTGCGAAAGACATCAAGGCTTTACAGAACCTGAGTATGGTTTGCACTTCAGCCTTATAGACTAGGTGAAACTATGACTAGGAAAACAGTAGAGAAGCTGAAGAAAACACCAGTTTTGCTAAACCTTGATCAAGCAACAATAACAAACACATACATTTTGTACCAACAGTTATTTGTAATTACTTTGATGAGAAAGAAGGAAAAGTTGTGCTCGACCAGTTGGCCTCAATAGAAGTTGTGAAAGTGAATTAACATTATGAAGTTATGTTTTTGTCTTCAACACCAACTCTAGTAATAAAATGGTATTTAGTACAGTGCAGTTTTTTTTTTGTGTGTGTTTTTAAGTTTTAAATTTTGAACCAGGATAGCTCAGGGACAGCTTTCCAATTGATCTTTAAAGCCCTATTTTTCATTTTCGGCAGGGGGCTTCGCCCCCTGTGACCCCCACCAGGGCTTTGCCCCTGGACCCCATTGGGGGCCTAAAGCGGCCCCCAAACCCCGCGCCGAAATATTTCCTCCCCTCAGCTCTTAGGTCAATCACACCCCTGATACATGTAATGTATGACATAAATTACCTTTGTGTGAGAATGTAATATTCCAAATAGAATGAAACACAAACTGCTTGTTGCACATTCTGTCATGGCTAACCCGAATTCAAGTCCACCTGTTCTAAAGGTATTTCACTTTCATAGTAGATCAATTAAATCAAAAAGTGACAAACAATGTAATGTAGCAAACTGATTGAAACTGCGACAAACAACTCATTAATCTACCAAATATGAGATAAACTTCTGTATGTAACATCTAAATTCATAGCAGATTTTAGATGCTCGCGCTCCTATTCAAACATGATTAACCCGTGAAATTTGTTTGATATATGCCACTAACGACTGTTTAGATCCAGTTTTATCTATAAAATACAGTAGAGCCTATTTTAGAGGCCATGCAAAAAAAGTGGACTTTGAACTTTGGGCCTTTTGTATTATTTTTGCCTTGCATAGTATGTGTCGGGGAAAGTGCATAGATTGGCCGCTTTGGTGTTTTTCGTGTTTTTCCCTCCTCCTTCTTTCACCATCTTCAATCTTTCACCCATTCCTCTCTCCATCTCACCATCAATCTCACACCTACTCTATCTTTCTCTCCACCCCTTCTCTCCCCATGCAACATGTCACCAATTCTCTAGCTTTCCTCTATCTCAACATCCATCCGTCTCTCCCCCACATTCTTTCCCCTATCTCCCCCGCTCTTCTTCTCTCTTCTATCACTCTCTCACCATCCTAACTCTTTCCTTCTCACCTCTTTCTCTCCATCTCTTGTCTGCCTCTATCACGCCATTCACCCTCACACTCTTCCCCCTATCTCACTCTTTTTCATCACTCTTCCAGTCTCTCCCCTAACACCCTCCCCTATCTTCCTCACGTTGCTATTCCCGCTCTCACCACCCCTCTATCTGTCTCTCCTTCTATCAGCATTTCTCCATCAGTCCACAGTTTCTGTCTCCTTCTCCATCCCTCACTATTACACCCACTTGCCCCTTCCCCTCCCCCAGCCCCAAGTCCATTTCTCTGTCTACCCTCTCTCCTTCCATCTCACCAGTCCCCTCTACATTTCTCACACCGCATCCTCTCCTCGCTCCCATCTTTCTTTCCTTTGCCCTTCATACATCTCACCCTATCTTCCCATCTCAGTCCAACTTTTCTGTATCACTCCTCTCTTCGTTCTTTCTCCCTCTATCTCACCATCCCTCTTTTCCTCACTCTCCAGCCATATTTGTCCAATAGTATTGTCCCCCCCCCTCTCAAGAAATCATTCCCCTACCCCCTCTGTCATACCACCCACCCTTCTCTTCATCTCCTGCCCCGTCCCCCGCCCCCCTGTCCCATACCATCCACCCCTCTCTATCTTCATCTCCCCATTTCTTTCGCCTCTCACCCAACAAAACTGTATCCCATTGTGATAAATAGCTCTATTGCTAAATATTGCTCTGTTCGTCCTCTGATGTATTCTCTCTCTTTCCACCCATCTAACCACTCCCTCCCTCCATCCATGCAACTATTTAGTATTTTGATATAAAATAATTATAAAAGGGACAGTTTACAGTAATCATGCAGCATTGTGCTGCTCTAGAGAAAAGGAAAGGTTAGAAATGTGAAGATCTGAAATCACTGTGATAAATAGAGCATTTGCTCTGTATTGCAATGCAGTATTTTGATGCTCTACCGCGGGTAGACCCGGGCGTGTAACAGGATCGTGATTATAATAGACTTTCATTTCTAAGAGCTAATTAAAACAGAATTTAATGGAACTAAGGTTGCGACAGTTTAAAAAGCAGTTACATATTCATACAAATTTAAAGAATACACAATCATGCAGCATTATGATGCTCTACCGCGGGAAGACCCGGGTATATAACACAATCGTGATCTATAATAGACTTTAATTTCTAAGAGCTAATTAAAATAGAATTTAAAAGGTGGGACAGTTTGCAGAAACACAAATATGCAGCATTTTGATGCTCTACCGCGGGAAGACCCGGGTGTGTAACATGATCGTGATATATAATAGACTTTCATTTCTAAGAGTTAATTAAAACAGAATATTTAATGGAAATAAGGTTGCGACAGTTTAAAAAGCAGTTACATATTTATACAAATTCAAAGAATAAAACAAATACAGTGGGACAGTTTACAGAGAAACACAGAAACACAATCATGCAGCATTTTGATGCTCTACCACAGGAAGACCCGGGCGTGTAACACAATCGTGATCTATAATAGAGTTTCATTTCTAAGAGTTAATTAAAACAGAATTTAAAGGAACTAAGGTATGACAGTTTACAAAGCAGTTACATATTTATACAAATTTAAAGAATACACAATCATGCAGTATTGTGATGCTCTACCGCGGGAAGACCCGGGCGTGTAACACAATCGTGATCTATAGTAGACTATCATTTCTAAGAGCTAATTAAAACAGAATTAAATGGAACTAAGGTGTAACAGTTTACAAAGCAGTTACATATTTATACAAATTTAAAGAATATACAATCATGCAGCATTATGATGCTCTACCGCGGGAAGACCCGGGCGTGTAACACAATCGGTAATCAAATATAAGCTCTCTTTCAAAATACTTATTCTGTTCAGCTGAACTCTGTATGCTTAAAAAATATACCATCTCTTATGCATAACCAAGATGGTAAATATTTATAATGACTTTGCAAACAAGTTTTGGTTACAGAAGAGGTTTTACTGTAGATATGCCATTTAATGCCGTTGTAAACAGAGAAACCACAGATCAGGGTCTGCTCTGTTAAGCTTATGAAATAATATAAATATGATTATGATGAGTCTGTCATGGCTAAGTATTTATGTATCCATTAGAAACAAATTACGATGTATGGGTAGATAATTAACCCTTTACTCCACAGCTGTGCTCGTGTATGCGTTTTAACTAACGCCTTTGCAAAAAATAGATCCAGATTAGACAGTCCCTGTAGGAGCTGTCTGTTCAGGGTTAGCTCTGGTTGTTTATGAAATTATGTGATTCCTATTCTACAGTTTTTGTCATAGCAAAACAAAATTTCTGCTGTTCATGTACCATTGTAACAATGCAGACATTATTTCTTGCATGAATATTCATGGAGTGCGAGCGTATACTAAAAGTTCTCGTTAGATCTTTCTGTATTACTTGTTTTTGTATTGCATGCTGTGTGTTGTGGGTACTTTATGGTGCCACGCTGAGAATTTAGCTGCTGGATATCAGTGGTCAATTATCAGGTTATCCCAATATGCAGCAGAATTATTGATAAAATATCTACAGGAAAATGAAACGATAGTTTGTTATTTATCATTGATTTCTCTATAAAAAAAATGATATGTTTGTTTCTGCAGTTAATTTATGTGATTTAAAAAAGGGGTTTTAGTAGCATTATTATCATAATTATTTTAATATTTTTATTATGCGAGTGGTGTAAAATGGTCTTTATTATTTGCATTTAGTTAAAATTCAGGTGATTGGTCAAGACTTCTGTTATTGCTATTAATTGTATTTATTTGAATGTGTTTGTGAAAACAAATATTGTTATTGGTTTATCAAAATTATTGTCAGTTAATAATTTTTGACTGATTATCGGGTATTCACACCTTTTAGACCTAGATTTATTTCTAAACATGCACCTATTACCCTTTCACTATTTGCTTTGACAAAAACTGTAGAATCAGATCTATATCGTGTCAAAAGCAAACAGAGCAGACACTGATCAGACGGCTTCTGTAGGAGTCGTCTAATCTGGATCTACTCTGTTTGTTTATGCATAAATATAGGTTAATTCTATATGAAGAGTATCACAGCAATACATCAAAATATAAACAATACCCATTGCACAATGCCATTCATTTTCGAATTATAAGAGACTATCACCGTTAATACCACATTATGAAAGTATTTACACCAAACAAATGCGATAATGGGGGGTCACTTTCTGAAGGAGCTTTGAAATGTCTTTATAGGCAATGACCAGACTCCGAGGGACTAGACGCCTTTCATGCTTCCAATTACATAATTTTGCTACAAATCGGTGAGGCGTCTTTAATTACTACAGTTATTAAGACCTCAGGATTAGGATCATTAATTGAATACGGCTACTCTATATAGGCATTATCCGGATCATTCCGCGATGTGCCTGAAAGAACAATATGGGATCGGGAATACTCCGTGTCAGCAGGGGCAGGGTTAGGATTATCTGTATAGAAGCGCATTTCTGTAATATTACTACCTGTTTAGCAGGGTTTGCTTTACGCCTGGCCGAGGCGGTATACTTCAACCATTTCCTTTTTCACGCATATGCTAACAGAGTAGACCCAATTAAGACTGATCAGGAGCTGCTCCGTTTTAATAGACCTGGCGTCAACAAGCCGGCTAATAAATATTCATGATATCTTTATTTCGTATATGGGTAAAACAGCTGGGGACAGTTAATGATAATAATAAACCCATATAAGCACACCTGAAATGAATTGAATATACAGAACATGCATTTTATTTCCGACATCTTTATGAATACTTCAGCACAATAATTTAATGTAGGTGCTACTAGACTATCAAATAGTCTACACATTCGGAGGTGAATTATAAATTCTACCTGGTTTAATACAATGAACAAATTATGTAGCGAAAATGACGCATGTTGTGTTATTCGTTTCTGTGTCATATGCCAGTTACCATATTTAAAGAAGTACACTCCAAGATATTTAAATGAAGTAACTATTTGTAATGTTGTTTATGTAAAATTCGTATCTTTTGTGTCTCCTCTTTCAAATATCACTAAATGTACTTTTGTTTTAGTTTCGTTAATTTTTAACCCCCATTTATCGCAGTAATTTTGTATATCTAGCATTAATTGCAAGTTTTCTAGATTGTAGCTGAATAGTATTCTGTCGTCCGCGAATAATACCATAAATAGCTTAAGGTCATCGAAAGTTAAAATTCCATCTAAGTCTAAGTCTTGGTTAATATATTATGAAATATCATTAATGAAACATAAGACCGGAGCTCGGGTCTCCGATTTTTATCACTATACATGTATTTGAATAAAAATATAGCGAGTTTTTACCTTGATATCTAACACATGCCTTCACTTACATTGTGTATATTTCTTATTGCAAATCATTTCTTAGAGCTAACGTTCTCGTTTATGAGCTTTTGTAATAGAAGTGTTCTTTTTAGAGTATCAAATATTATAAATATAGGCACTACGCCAATGTTAATCACACTTTTAAAATTGGATTAGCCTTTTGCTTGCTAGTTAATTGTTTTTTATGCATTTTCAAAAAAATTCATCATAAAATAGCATTCGTGTGTCAAACAGCTGATCCAGATCTGATCTGATTTGGATCAAGAATGTTTGAAAAAATAACCAACCTTTAAAAATGGGCTTTCTTTCTTTTGTAATTCTCGTCTGTAAAAATCGCAGTCTTCAATATTTGTATACATGTATTTGATTTTTCCATTTTATTTCACCATAAAATATATTTCTCTATATATTGTCTTTGACGAATCTACTTTTGTACTAAAGTAGACGCTATATTTATTTGACACATGAATCTTAAAAAACAGGCGGTTGCTTAATGCAGGGCAAACGTAATGTAGAAAGCTCCTATAAGAGCTTTCTACATTACTTTTAATCTGCATTAAGCTACCACTTGCATTAGAGACCACATAAGTATACCTTATTATGATCGCCTAAGACAGATTACACTGAATAAAACGTTTTCAAATGACGCACTGGCAGTTTGAAAAAAAAGGACCGTCACCCATGTATATCAACTATTCAATCATTTTTACCGTTTAAACCAATAGCTTTAATTTATAGATTCAATTCACTGTTTTGACTGTCATCCTACATAACGTCATATATCGAAACATTACGACTTCATTGTCAGTGTCTACAGAACTTGGGAGAGCTATAATTTGGTTACGATCTAGCCTAATGGATGTTTATTTAAAGGAAAATGTTTGAATAATCCAATATAACATAATTAAAATCATCAAACAGAGAAAAATGCCATTTTAGCCACAGCACTAATGTCTCTTTTTTTTTGTTAATCAATCAGCTACATTAACACTCCGTCTACATGGAAACTAATAAGATCCAACCAAACGGTAAGCTTTAAATGGTCGAGGTTTGTACAGTTTTCGGGTGTATCACAATATCCCCTCAATATAAAATCCTGATACAAAAGCCACGCACTACAGGAGCCCCTCACTACAAGAACACCTCATTCAAAAAACCCTCACCAAAATGGTCAAGGTTTACCAAAGCCCCTCACTATGAAAAAACGATACTAGCATTAATTAAACAACAGAGTAGAGCCAGATCATATAGCTTTAAATTATAAGGAATCTCCTCCTTGTTATCTACAATGTTTATTTTGCTAGAAGTGTGCTAATTACCTTACTAAATGAATCTTTTTAAACCTGCCATTGAGCAAACAGGGTAAATCTAGATCCGATAGATGTAATTTTTTATTTGGGTCTACCTTGTTTTGAAGTTAAGAAAAAGTAATTATAAAGGTGTTAGTTAATTGTGGTTATACAACTTATGCGTGTTTTATATACAATGATATTCACCTAATGAATATTCATTAATTGTCATTGAGAAAATAGGATAAAACCTGAGCAGAAGGCTGTGTTTCAGAATCTGTATGATCTGGATCTATTCTGTTTGTAAATAATTATAAGGAATATCCTTCTTGTGGTAATACAATTCATGGTATAATAAACATTGATAATTGTGTGCTATTAGCATATTACATTTACCAAACCTAATGAATGAATGACTTGTCTTTTAATAAGTGTTTTGATTTGACTTTACCTTTACCACGTAAAAGACGGATACCTGTACTTTTGAACCCCACCTTTACCTTTCCCTTCAATTTCGTACAAGTTACTTCCCTTCGCCACAATATTTGACATTTCACCAAACCCAAACATGCCCAGCAACGGTTAATTTCAAATAATGTTTGCAGAGTCAAACAAATTTTGATAGACGTTCACTCAGTATTATTGAATACATTACCGAATAAACGTTTTCACTTCACTATAAAAGTCAGTTTGCAGGTTAATGATAAGGGTATATCTTACAGGTATCTGGTAAAAACTTTTTTACGCCTCTGTAATAGTCACGTTTTTAAACCATTGTGATAAGTAGAGCATTTGCCATTAGGAGCAAATGCTCTATTTATCACAATGGTTTAAAAACTACAAAATTCTGCAAAAGATAATTTTCTCTAGGTAATTTCCCTTTTTGTAGATTTATTGAAAGTGGTTAGATCCAAAAATAGCCTATGAGGTAATGGCTTAAAGTCGTCTTAATATAAGTAATAAAATAATTTACTCACCTCGCAACAGAGACAGTTAGAAACCCTCACACTCAACAGAACAAATTCCACATGGGAACTGAGGCTGGCGACGTCGATTAACCATTGTCAATAACTCAACAGATGGACTCTTGATTTGCATTATTTTTTTTAAATTTAGAACATAATACTAGCTTTTGAAACAACAATGAAACAGATCTATCTATCAAATTCGAGTAACAAACAGAGCAAATCCTGATCAGACGGCTCCTATAGGAGCCTTCTAATCTGGGTCTACTCTGTTTTGCATTACTTGTGAGTTGTTGTTTTTTATCTGTAGCATGTTGCAATACATAATATTATATTTTGAAACAATAATGGAACCTTTTATAAATTGAAAAAATATTTGTTATTAATTTTTTTTTTATATCTGTGACATTTTTACCTAAGTCATTATTACCTACATTCGTTTAATTGGTCAGTTAGTCAGTCAGTCACCGGAGTGTTACCGGCCATGTTTAAACAATACCATATTTCACTACTGTAGTCCTTGATAAGAGAACTGCAGCTCAACTATCAATCTCAGTGGGAAGTCTTTTAACAAATGTGTATTGACCTTTATCTTGCTAAGTGGGACCTAATGCGAATTGGCGATATAGCTTGGATTTAGATGAGACAACTCGGTATCCCATCAATTTTCTCAGCTGTTGGTCACTCGGTCCAAAGTGTCAAATCCTTTTACGAATCGGAAGTAAGCTAAACATGCCACAGATCAGAGCTTCAGTAGTATTTTTCAGCAGGATAAGTGGTAAAATATGCACAGTTACCTGAAATACATGCAAAAAATTGTCTGTTCTATGTCAAATCCAAAATTCATTACCTATTTGAGGATTCATGAACACAATAGTTATAATGAAATACTGGAAATGGAACATTGTAGCCATTTTAGAATCTAAAGACATCTATTAAGTTCTGTAAGCAAACTGTGCAGACCCTGATCAGAGGGGAGTCCTCTCTCTCTCTCTCTCCTCTCTCTCTCTCTCTTCCTTTCTCTTTCTGTCTGTGCATGTATCCCTCTCCAACACGCTCTCTATTTCTCTCCGTTCTTCTTCTTCTCTTTCTCTCCATCTTTCTATCCCTCTCCCTCCATCTATCTCTTCCAATCCCTCTCTCCAACCTGTCTCCGCCTATGGCTGTCTGTCTCTCTACAGACAACCCTAGAATCTAATAGTTTGCGTGCGTCCTTGAATGCTTGCTCGCGTACGTGTGTGTATTTATATAATGATATACATGGGCATGTTTACAAATTAAAAGATCTGCGCTGCTCTTTTTCTGTACTTTTAATTTTGATAACAATAAATAAACGGACACTTTATAATAGGACTTTGTGCAGACAACTTTTGCAGACAAAAGGTTCATCTAGTCTAAATCCAGACTGTGTAAGTGTAAAATAATATGGACCAGGATGAACAGATTTATCAACTTATATCTACACTTCTCAAGCATATCAGATCATTTCCTCTTCAATATCAATGTCAGCATGCTAAACAGGCTAGATCCTACAGAGACGTCAACATACTTGGCGTCCTACTGAGTCCAGACTATTTACCATATTTACTTGAATAATTCTCAAGTAACTGACTAAATACAAATAGGATACAAACTAAATTTATATTCTAAATTGAGATTATCAACTTGGAAGTTATACTTCTTGTAAAAATGTACTATTAATTACTAACCACTATAGATATAGATAGATCTACACGTCTCCATACATTCGCCTGTCTGTTCTGTCTCCTTTCCTTGTATCCTGAAGTACATTGTGTCATTTATCACCTATTTTGCAGATAAATAAGCTGTTTGTCGCAGTTTCTATCAGTTTGCTACATTACATTGTTTGACACAAACTTTAATTGATCTACTATGTAAGTGAAATACCTTAGAACAGGTGGACTTGGATTCGGGTTAGCCATGACAGAATGTGCAACAAGCAGTTTGTGTTTCATTCTATTTGGAATATTACATACTCACACAAAGGTAATTTATGATATACATTACATGTATGTACATTTATTACCAGCCCCATGTTTGGATAGTGAATTTCAGCATTTCATGCAATGTGATCTATCTTAAGATAGATATTCCACTGTAGGTAAGAGGTCTTAATATTGTCCGATGCGATAGCCGAGCAGGTGCGTTGCGATAGCCGGCAAGCCGTCCTTTACCGAGATATATTCACACGACCGACGCTTTATCAACAACAATATTATTAAAACACATGGAATAGGATATGGTTTTTGGTCGTAGAGATCATCAAAAAATATTTATAGAACTGATTTGCATAAGCAATATTATAATCAAAGCCCTATATTGTTTTTACAGCATATTTACTTTCGGATAGGGGCAGGCGCCTCGACGACGGAAGGCCGATCTACAAATAAAAAACAACAAAATACGATTAAATAATAATAATAAACTTCCATTTCTTTAAACAACAGGTGAGATAGTAACAGAGCATCAATTCCGCGAAATATTTTCAGGAGACATGCTCTAGGGGAGAAAAAACAGTATCTTTACTTTCAGATGGAGGGAGGGGCTAATGTCCGGATCGGGAGGGGGCTAATGTCCGGATTGGATTTATCGATCAAAAACAAAAAAAACATAAGGTATAAACTCGATTTTTTAAATATTTTCAATGTAAAAGGTTACAATATAACTAAATTGATCCTTATATGCCGTTATTACTCGCCAGTACTGGCCACAAACCGTCATAACCCGTCATAACTGGTCATAACCCGTCATTGCTTATTTTAGGCACACCGATTCATAGGTAATGTTAAAGGAACTGGTCAAGATGTATCCATTCAGAAAAGTTATATTTTGTTTTTAATAAACCAGTTTAATGAATTAGAAGGTGGTTTATTGACATAAAAAAGTAATCAGAATCAGAGTTTGAATGTGATCTTTGACTAGAAATTGTGACTGTAATGTGAACTTTGGTGAATCTTGTCTAGAAAGTTAACTGTTACAATACCATGCCAACTTTAAAAATCAAATTTTGTATCTTTATCTGTGATCACCGAGTTCCATTTGATTTGATTTTTAAAAAATGTGAGTTTTAATTGCTTGTGTTTGACAAGAAATTAATCTGGCAATGTTGATGGATCCAATAATAAACTGAATGTAAATTGTATGGACATGTAAACACAGCTCATCATGTATGACATGCAACTCAAGTATAATTGTAACAAAAACACATGAATGACAGACCCAAGTGAAAATGCAGGAGAAGGCTCCTGAAGTGCTCAGGAAAGCTATATTTCATTTTGTGTCGGGGGGGCTTTGCCCCCCTGAACCCCCCACATGGGCGCTGCCCATGTCCCGCAAGGGGCCTAAGCGGCAATTTTCCTCTTTTTTCACCACCGGTCATTCTCACCCCTGAACAATATTGAGACTAACAGACCAACTGGACCAGATAATCCCTTATCACCTTGGGGCATTTAATCCTTTGACACGTTAATGAGGGCAATTAGGTACAAACACAATGATACAGTGAAAGATCATTGTCGCTAAAAACAATGTCGTTTGCCGAGCTGGGAGTACAAATTTAGTGTCGTATGTCGCATCTGCCAGTGTGTCGCTAAATACAGTTGAAATATAGAGGAAAATACATCGGGAGGAAGGAAATACTGTCGCATCTGACAGGAAGTCGCTAAAAACAGTGTGTTGCTAGGACAGGTTTGACTGTACCTTCATTTATTTTACTTATTTTGATTCATACATTTTTTCTTAGCGGGGATAAATATTTTTGTCGAGGTTATTTGCTGCTTTTCTGCCAGTGAAAATGCTAGTGTATTAGGTATAAATAATTTAAAAGCACGCTCCCAATTGTAGCAGTCAGCGTGGTTGAAGGGTTATAACGGTGGCCTAGGAAATGTGAGGTCGCGGGTTCGATCCTCGGCGGAGGCTTAATTTTTTTTTTCTCTCAATTTTTTTTGTTAGCACCCTTAGTTTACGTGCTTTTGGTTTAAAAACAATTCTGTACAAAAATATTGTAAAAGTACAAGTCCTTTGTTTGAATTTTGTCTTTGGTAAAGTTATTTAGCCGAGACCTTTTACTCGTGGTTTTGTTGACCGTTTTGAATATTTCACCATTGTGCATGAATACCATTGATCTGTATTTACTTCGTGGTAATGTGTATTATTGGTGTCATACACAGGTATTATGCATCATGTCTCATTAAAACATTCCCCCGTTTCTGCTATTAATTTATACATTACAGTCATGTTTTCCCAATGTATCTGTTAATTAAAACTACTAAACAATATTGCTCCCTCTTTTTCTTCTATCCTGCTTAAAGACGTTACGCAGCCATTTTACGCTTGCGTAAAACCTTGCTTGTTCTTTCTGAATTAAAATTTGCCGCACCCCACGGCCGGCTAATTTACTATAGAAACATATAGTGAAATCTTTGAAAATCTTCTCTCCTGATTGTCTGGTGAGCGATGTCAGGGCCATTCTGGCACTCTTGTTTTATATGGTTAAACCTTAATATGAATTTCACATATATTGCGGGGTTTTGATAAGTCATTTTATTCTAAAGTTATGGTGCTTGAACTTTGTGTGTTTGTTGCTTTGTTTGTCGGTCAACTTTTAGTTTGTCTGTTGTTTTCTGGGAAAACTATTAAAATGATATAAATAAAACTTAACACAAATGTTTTAAGCAACAAAATCTGAAACTGAGTTTATTTTGAGGTTCATTCAGTTTGTCTTTACGGAGTTATGGCCATTGCACTTTACAAAAATCTGCAAATATGAGGATTAGCTGTACCTTTTTAATTAATAGGATATTCACTTCAATTTTTAGCTCACCTGAGCAAAGCTCAGGGTGAGCTTTTGGGATACTTGAATGTCCGGCGTCCGTCGTGCGTCGTCCGTCGTCAACAATTTGCTTGTGAACACTCTAGTGGTCACAATTGTAGTCCAATCTTCATAAAACTTGGTCAGAATGAATGTCTTGATAAAATCTCGGACAAGTTCGAAAGTGGGTCAAGTTGGGTTAAAAACTAGGTCACTAGGTCAAATAGTAGGAAAACCTTGTGAACCCTCTACAGGTCACATTTTTAGCCCAATTTTCATGAAACTTGGTCAGAATGATTGTCTTGATAAAATCTCGGAGGAGTTTGAAAAATGGGTCATGTGGGGTAAAAAACTAGGTCACTAGGTCAAACAGTAGAAAAACCTTGTGAACACTCTAGTGGTCACAATTTTAGTCCAATCTTCATGAAACTTGGTCAGAATGAATGTCTTGATAAAATCTTGGACGAGTTCGAAAGTGGGTCAAGTGGAGTTAAAAACTAGGTCACTAGGTCAAACAGTAGTGAACACTCTAGTGGTCACAATTTTAGTCCAATCTTCATGAAACTTGGTCAGAATGAATGTCTTGATAAAATCTTGGACGAGTTAGAAAGTGGGTCAAGTGGAGTTAAAAACTAGGTCACTAGGTCAAACAGTAGAAAAACCTTGTGAACACTCTAGTGGTCACATTTTTTGTCCAATCTTCATGAAACTTAGTCATAATGATTGTCTTGATATAATCTTGGACAAGATTGAAAATGGGTTATGTGGGGTTAAAAACTAGGTCACTAGGTCAAATAGTTGGAAAACCTTGTGAACACTCTAGAGGTTACATTTATAGCCAAATCTTCATGAAAATTGGTCAGAATGATTGTCCTTATAAAATCTTGGACAAGTTTGAAAGTGGGTTATGTGAGGTCAAAAAGTAGGTCACTGGGTCATATCTTAGAGAAATCTAGTTTACACTCCAGTGGCCACATTTTTAGCCCAGTCTTCCTCAAACTTTCTCAGAGTGTTTGTCTTGGTGATATCAAGGTTGAGTGTGATCATGGGTTGGGTGGGAATAAAAAGGAGGTCACTAGGTTAAATCTTTGAAAAAATACTTTAGAGGGCACATTTTAGCCCAATCTTCATTGGTCAGAATCATTGTCTTGATCAAATCAATAGACAAAATTTTTGAAACTCTTGTTCTGCAGAACCACTGCTCATGATCCACTATCAACATTGTTCATATATTGCCCCTAAGGTCAATATTGACCCTAACCATGGGCTACCCAGCAAAAATCTTAAATCTATGGTAATCAGGTGAGCGATTAAGGGCCATCTTGGCCCTCTTGTTTAGCTCACCAGAGCACAAAGTGCTCAGGGTGAGCTTTTGTGATAGCCTGATGTCCGTCGGCGTGCGTCGTGCGTCGTCCGTCGTTCGTCGTCCGTCGTCAACAATTTGAACCTTTAAAATTCTTCTCCTCTGAATCTACAGGGGTCTCAGCTTTCATCTTTGGCACATAGCATCATCTGTAGGTCCTCTACAAAAGTTATATAAATTATGTCCCTAGGGTCAAAATTGGCCCCACCCCAGGGGTGCATTGTTTTCTATAGAAACATATAGTGAAAACTTTGAATATCATCTCCTCTGAAACTGAAAGGTTCTCAGCCTTCAGATTTGGCACATAGCATCATATTCAGGTTCTCTACAAAAGTTATATAAATTATGCTCCTGTGGTCAAAATTGGCTACACCCCATTGTGGACAGTTTTCTAGCAAACTTATAGCTGACTGCGATTTTAAGCATCTTCTCTTTGCTCATAAATTAGGCTGGGTCCTAGTAGTGGTTACCGTAGCATCCCCCCCTAGACTTTTTTTCATGGGTACCAAATTGTTCGTTGGGGTCCTTAGAACACATTTTGAGCATGCCCCCAAAAATAAGTTTGTCCCAGCTATGTTTTATTTAACGGTTTCCATGGTAACCCGAGGTAATTTTTGAAACTACCTTGGTTCAGAAAATGCGCCATAACTTTGTTTTTAGAAGCAATAGAAGGACAAAACAAGTACCAAAGTAAAGCAGAGACATATAGCTTGAATATGATATATGATTTTATTAATATTCATAAATGCATTCTTATGAATATTAATGAGGAAGTAAAAAATGTGATTTTTTTTAGAAAAAGGGAGTTTGTTGTTTAGTCTGAGAGGCTTATTAATGCACCGAAATTATTGAATTTAGGTTTAAGTTGTTCGTTGGAGTCCTCAGAACACATTTTGAGTATTTCCCCAAATAATGTTGTCTCATATATGTTTTATTAAACGGTTTCCATGGTAACCCGAGGTATATTCCGAAACATCATTGGTTCAGAAAATGCGTTATAACTTTGCTTTTAGAGGTAATAGAAGGACAAAACAAGTACCAAAGTAAAGCAGAGACATATAGCTTGAATATGGTATATGATTTAATTAATATTCATAAATGCATTCTTATGAATATTCATGAGAATGTAAAAAAAATGCTTTTTTTAGAAAATGGAGCTTGTTGTTTAGTCTGATAGGCTTATTAATGCACACAAATTATTGAATTCAGGTTTAAATTGTTTGTTTGGGTCATCAGAACACATTCTGAGCATTCCCCCAAAGTAATTTTGTCCCGTCTATGTTTTATTGAACGGTTTCCATGGTAACGCATGGAGGTAAATTTCGAAACATCATTGCTTCAGAAAATGCAAAATAACTTTGCTTTTAGAGGCAATAGAAGGACAAAACAAAAACCAAAGTAAAGCAGAGACATATATCTTGATTATGATTTATATTTTTAATAATATTCATATATGATTGCTTATGAATATTAATGAGGAAGTATAAAAATCCACTTTTTTAGAAAAATGAGTTTTTTGTTTAGTCTTAGAGCCCTATTAATGCACAAACATTATTGAATTCAGGTTTAAATTGTTCGTTGGGGTCCGCAGAACACCACTTGAGCATTCCCCAAAATAGTTGTGTCCAAGCTATGTTTTTAACGGTTTCCATGGTAACCCGAGGTAAATTTCGAAACATCCATGGTTAAACAAATGCGTCATAACTTTGCTCTTAGAGGCGAAAGAAGGACAAAACAAGAACCTGAATAAAGTAAAGACATATAACTTGAATATGATATGTAATTTAACTAATTTCATAAATGTATTCTTATGAATATTAATGAGGAAGTAAAACAATCCGATTTTTGTTTAGAAAAAAGGAGTTTATTGTTTAGTCTGAGATGCCTATTATATGCCTAATAAACAAGAGTTATTGAATTCATGTTTGAATGTTTTCATGTGAAGGAAAATAAACCATCTTTGTTTCAGGTAATATTTCTATAAAGCATGCGTATTTCAGCTTATTTGCATATAATGTACGTATATGAATAAGCAATTTTCTATGAGCATTGTATTTAGTATTATTTTGAGTATACGGTAAAATCTCGATTATTCGATTTTTCTTTATAGAAGCATTAAGACCCTTTTAGGCAGGTGACTTCTTAATGCATGGTGAAAGTCATGCAGAAAGCTGCACTAGGAGCTTTCTGCATGACTTTCACCATGCATTAAGCTGTCACCTGTCTTAAATATCGATAACAATACGTACGTCAATGATAATACGTCAATGTTTGAAGCGAATCCCATCTGTTGGATGCAACTGCCGGTGCTAAAGAAGTAAATGAGAGAGAGAGAGAGAGAGAGAGACTCTCAGAGAGAGAGAGAGGGGGGGGGGCTAATGCCCGCCCCTTGGGCTGTCGGAAACAAGTGAGGGGATCTGATAAAACATCTCAGGTTGATTTTCATTTGAAACCGGAGGCTTAAGAGATACCCATGCAGGGAACCCTTGTCCGTAAGAGTTTAGCGGACATGATCCACCCAGTTGCCGGGCTGGCGCAAAAATCTTCGTCCAGGTCAGGCAAACGGGAAAGAAGTCCCGTGGAAGGAGAAAGAGACTCCCTAGACTTAATTAGGTTAGGGAGGTCCACTTTTTCGACTGACACTAGCGCGGAAGAGGATAGAGGACCCCTGTGAATAGGATTCGGGGGTCTAGGGCAGACAGAGAGTGGGATGATTCTAAAACAATCTTCACACGCATTCTCAATAGAAAATATTTATGTTCAAAATCATCTAAAGAAAAAGAGGACTAAGTCCCGTCTAAATCTGAGTGAGAGGCTTCCACAAAGTCTGATTCCCTTAAAAAATAGGACCATCCCTAGGAGCCATAATGGACAAAGTGTCTTCCTGCTCTCCCTCAGAATCCGCCCTGGTGAACGCCATGGATGGCAGCACCCGGGAAGAGTGGGACCCGCCACAGACATAGAAGTGTGGACTGTGGGTTCACGTGAGAGCTATTCTCCCTCTAGGTGAAGCTTGCTGGTTCCCAGAATGAGTGTCGGCTATCGAGAGCGACCAGCCGGCGAATCTGAGGAGGCAGAGCGATGTCTTCGCTTAGACGAGTAATGGTAAGACCTCGATCTGCGATGAGAGCGGTGCGAGTGCCGGTTCCCATTAGAATAATAAGAAGGTTTTTACGCCTCCTACGGGATGGGTGGGATGGGGGCTGGGGAGTCCGAGGTGTACTCAGAAGATGAAGAGTAATTGCAGGGTCTAGACGACCAAGAACGTCTAGACTTAGCCAGAGCAGCTTCCTGTTGACTTTCACCACTGTAATGCGGTGTAGAGACAGAATGCCCTGTAGAAAAGATTGGACTGGTAGATTTACCGGTCCACTTCGGTATCCTGGTCCAAAGGACCAGACCGGGCCACCGGAGGACCGTTGGAGAGCAAACTTAGGACACTGGACCAAAGAATACACAGTGACATCTTTGGGCGGGGACTCGGTAGACCGGTCTGCTGGTGATGTCATGAAACGGAAGCACTAACGCGAGGACACCGGGGACCGGTGACGGATAACTGGGCCTAGATTCAGCGGGACCAGGCAAAACTCTTCACACAACAAGCGGACCGGGAGACCTGGCAACAATAGTACCTTGGACCAGAACAAAGGGTACCATTCAAGTGGTAAACGGGGAACCCGCGCCCGGGCCAGCAGTTGGGTGCCGATCTGCAACTACCAATTGGGGAATCGATTGCACCACAGGGGCTGTTGACGAAAGAGATTTTAAAGAAGAAGCAGGCTTCTTCTGAGCTTTAGAGGACAGTGATTTGTCTGTTGCGAGGGAGTCGCTGACCAAAGAAAAATTCTTCCTCCGTCGGACAGCAAGCTCCCACGTCTCCCCTGTCCAGAGGGAAGAAACTGGACAGGGAGCTGACGCGGAGCATCCGCAGCAGGCCAGACACACTTAATGAGTTGTCCAGCCTGTCGCGAAATGCTCGCAAGAAGCCTTGCGTTGCTCTGGCATGTTGTGGTAAATAATCAAGCAAATGCATAAGACATCGCGAGTAAGTTAGAAGTCACGCAAGGCTAATATGGGTAAACATAAGCTGATGATTACAGTCGAGATGCTATATATTTTCTATTGCATTGCAAAACACCCATAACAGTAATATTCTTCATAAAACATGCATGAGGCTAAATTCCTCTGCTGTAATTTCTTACAAGAAATGTGTTGTTCACATACATGTATATTGCAATATAATAGAAAAACTTACTTTCCTACAACAGTTTACATTCTCATTAATATTCATGATTTTGAAATAATATTCATTATCTACGTATTTATATACATGAACATCAATATCGCTGTTTCAGTCTGTATCAAGCTCTATACTGGTTAACTAAAATAATCTCAGATAAATAGAACAGCTCATTCAAGTGTGTTTATTTTACATCTCATTAATGTTCATAAATATGCATTAATATTCAAGAACCCAAAGTAATGACCCTCTGCTCTTGTCAATGTTTGTTGTTCTGGTATTTTACGTAAAATAAATAATAGAAAAGATAGTACACTCGAAACAATGCTAAATATAGGGCTTATGTTAAATTGTTTATTCATTTACGCACGTTAATATTCAATAACTATTTGTATATTATTAGGCCTCTCAGACTAAAAGCAAACTCGTCAAACTAAAAAAGCATTTTTTACTTCCCCATTAATATTCATAAGAATGCATTATAAGAATGCATTATATGTATTAATATAATTACATATCGTATTCAAGCTATATGTCTCTACTTTACGTTGGTTCTTGTTTTGTCCTTCTATTGTCTCTAAAAGCAAAGTTATGAAGCATTTTCTTAATCAAGAGAGTTTCGAAATTTACCTCGGGTTACCGCGGAAACCGTTTAATAAAACATAGCTGGGGCACAATTAATTTGGGAGAATGCTCAAAAAGTGTTCTGATGACCCCGACGAACAATTTAAACCTGAATTCAATAATTTTTGTGCATTAATATGCCTCTAAGACTAAACAAAAAACTCATTTTTTATACTGCGGATTTTTATACTTCCTCATTAATATTCATAAGCAATCATATATGAATATTATTAAAATTATATATCATAATCAAGATATATGACTCTGCTTTACTTTGGTTTTTGTTTTGTCCTTCTATTGCCTCTAAAAGCAAAGTTATTATGCATTTTCTGAACCAATGATGTTTCGAAATTTACCTCCTCGCGTTACCATGGAAACCGTTCAATAAAACATAGATGGGACAAAATTACTTTGGGGGAATGTTCAGAATGTGTTCTGATGACCCAAACAAACAATTTAAACCTGAATTCAATAATTTGTGTGCATTAATAAGCCTATCAGATTAAACAACAAGCTCCATTTTCTAAAAAAAAGCATCTTTTTACATTCTCATGAATATTCATAAGAATGCATTTATGAATATTAATTAAATCATATACCATATTCAATCTATATGTCTCTGCTTTACTTTGGTACTTGTTTTGTCCTTCTATTACCTCTAAAAGCAAAGTTATTATGCATTTTCTGACCCAAGGATGTTTCGGAATATACCTCGGGTTACCATGGAAACCGTTTAATAAAACATAGTTGGGACAAAATTATTTGGGGAAATACTCAAAATGTTATCTGAGGACTCTAACGAACAACTTAAACCTAAATTCAATAATTTCTGTGCATTAATAAGCCTCTCAGACTAAACAACAAACTCCCTTTTTCTAAAAAAATCACATTTTTTAACTTCCTCATTAATATTCATAAGAATGCATTTATGAATATTAATAAAATCATATATCATATTCAAGCTATATGTCTCTGCTTTACTTTGGTACTTGTTTTGTCCTTCTATTGCTTCTAAAAACAAAGTTATGGCGCATTTTCTGAACCAAGGTAGTTTCAAAAATTACCTCGGGTTACCATGGAAACCGTTAAATAAAACATAGCTGGGACAAACTTATTTTTGGGGGCATGCTCAAAATGTGTTCTAAGGACCCCAACGAACAATTTGGTACCCATGAAAAAAAGTCTAGGGGGGGGTGCTACGGTAACCACTACTAGGACCCAGCCTATAGGTCATCCAGTCAAGCAGTGGGATAGATGACCAGTGGCTATTTTTAGGTCACCTGTATCTGGTGCTGGAGCTCTGTGCCTTAACCCTTTGCCGGTTCTATGTTTATTATTAATTTGAATGCCTACTGCATATTCATGAACAAAATAGTTAAAATGAAGTATGGAAGGTGGAACATTGTAGTCATTTTTTTCCAAATTTCACAACCTACTGAATATTCATCTACAAAATAGTTATAATGAAATATAGTAGGTGGAACATTGTAGCCATTTTAGAAACTTAAGGAACAGATGTATAAAATTCCATTTACAAACAGAGCAGGCCCTGATCAGATGGCTCCTATAGGAAGCATCCGATCTGGGTCTACTCTGTTTTCAAAAATGTGAAAACACGTTTGTATGAGGGAAGGGTTAATTAATAATAGTGATTGGCATTTTGATATTATTATAACCTGCCCTGCAGTTCAGAAGAAGGGTAAATCATGTAAAGACTCCAGAATGCCAAATTAAAGATTTCAAATAAATTATGAAATATTTTTTAACATGAAATTGTATTACTTGAAACTATTAAGTTATACTTATGATTATGCAATTATTATGTAATAATTTATAATAATATTCAAATGCAAAAAATCAGTTTGGAATGCTAGGGTACACATACCCGTTCAGAAGAACAGTTGATCGCCTTTAGTCAGAACTTTGTATGGCCTTGTTTAAATTATGCCCCTGGGATTAAAATTGGCCCCACCCGAGGGGTGGTCAGTTTTCAATAAAAATATATAGTAAAAACATTGAAAATCTTCTCTGAAACTGGAAGGTTCATAACTTTCATATTTGGCACATAGCTTCATGTTCAGGTCCTCTACAAATGTTATATAAATTGTGCCCCTTTGGTCAAAATTGGCCCTGCCCCAGGAGTAGCCAGCTTTCAATAGAAACATAAAGTGAAAACTTTGAAAATCTTCTCCTCTGATTGTCTGGTGAGCGCTTAATTCAGGGCCATTCTGGCCCTCTTGTTTAAAAAATAGTATCACCTTAATATGGAAATCAAGATCTGAAGCACACATTAGAAAATGTCAACACTTATAAGGCATGTTGAATCTGAGAAAGTTTGCAAGTGGGCGTATTATGTACCGTATGCGGTACTCTTGTTGATAGGTTTATTCAAAGAGGTTGGGTCTAAAAATAGCCTTTGAGGGAAAGAGTTAAGATGCCATCTGGTATGAAAACTGATGTTATTTATTTGAGTGTTCAGAAAAGCAACTGCAGTCTGTTCTGGTCTGTATAGATTACTGAATCACCACATACATGTACCCATATAATGTACGCACAATCTGTCGCCAATCCCAGTGATAAATGAAGCAGATTAATTCAGTTGCTAAATGTTAACAGCCTGTTGTTAATTGACTTCATGACACAGCTCTAAGTACTGTGATCACTGAAAATTTCTACACAGCTCTACTATGATCACAGAAAAGTTCTAAGTGTAATATTTGACATTGTCCTTTTACCCTTTCCCTGTTGAATATTCATGTAAGAAATAATGTTAGCATATGAACACAGGACAATCAGCATATGGACACAGAGTAATTTGTCTCAGGCACAAACTGTGTCATATAACATAAGTGAGCAGAGCAGACCCAGATCAGATGGGTCCTAAAGGAGCTGTCTGATCTTGGTCTACTCTGTTTGCAAAGGCATGAATAGGCATTTATACAGGGAAAAAGGCTAAAACAGGTGGTTACTAAGCTTAATGCAGGATGAAAGTTATGCTGAAAGATTACTGCATTTCTCTTGTTAGCTCACCAGAGCACTTTTGTGCTCAGGGTGAGCTTTTGTGATCACCTGATGTCCAACGTGCGTCGTCTGGCGTCAACAATTTGAACCTTTAAACATCTTCTCCTCTGAATCTACAGGGTTCTCAGCTTTCATCTTTGGTACATAGCATCATCTGTAGGTCCTCTACAAAAGTTATATAAATTATGCCCCTGGGGTCAAAATTGGCCCCGCCCCAGGGGTGCCTTGTTTTCTATTGAAATATATAGTAAAACTTTGAATATCTTCTCCTCTGAAACTGGAAGGTCCTCAGCTTTCATATTTGGCACATAGCATCATGTTCAGGTCCTCTACAAAAGTTATATAAATTATGCCCCTGGGGTCAAAATTGGCCCCGCCCCAGGGGTGGCCAGTTTTCAATAGAAACATATAGTGAAAACTTTGAAAATCTTCTCCTCTGAATCTACAGGGTTCTCAGCTTTCATATTTGGAACATAGCATCATTTTCAGGTCCTCTACAAAAGTTATATAAATTATGGCCCCTGGGGTCAAAATTGGCCCTGCCCCAGGGGTGTCCAGTTTTCAGTAGAAACATATAATGACAACTTTGAAAATCTTCTCCTCTGAATCTACTGAGTTTTCAGCTTTCATATTTGGCACATAGCATCATGTTCAGGTCCTCTACAAAAGTTATATAAATTATGCCCCTGGGGTCAAAATTGGCCCCGCCCCAGGGATGGGCAGTTTTCAATAGAAACATATAGTGAAACTTTGAAAATCTTCTCCTCTGAACAGGAAGGTTCTCAGCTTTCATATTTGGCACATAGCATCATGTTCAGGTCCTCTACAAAAGTTTTATAAATCATGCCCCTGGGGTCAAAATTTGCCCCACCCCAGGGGTGGCCAGTTTTCAATAGAAACATATAGTGAAAACTTTGAAATTATTTTCCTCTGAAACTAGAAGGTTCTCAGCTTTCAAACTTGGCACATAACATCATGTTCAGGTCCTCTACTGAAGTTTTATAAATTATGCCCTTGGGGTCAAAATTAGCCCCGCCCCTAAGGGGTGCCTTGTTTTCTATAGAAATATATTGTAAAGCTTTGAATATATCCTTTTCTGAAACTGGAAGGTTCTCAGCTTTCATATTTGTCACATAATATCATGTTCAGGTCCTCTACAAAAGTTATATAAATTATGCCCCTGGGGTCAAAATTGGGCCTGTCCCAGGGGTGGCCAGTTCTTCAATAGAAACATATAGTGACAACTTTGAAAATATTCTCCTCTAAAACTGGAAGGTCCTCAGCTTTCATATTTGGCACATAGCATCATGTTCAGGTCCTCTACAAAAGTTGTATAAATTATGCCCCTTGGGTCAAAATTGGCCTTGTCGCAGGAGTGGCTAGTTTTCTATAGAAACAGTGAAAACTGAAAATCTTCTCCTCTGATTGCCTGGTGAGCGATGTCAGGGCCATTCTGGCCCTCTTGTTTTGTATTAACCCTTTCCTCCATAAATGCACCTTGCTACGCCTCTGTAAAAGTCACTTTTTGAATTTGAACCCATTGTGATAAATAGAGTATTTGCAATAGAGCATCAGGATCCAAGCTGTTTAACCCTTTCCTTCATATAAACGTGTTTTCACGCATTTGCAAACAGAGTAGACCCAGATCAGATGGCTCCTAGAGGAGCCATCTGATCAGGGTCTGCTCTGTTTGCTTATGGAATTTGATAGATCTGCTTCTTTACTTTCTAAAATGGCTACAATGTTCCACCTTCTATATTTGATTATAATTATTTTCCCATGAATATTCAGTAAGTATTGAAATTTGGACTAAATATAGAACAGGGAAAGGGTTAACACTTGGTTAATAGCGTGGGTCTCTACAGTGAAAGTATTCATAATTGCAGCAGATCCAATTTTAAGCAGACATTATTTTCTCCACATTGGGGTAAGGCCACGGGTGAACCCTTTCCTTGATATAAATGCCTTTTCACTCATTTGTAAACGGATTAGATACAGATCAGATGACTCCTGTGGGAGCCATATGATCAGAGTCTACTCAGTGTTTGCATATGGTATAATATAGATTTGATTCTATAGTTTCTGCCTGATCCAAAATGTCCTGTGTAGTTGTACTGTGTACATAATTTTATGCCATCATAAAAATTCAGCTAATAAAATTAAGACTGTTCAAGATGTCATTATTCCTTACATGAATGTTAAACGGGGAAAGGGTTAATACTTTAGTCAGTATATTACTGGTCGCTTGGTCAAATGTTAAATTTACAATTATTCAAAACTTAATCTGTATACAATACAATTCCTTTACTAGACTCAGATTACATAAATGTAACAACATACCTTAAATGTAATCTTTGTGTACAATAAGAGGATTTACCAAATACCCTGTACTGTGTTGTACACTTCATTAAGTTCTTAACCCTTGCACTTTAACTCTATATCTGATGAATATTCATGTAAGAAATAATGACTGCATGAATATGAAGTGACTGAATTTCGATGACATCATGATCATGAACCAGGTAATATTTAACCACGTGGCAGAAACTGCAGAATCAGATATATATTATTTCATAAGCAAACAGAGCAGTCCCCGATATAAGTCCAAAGGCATAGTTGTGATGTAAAGGGTTAAATATAAAATGCACTGTGCTTTGTAACAAGCTTAACCCTTTACTCCATATATAATTGCCTTTATACATGTACACCTTTGCAAACAGGGTAGATTCTGTAGGAGCCGTCTGATCAGGGTCTGTTCTGTTTGCTCACGGAATTACATAGATCTATCTGATTCTTTAGTATCTGTTATGGTCAGAATTTCCCGTGTCCATTTGCCTTAACCCTTTCCCTGTTCTATGTTTATTCCAAATTTCAATACCTTCTGGATATTCATGGACAAAATAGTTATAATGAAATATGGAAGGTTGATCATTGTAGTCATTTTAGAAAATAAGGAAACAGATCTATCAAATTCCATAAGCAAACAGAGCAGACCCTGATCAGATGGCTCCTATAGGAGCTGTCTGATCTGGGTCTACACTTCGCGTATGCGTGAAAAGGCATTTATATGAAGGAAAGGGTTAACTCATTCTCTCATATTGAACGCCTTTTGAAGCCTCTGCAAAAGTCTTGTTATGAAATGCTCTATTTATCACAATGGTTTCAAAACTACACAGTTCTAAAGTTTTCCTTTTCTCTAGTAAATGGTCCTTTTTAGCTCACCAGAGCACAAAGTGCACAGGGTGAGCTTTTGTGATCGCCTGATGTCCGTCGTCCGTCGACGTCCGTCGTCCGTTGTCTGTCGTGCGTCGTCAGTCGTCAACAATTTGAACCTTTAAAAATCTTCTCCTCTGAATCTACAGGGTTCTCAGCTTTCATCTTTGGCACATAGTATCATCTTTAGGTCCTCTACAAAAGTTATATAAATTATGGCCCTGGGGGTCAATATTGGCCCCGCCCCAGGGGTGCCTTGTTTTCAATAGAAACATATAGTAAAACTTTGAAAATCTTCTCCTCTGAAACCAGAAGGTTCTCAGCTTTCATATTTGGCACATAGCATCATGTTCAGGTCCTCTACAAAAGTTATATAAATTATGGCCCTGGTGAAATCTTTGAAAATCTTCTTCTCTGAAACTGGAAGTCTCTCAGCTTTCATATTTGGCACAGAGCATCATGTTCAAGTCCTCTACGAAAGTTATATAAATTATGGCCCCTGGGGTCAAAATTGGCCCCGCCCCAGGGGTGGGCCATTTTCAATAGAAACAAATAGTGAAATCTTTGAAAATCTTCTCTTCTGAAACTGGGAGGCTCTCAGCTTTCATATTTGGCACAGAGCATCATGTTCAGGTCCTCTACAAAAGTTATATAAATTATGGCTCCGGGGTCAAAATTGGCCCCGCCCCAGGGGTGGGCAGTTTTCAATAGAAACAAATAGTGAAATCTTTGAAAACATTCTCTGAAACTGGAAGGCTCTCAGCTTTCATTTTTGGCTCAGAGCATCATGTTCAGGTCCTCTACAAAATTTGTATAAATTATGGCCCCGGGGTCAAAATTGGCCCCGCCCAAGGTGTGGGCAGTTTTCAATAGAAACAAATAGTGAAATCTTTGAAAATCTTCTTCTCTGAAACTGGAAGGCTCTCAGCTTTCATATTTGGCACATAGCATCATGATCAGGTCCTCTACAAAAGTTATATAAATTATGACCCCGGGGTCAAAATTGGACCCGCCCCATGGGTGGGCAGTTTTCAATAGAAACAAATAGTGAAATCTTTGAAAATCTTCTTCTCTGAAACTGGAAGGCTCTCAGCTTTCATATTTGAACCATAGCATCATGTTCAGGTCCTCTACAAAATTGTATAAATTATGGCCCCGGGGTTAAAATTGGCCCCGCCCCAGGGGTGGGCGGTTTTCAATAGAAACAAATAGTGAAATCTTTGAAAACATTCTCTGAAACTGGAAGGCTCTCAGCTTTCATTTTTGGCACAGAGCATCATGTTCAGGTCCTCTACAAAATTTGTATAAATTATGGCCCCGGGGTCAAAATTGGCCCCGCCCAAGGTGTGGGCAGTTTTCAATAGAAACAAATAGTGAAATCTTTGAAAATCTTCTTCTCTGAAACTGGAAGGCTCTCAGCTTTCATATTTGGCACATAGCATCATGATCAGGTCCTCTACAAAAGTTATATAAATTATGACCCCGGGGTCAAAATTGGACCCGCCCCATGGGTGGGCAGTTTTCAATAGAAACAAATAGTGAAATCTTTGAAAATCTTCTTCTCTGAAACTGGAAGGCTCTCAGCTTTCATATTTGAACCATAGCATCATGTTCAGGTCCTCTACAAAATTGTATAAATTATGGCCCCGGGGTTAAAATTGGCCCCGCCCCAGGGGTGGGTGGTTTTCAATAGAAACAAATAGTTAAATCTTTGAAAATCTTCTTCTCTGAAACTGGAAGGCTCTCAGCTTTCATATTTGGCACATTATAAGCATCATGTTCAGGTCCTCTACAAAAGTTATATAAATTATGGCCCTGGGGTCAAATTTGGCCCCGCCCCAGGGGTGGGCAGTTTTCAATAGAAACAAATAGTGAAACCTTTGAAAATCTTCTCCTCTGACACTGGAAGGTTCTCATCTTTCATATTTGGCACATAGCATCATGTTCGAGTCCACTACATAAGTTATATAAATTATGGCCCTGGGGTCAAAATTTGCCCCGCCCCAGGGGTGGGCAGTTTTCAATAGAAACAAATAGTGAAAACTTTGAAAGTCTTCTCCTCTGAAAGTGGAAGGTTCTCAGCTTTCATATTTGGCACATAGCATCATGTTAAATTCCTCTACAGAAGTAATATAAATTATGGCCCCGGGGTCAAAATTGGCCCCAACCCAGGGGTGGACAGTTTTCAATAGAAACAAATAGTGAAATCTTTGAAAATCTTTTCTCTGAAACTGGAAGGCTCTCAGCTTTCATATTTGGCACAAAGCATCATGTTCAGGTCCTCTACATAAGTTATATAAATTATGGCCCTGGGGTCAAAATTGGCCCAGGGTCAATATTGGCCCCGCCGCAGGGGTGGGCATTTTTCAATAGAAACATATTGAGAAATCTTTGAAAATCTTCTTGTCTGAAACTGGAAGGTTAATCTCAGCTTTCATATTTGGCTCATAGCATCATGTTCAGGTCCCCTATATTTTTTTCTAAATTATTCCCCTGGGGTCAAAATTTGCCCGCCCCAGGGCCGGCTAGTTTTCTATTGAAACATATAGTGAAAACTTTGTAAATGTTCTCCTCTGATTGTCTGGTGAGCGCTTCAGGGCCATTCTGGCCCTCTTGTTTCAAAGAGTCTGGGTCTAAAAATAGCCTTTAAGGGAAAGGGTTAAGTTCATAACACTAAAATTGCACACTGAGTAATTTTTGTCTGCAAAAATTCATCTGGAATTAGGAAAGTCTGTTCTCTTCACAAATATAGTAAGAGTCCAACAGTTTGGACCCTGATGAAATTAGCAATTACTTGATGAGTAATCTGGATCCAACTGTTTCCATAGTTAAACAGAAATTCACAGCCAGCTTGCGAAGAGTTGTGGGTGGTACTATGGTCTAGTGGTAATGCCTCTTACAATCAGTCAACTAGGGTCTGGGGTTCAATTCCCAGCAGAGGTTTGAAATTTCTGAGGTGGTTGTCAATGTCTCTCACCTGAATAAGGACTATAAGTACTGGTTCTACTTAAGAAGGCCAAAATGGTGCCGTGTGTATCTGTGCTTACACCAGACATGGTTAAAGGACCAACTAGTTTATGTAGTAAGAGCTCGGATATCATACCCAGATCTCTTATGCGAACCTATCTTTTAATAATTTTCCTCAATGTTTATTCATGAAATAAACCATGAGTTTATTTATTATTTGTGATGAAAGTATATACATCATACATGTATATACAAGATACTTTTGACTGAAAAGACAGATACAGGGTAACATGGTAAGATGAGATCAATATGAAAATGAAACAGGCTTTCTTAAGTCAGGTGTCATATACAACTGTAACCTTGAAACATGTATCACATTCAAAGTTCTACATATCACATATCAGAGGCAAACACTGGTTGTAGTAAGATGAGATAGTATGAGTTAAACCATTTACTCCATAATTTCTACGCCTTTGGAAATAGACTGGGTCTACTCTGTTTGCAAAATGCGTGAAAATGCATTTATATAAGGGAAAGGGTTAAGATGGGTAAATTAAATAATTTTTAAGAATAGCTCCTTCATTTCTCTTTCGTTTCTTTGAGATGAGTCTAAAGAGAAGTCACAATATATAGGGTTTGGTGGAGAAATGACTTATTTTAGTATTTCAATATGCACTTATTGCGCTTGACATATCAAGTGTATACATAGTAATGCAGAGATAACTAATTGGAATATCGTATATGCATTTTTGAGAAGCACAAATCTATTAATAATTCAGTGTCACACTTCATAACACATATGGATGAACTGGATAAAAGTTGACATACAAATATACATTTACTGAATCACAGGATAGCCCAAAAGTTTAACAAATTATTTTCTATAGGGTCCTGCATGGACATTGGGTGTAATGTAAGAATTAGCTGAACATTTGTATGAACAAAGGAAAGGCAGATCTCGAAACATGTCTATTTTATTTCATAAGCAAACAAACCAGTTCTTGATCTGACGGCTCATGCAGGGCTGCCACCTGAACTGGGTTTACTCTGTTTTCAAAAGCATTAAAATATGGCTCTATCAGGTAAATATTAAGCTTGTCTGCACCTGGATTGATGTCAATGTTTCCCTATATCTGATCAGGGTCTACAGTTTGTCGTTCAAAGTCCACTTACAAATTATACTGTAATTTCATACTGAATGGACTCTATTATTCGCCAGTGATGGACCATTCCACATTGAAAACTCAGCAGGCTAACCCTTTTCCAGTTTAATATTAATTAACCCTTTCACACATTTGGAAACAGTAGACCCAGATCAGACGACTCCTATAGGAGTCATCTGATCAGGGTCTGCTCTGTTTGCTAATGGAATTTGATAGATATGTTTCTTTAGTTTCTAAAATGACTACAGTACTGTTCCATCTTCCATATTTTTATCATTTTATTATAACCTATATTTTGTCTATGAATATTCAGGACGTATTGAAATTTGGAATAAACATAGAACAAGGAAAGAGTTATACATGTATTAATTAAAGAAATAATATTACATCATGAATAGTTGTTAGCTAAATTTATACACACTGGATTTTTTGGTATTGGTAGAAATCATAGATTCAGGTCTATTATAATTTCTCTACCATACAGATAGCTCCTATAGAAACTATCTGATCTGGGTCTACTCTATTTGCAAAGGTATGAAAAAAGTGTTTTTATGAGGGAAAGGGTTAAATTATATAGGTAATCAGCTGACACTGGAGTACGTGTAGACTGGGTGTATAATGAAGGATAGGGTTGTGTGAGTTTGTAGAATTTTATTCAGAAGGTTGAATAACAACACTCAGAGGCTTGAACAAGTATCAGGACTCAAGCATTATAGGCTGTCTATCAGCAAGAAGTTTAACCCTTTACTGGACATAAATACACCTTTCTACGCCTTTGCCAACAGAACAGACCTAAATTAGACATGTACCATAGGAGGTGTCTAGAATTGGGTCTATTTTGTTAGCAAGGGTGTAAAAAGTGTTTTTATTAGGGAAAGCGTTAAGATTATACAGGTAATAAATCAGCTGACACTCAGGAGTACATGTAGACTGGTTGTATGAGTTTGTAGAATTTTATTCAGGTTGAATAGCAACACTGAGAGGCTTGAACAAGTATCAGGACTCAAGCATAGGCTCTCGATCAGTGAGAACCCTTTACTCCATAAATATGCATTTGCAAACAAAGTATGCCCAGCTCAGAAGGCTACTGTAGGAGCTGTCTGATCAGGGTCTGCTCTGTTTACTTTTGGAATAATATTATTAATATATATGATACTACAGTTCTTGCCATGACAGTGATGACCATATATTTTTGGTATCATATGCTATATGAAAAATGATCTAATTTAAATCTTTACAGTATGCCATTATTTCTTACATGAATATTTATGGAGTAAATTTAGGGATAGAGGGAGAAGCCCTCAATTTCCTTATATATGAACACCAGATATGATGAATTTGAACTAGAGAAAAGAAAAAAATCAGAATTTTGTATATTGAAACCATTGTGATAAATAGAGCATTTGCTCCTATAGGAGCAAATGCTGTATTTATCACAATGGTTTCAACAGGTGACTTTTGCAGAGGCGTCAAATGGTGTCAATATGAGGGAATGGGTTAACATTTCATCACATTTCATTGATGGCATGACTAGCTTTTGTAGTTAGTTTGGATTCAGATCAGAGGTGTTTGTACACATTTGTTACAAAAACAAAATATATAGCTAAGCTATAATTTCTAGCTTCTATGTATACATGTGTGAGTATTTAGTGGCTGAATTTTTATAATTGCATTATGAACAGGGGAAATTTCTACCATGGCAGAAACTGTAGAATCAGATCTGTATAAGTATTTTGTAAGCAAACAGAGCAGACCCAATCTGGGTCTTCTCTAACTGTATGCCTATTAACCCTTTCCTCCATAAATATGCCTTTCTATGCCTCTGTAATAGTAATTTCTGGAAACCATCGTGATAAAAAGAGCATTTTCTCCATAGGAGTAAATGCTCTATTTAATAATTTATCACAATGGGTGCAATATACTACACAGTTCTAAAATTTTCCTTTTCTCTAGTTAATGCTCCTTTTCAGTGGATTTATTCAAAGAGATAGGGTCTAAAAATAGCCTATGATGGAATGGGTTAGGTAAAGGGGTATCATGTAGCTGACCAGAGTTTTAGTTGATAATATTTGGCCAATCTTAAAAGTAATGTTAATGTTTGTTAGTTCAAAATGTGTTTTAAGGAAATTATGCATGCATGCCATCAGACAGAGATATAGTGCTTACCCTTTACTCCATAAATACGCCTATCTACACCTTAGCAAACAGAGTAGACCCAGATCATGTGTGCCCTGTAGGAGCTGTCTGATCAGGGTCTGCTCTGTTTGCTTATGATATAATATAGATCTGATTCTACAATTGTCTAGTGTGATCAGCAGGCTTTACTCTACATGTATATATTTGCAAACAGAGTAGACCAAGATCAAAACGATCCTGTAAGAACCATCTGATCAGAATCTGCCCTGTTTGTTTATTGAATTATAATATATAGATATTCTACAGTTTCTTCCAGTGGCGTAGCTTCCTATTGGCACTTTAGGCACGTGCCTACACATTGATAAAAAATGTGAAACCCCCCCCCCCCGCTTAAAATGCAAAGGGGGGGGGGGGGGGGAGGGGTAGGTATTGAGCACTATCAATATGATACCAGTGCAGACTTTGTGAAAGTAGCAGTCGTAAGTTACCAACTCAGAAATATAACCGAGCGGTCCTTTAGTGCCATGAAGAGGATTAACAAGAGTGCCAGTGGGCACAATATATGCCCGTCAAGGCTTGGTTCAACATAAATTGAGGTTAACATAATTATTTGCTAAACACAAATTCTAAGTCCAATTGTGCGACCTTGACCTTTGATATACATACCGGGACACACCCATGCTACTGTAGCATGTCCAGATAAACATTATGGTGTAATTTGAGAAGGATCCACCAAGCAGAACTTGAGTTAGAGATGTTACATACGGACAGACTGCGCCATTCCATAATATGTCCTGTTCCCACAATGGGAATGGATAGACTGTCTGGCTTGGCCATACTGCATATTCATAAGCGTATCGACATTGATGTTGAATGAGCCATCAACACATTTGCATTACGCAATTTGCAGCAAATGTAACAAAATGATTTTTATGCCCCCCCCAGATCAAAATCTGGAGGGGGCATATCGAGGGCTTGGTGCAAAACTATTCTAACTCCTTCACAAAGTGAAGGAGTTAGAATAGTTTTGCACCAAGCCCTCGATATTGTTTTTGCCCTGTCTGTTTGTCTGTCTGTTTGTCCGTTTGTCTGTTTGTCAGCAACTTTAACGTTGGTCATAACTTTTGAGCCAGTACAGATAGAGACTTGATAGTTGGCATGCATATGTATCTCATAAAGCCGCACATTTTGAGGGGTGACATGTCAAGGTCAAGGTCATCCTTCAAGGTCAGAGGTCAAATATATGGGTCAAATCACCGACTTTAACATTGGCCATAACTTTTGGACCAGTAGAGATAGAAACTTGATATTTGGCATGCTTGTGTATCTCATGAAGCTGCACATTTTGAGGGGTGACATGTCAAGGTCAAGGTCATCTTTCAGGGTCAAAGGTCAAATTGTCTGGGGTTTTTTGGCTGTAACTTTAACGCAACCTTAACATTGGTCATAACTTTTGAGCCACTACAGATAGAGACTTGATATTTGGTATGCATGTGTATCTCATGAAATTATAATCAAATCACCGACTTTAACATTGGCCATAACTTTTGAACCAATAGAGATAGAGTCTTGATATTTGGTATGCATGTGTATCTCATGAAGCTGTACATTTTCAGGGGTGACATGTCAATGTCAAGGTCATCCTTCAGGGTCAAAGGTCAAATTGTCTGTTTCTTTGTCCGTAACTTTAACATTGGTCATTACTTTTGAGCCAGTACAGCTAGTGACTTGATAAATGGCATGCATATGTATCTCATAAAGCCGCACATTTTGGGGGGTGACATGTCATGGTCAAGGTCAGAGGTCAAATATATGGGTCAAATCACTGACTTTAACATTGGCCATAACTTTTAAACCAGTAGAGATAGAGACTTGATAGTTGGCATGCTTGTGTATCTCATGAAGCTGTACATTTTGAGGGGTGACATGTCAAGGTCAAGGTCATCCTTCAGGGTCAAAGGTCAAATTGTCTGTTTCTTTGTCTGTAACTTTAACATTGGTCATAACTTTTGAGCCAGTACAACTAGTGACTTGATATTTGGCATGCATATGTATCTCATAAAGCCGCATATTTTGAGGGGTGATATGTAAAAGTCAAGGTCATCCTTCAAGGCCAGAGGTCAAATATATGGGTCAAATCACTGACTTTAACATTGGCCATAACTTTGGACCAGTAGAGATAGAGACTTGATATTTGGCATGCTTGTGTATCTCATGAAGCTGCACATTGTGAGCGGTGACATGTCAAGGTCATTCTTTAGGATCAAAGGTCAATTTGTCTGTTTGTCTGTAACTTTAACATTGGTCATAACTTTTGAGCCAGTACAGATAGAGACTTGATATTTGGCATGCATATGTATCTTATAAAGCCGCACATTTTGGGGTGTGACATGTCAAGTTCAAGGTCACCCTTAAAGGTCAGAGGTCAAACATATGGGTCAAATCACAGACTTTAATATTGGCCATAACTTTTGAACCAGTACAGATAGAGACTTGATATTTGGCATGCTTGTGTATCTCATGAAGCTGCACAGTTTGAGGAGTGACATGTCAAGGTCATCCTTCAGGGTCAAAGGTCACCAACTTCCAATTGGCCATAACTTTTGAACCAATAGAGATAGAGTCTTGATATTTGGTATGCATGTGTATCTCATGAAGCTGCACATTTTGAGGGGCAACATGTCAAGGTAAAGGTCATCTTTTAGGGTCAAAGGTCACCGACTTTAACATTGGCCATAACTTTTGAACCTGTAGATTGACAGACTTGACATTTGGTATGCATGTGTATCTCATGAAGCTGCACAGTTTGGGGGTGACATGTCAAGGTCAAGGTCATCTTTCAGGGTCAAAGGTCACCGACTTTAACATTGGCCATAACTTTTGAACCAGTAGAGATACAGACTTGAAAGTTGGTATACATGTGTTTCTCATTTGGCTGCACAGTTTGAGGGGTGACATGTCAAGGTCATCTTTGAAGGTCAAAGGTCATTAACATTGGCCATAACGTTTGAACCAGTAGATATACAGCCTTGATACTGGTATGCATGTGTATCTCATAAAGCTGCACAGTTTGAGGGGTGACATGTCAAGGTCAAGGTCATCCTTCATGGTCAAAGGTCACCAACTTTTAACATTGGCCATAACGTTTGAACCTCAGAGTAGAGATACAGACTTGATATTTGGTATGCATGTGTACCCCATGAAGTTGCACAGTTTGAGGGGTGACCTTCAGGGTCAAATATCATATTGAGGGGGCATAGTGTTTCACAAACACATCTTGTTTTTTTCTGAATACAATAGAGACATGTAAAGTAGAGACAGTTAAGCATCAACACTTTGGATCTAGTATCTCCGTTTTACTGGACGTCTGTTCAAAACAGTAAATAGGATTTTTTCTGTGTTTTGTATATAAGTATCAGCTAATGTAGCAGTTTTATTTAATATTTCGAAATATAGCAACAGATAATTATAAGAATCAACATTAGCTGGTTTATATTTGGACACGAACATGTATATTTGCTCTCTAAAGGCTCATTCAACATCAAGGTCGATGGTTGTTGGTTGTACATGTATATTTTGTATGTTTTAAAAGTTGTAATTTAATGTTGACATATGATAATGACGGCCTTGTGACCAAGACGGTAATTCTTTCAAAAAAGGTCAGATCATGGAGAAAAATAGTCTAATTTTATTCTGTCATTTGTCATCCAGAATACATAAGAATGCAGGATTTGCAATCTAGGTTTCAAAATTTTCCCGGGGGAGTACACATTCAACATTCCCAAGCTACGCCCCTGTCTTCCATGGCCAATAATATATGCCGTTGTGAAGTTCAGCTAATTGATATTCATACACGAATATTCATAGAGCAAATAGGATTTTCATAATCTATGAGGTGGACTTCCTGTGATATGGACTTTATGCCATTAAGACAAGGAAATAAATCAGATAATTTTTAATTTTTTTTATGTCACCAGATTTAGCCAAGTGACACCTAGGGGTCACTTTCCATCTGGGTGTTACATATCTGTCTATCATGGTTTTAAAGTCACACTTATCTTCTGGCAGGACTGACATCTGTTCCTTTGAATGCTTCCATTATTTTATTTTATTTTATACTTTATATTTCAGATTTGTTTGAACTTAAATTGTGATAGAAGTACTTAGACGAAATGTCCTATCCCAAACAAGCAGCTGATGAGAAGGCAGGGGAGCCAGGACAGCAGCCTCCAATTGCAATGCAGCCGACTGCAGGGGGTAATGCCACAGCATAGATTGAAGATGTATAAATTAACCCTTTACTCCATAAATATGCTTTTCAACACCTGGGTAAAAAGGTTTAGACCCAGATCAGATGGATCCTGTAGGAGCTGTCTGATCAGGGTCTGCTCTGTTTGCAAAATGAAATAATATACATCTGATTGTACTGTTTCTGTCTTTGCCAAAAATTCTTGTGTTCTTTTGCCATTATAAAAATAAATCCAATGTTGTGTTTATTTCTTTATGAATATTCATTGAGTAAAGGGTTAAACTTGTTTTTAGCTCACCAGAGCACAAAGTGCTCAGGGTGAGCTTTTGTGATCACCCGTTGTCCGTCGTCCGTCGGCGTGCGTCGTCCGTCGTCCGTCGTTCGTCGTTCGTCGTTCGTCGTCCGTCGTCAACAATTTGAACCTTTAAAAATCTTCTTCTCTGAATCTACAGGGATCTCAACTTTCATCTTTGGCACATAGCATCATATTCAGGTCCTCTACAAAAGTTATATAAATTATGCCCCTGGGGTCAAAATTGGCCCCGCCCCAGGGGTGCCTTGTTTTCAGTAGAAACATATAGTAAAACTTTGAAAATCTTCTCCTCTGAAACCAGAAGCTTCTCAGCTTTCATATTTGGCACATAGCATCATGTTCAGGTCCTCTACAAAAGTTATATAAATTATGGCCCTAGGGTCAAAATTGGCCCCGCCCCAGGGGTGGGCAGTTTTCAATAGAATCATACAGTGCAAACTTTGAAAATCTTCTTCTCTGAAACTGGAAGGCTCTCAGCTTTCATATTTGGCACATAGCACCATGTTCAGGTCCTCTACAAAAGTTATATTATTTATGGCCCCAGGGTCAAAATTGGCCCCGCCCCAGGGGTGGGCAGTTTTCAATGGAAACAAATAGTGAAATCTTTGAAAATCGTCTCCTCTGAAACTGGAAGGCTCTCAGCTTTCATATTTGGCACAGAGCATCATGTTCAGGTCCTCTACAAAAGTTATATAAATTATGGCCCCGTGGTCAAAATTGGCCCCGCCCCAGGGGTGGGCAGGTTTCAAAAGAAACAAATAGTGAAATCTTTGAAAATCGTCTCCTCTGAAACTGGAAAGTTCTCAGCTTTCATATTTGGCACATAGCATCATGTTCAGGTCCTCTACAAAAGTTATATTATTTATGGCCCCGGGGTCAAAATTGGCCCCGCCCCAGGGGTGGGCAGTTTTCAATAGAAACAAATAGTGAAATCTTTGAAAATCTTCTTCTCTGAAACTGGAAGGCTGTCAGCTTTCATATTTGGCACAGAGCATCATGTTCAGTTCCTCTACAAAAGTTATATAAATTATGGCCCTAGGGTCAAAATTGGCCCCGCCCCAGGGGTGGGCAGTTTTCAATAGAATCATACAGTTCAAACTTTGAAAATCTTCTTCTCTGAAACTGGAAGGCTCTCAGCTTTCATATTTGGCAAATAGCATCATGTTCAGGTCCTCTACAAAAGTTATATAAATTATGGCCCCGGGGTCAAAATTGGCCCCGCCCCAGGGGTGGGCAGTTTTCAATAGAAACAAATAGTGAGATCTTTGAAAATCGTCTCCTCTGAAACTGGAAGGCTCTCAGCTTTCATATTTGGCACAGAGCATCATGTTCAGGTCCTCTACAAAAGTTATATAAATTATGGCCCCGTGGTCAAAATTGGCCCCGCCCCAGGGGTGGGCAGGTTTCAAAAGAAACAAATAGTGAAATCTTTGAAAATCGTCTCCTCTGAAACTGGAAAGTTCTCAGCTTTCATATTTGGCACATAGCATCATGTTCAGGTCCTCTACAAAAGTTATATTATTTATGGCCCCGGGGTCAAAATTGGCCCCGCCCCAGGGGTGGGCAGTTTTCAATAGAAACAAATAGTGAAATCTTTAAAAATCTTCTTCTCTGAAACTGGAAGGCTGTCAGCTTTCATATTTGGCACAGAGCATCATGTTCAGTTCCTCTACAAAAGTTATATAAATTATGGCCCTAGGGTCAAAATTGGCCCCGCCCCAGGGGTGGGCAGTTTTCAATAGAATCATACAGTTCAAACTTTGAAAATCTTCTTCTCTGAAACTGGAAGGCTCTCAGCTTTCATATTTGGCAAATAGCATCATGTTCAGGTCCTCTACAAAAGTTATATAAATTATGGCCCCGGGGTCAAAATTGGCCCCGCCCCAGGGGTGGGCAGTTTTCAATAGAAACAAATAGTGAGATCTTTGAAAATCGTCTCCTCTGAAACTGGAAGGCTCTCAGCTTTCATATTTGGCACAGAGCATCATGTTCAGGTCCTCTACAAAAGTTATATAAATTATGGCCCCAGGGTCAAAATTGGCCCCGCCCCAGGGGTGGGCAGGTTTCAAAAGAAACAAATAGTGAAATCTTCGAAAATCTTCTCCTCTGAAACTGGAAGGTTCTCAGCTTTCATATTTGGCACATAGCATCATGTTCAGTTCCTCTACAAAAGTTATATTATTTATGGCCCTGGGGTCAAAATTGGCCCCGCCCCAGGGGTGGGCAGTTTTCGATAGAAACAAATAGTGAAATCTTTGAAAATCTTCTTCTCTGAAACTGGAAGGCTCTCAGCTTTCATATTTGGCACAGAGCATCATGTTCAGGTCCTCTACAAAAGTTATATAAATTATGGCCCCTGGGGTCAAAATTGGCCCCGTCCCAGGGGTGGGCAGTTTTCAATAGAAACAAATAGTGAAATCTTTGAAAATCTTCTTCTCTGAAACTGGAAGGCTCTCAGCTTTCATATTTGGCACATAGCATCATGTTCAGGTCCTCTACAAAAGTTATATAAATAATGGGGCCCTGGGGTCAAAATTGGCCCCGCCCCAGGGGTGGGCAGTTTTCAATAGAAACAAATAGTGAAATCTTTGAAAATCTTCTTCTCTGAAACTGGAAGGCTCTCAGCTTTCATATTTGGCACAGAGCATCATGTTCAGGTCCTCTACAAAAAATATATAAATTATGACCCTGGGGTCAAAATTGGCCCTGCCACAGGAGTAGTAGACAGTTTTCAATAGAAACTGGAAGGTTAATCTCAGCTTTCATATTTGGCTCATAGCATCATGTTCAGGTCCCCTGCAAGTTTTTCTAAATTATTCCCCTGGGGTCAAAATTGGCCCGCCCCAGGGCCGGCTAGTTCTCTATAGAAACATATAGTGAAAACTTTGAAAATCTTCTCCTCTGATTGTCTGGTGAGCGCTTCAGGGCCATTCTGGCCCTCTTGTTTTAGCTCACCAGAGCACAAAGTGCTCAGGGTGAGCTTTTGTGATCGCCTGATGTCCGTCGTCCGTCGTCGTCCGTCGTCCGTCGTCCCGCGTCAACAATTTGAACCTTTAAAAATCTTCTCCTCTGAATCTACAGGGTTCTCAGCTTTCATCTTTGGTACATAGCATCACCTATAGGTCCTCTACAAAAGTTATATAAATAATGCCCCTGGGGTCAAAATTGGCCCCGCCCCAGGGGTTGGAAGTTTTCAATAGAAACATATAGTAAAACTTTGAAAATCTTCTCCTCTGAAACCAGAAGGTTCTCAGCTTTCATATTTGGCACATAGCATCATGTTCAGGTCCTCTACAAAAGTTATATAAATTATGACCCTGGGGTCAAAATTGGCCCCGCCCCAGGGGTGGGAAGTTTTCAATAGAGACAAATAGTGAAATCTTTGAAAATCTTCTCCTCTGAAACTGAAAGGCTCTCATCTTTCATATTTGGCACAGAGCATCATGTTCAGGGCTTCTACAAAAGTTATATAAATTTTGGCCCTGGGGTCAAAATTGGCCCTGCCCCAGGGGTGGCCAGTTTTCAATGGAAACAAATAGTGAAATCTTTGAAAATCTTCTCCTCTGAAACTGGAAGGCTCTCAGCTTTCATATTTGGCACAGATCATCATGTTCAGGTCCTCTACAAAAGTTATATAAATTATGCCCCTGGGGTCAAAATTGGCCCCGCCCCAGGGGTGGACATATTTCAATAGAAACATATAGTGAAATCTTTGAAAATCTTCTCCTCTGAAACTAGAAGGCGCTCAGCTTTCATATTTGGCACAGAGCATCATGTTCAGGTCCTCTACAAAAGTTATATTAATTTTGACCCTGGGGTCAAAATTGGCCCCGCCCCAGGGGTGGGTAGTTTCAGAATAGAAACAAATAGTGAAATCTTTGAAAATCTTCTCCTCTGAAACTGAAAGGCTCTCATCTTTCATATTTGGCACAGAGCATCATGTTCAGGTCCTCTACAAAAGTTATATAAATTATGGCCCTGGGGTCAAAATTGGCCCCGCCCCAGGGGTGGGCTGTTTTCAATGGAAACAAATAGTGAAATCTTTGAAAATCTTCTCCTCTGAAACTGAAAGGTTCTCAGCTTGCATATTTGGCACATAGCATCATGTTTAGGTCCTCTACAAAAGTTATATAAATTATAGCCCAGGGGTTCAAATTGGCCCCACCCCAGGGTTGGGAAGTTTTCAATAGAAACAAATAGTGAAATCTTTGAAAATCTTCTCCTCTGAAACTGGAAGGCGCTCAGCTTTCATATTTGGCACAGAGCATCATGTTCAGGTCCTCTACAAAGTTATACTAATTATGGCCCTGGGGTCAAAATTGGCCCCGCCCCAGGGGTGGGTAGTTTTCAGTAAAAACATATAGAGAAAACTTTGAAAATCTTCTCCTCTGAAACTGAAAGGTTCTCAGCTTTCATATTTGGCTCATAGCATCATGTTCAAGTCCTCTACAAAAGTTATATAAATTATGTCCCTGGGGTCAAAATTGGCCCGCCCCAGGGCCGGCTAGTTTTCTATAAAAGCATATAGTGAAAACTTTGAAAATCTTCTCCTCTGATTGTCTGGTGAGCGCTTCAGGGCCATTCTGGCCCTCTTGTTTTCAAGAATAGTTTCTATTTTCTCCAACAAACCCAATGCTGTGGCCATTCTTTGAAGAGTGGTCTGAAAGGGTTTGATTGAGATCTTTTTGTAATCTTGAAGCATTAAAGGTGTGTCTATGAAGTAACGGGTTAATGAATAAACACAAAGGTCTTAACCCTTTACTTGATAGAGACACCTTTTGATGCCTTTGCAAACAGATAAGACCCAGATAATTTTATCAGGGTCTGCACTGTTTTCTTATATGTAAGAACATAAACCTATAAAGGGTTAATTACTGACATGTTGAAGCCTATTCTTTTACAAATTCTTTGTTATATCCCCCTTTTGAAAAAATGGGGGTATATTGCTTTGCACATGTATGTCGGTCAGTTGGTCTGTCGGTCGGTAGATCGATGGTTTCCGGATGATCAAACTAATAAACGACTTGGCATAGAATCTTCAAACTTGCTGTGGTGGTTGGTCATGACACTTAGATAAACCCTAATGTTTTGAGGTCACTAGGTCAAAGGTCAAGGTCACAATGACCTTAACTGATGAAATAGTTTCCGATCAATAACTGCTCAAGGGTTTGGCTTGGGATCTTCAAACTTGCTGTGGTGGTTGATCATGACCACTAGATGACCCCTATTGTTTTTGAGGTCACTAGGTCAAAGGTCAAGGTCACCATGACCTTAACTGGTTAAATGGTTTCCGATCAATAACTGCTCAAGGGTTTGGCTTAGAATCTTCAAACTTGCTGTGGTAGTTGGTAATGACCTCTGGATGACCCCTATTGTTTTTGAGGTCACTAGGTCAAAGGTCAAGGTCACCATGACCTTAACTGGTAAAATGGTTTTTGATCAATAACTGCTCAAGGGTTTGGCTTCAAACTGGCTTAGGTTGTTCATGACAACTAGATGACCCCTGTTGTTTTTTATGTCACTAGGTCAAAGGTCAAGGTCACAATGACCTTAACTGGTGAAATAGTTTCCGATCAATAACTGCTCAAGGGTTTGGCTTGGGATCTTCAAACTTGCTGTGGTGGTTGGTCATGACCACTAGATGACCCCTATTGTTTTTAAGGTCACTATGTCAAAGGTCAAGGTCACCATGACCTTAACTGGTAAAATGGTTTTTGATCAATAACTGCTCAAGGGTTTGGCTTAGGATCTTCAAACTTGCTGTGATGGTTGTTCATGACAACTAGATGACCCCTGTTGTTTTTGAGGTCACTAGGTCAAAGGTCAAGGTCACCATGACCTTAACTGTTGAAATGGTTCCTGATCAATAGCTGCTCAAGGGTTTGGCTTAGGATCTTCCACCTTGCTGTGGTGGTTGGTCATGACCACTAGATGGTCCCTATTGTCTTTGAGGTCACTAGGTCAAAGGTCAAGGTCACCATTACCTTAACTGGTGAAATGGTTTCCAATCAATAACTGCTCAAGGGTTTGGCTTAGGATCTTCAAACTTGCTGTGGTAGTTGGTCATGACCACTAGATGGTCCCTATTGTTTTTGAGGTCACTAGGTCAAAGGTCAAGGTCACCATTACCTTAACTGGTGAAATGGTTTCCTATCAATAACTGCTCAAGGGTTTGGCTTAGGATCTTCAAACTTGCTGTGGTGGTTGGTCATGACAACTAGATGACCCCTATTGTTTTTGAGGTCACTAGGTCAAAGGTCAAGGTCACCATGACCTTAACTGGTGAAATGGTTTCCAATCAATAACTGCTCAAGGGTTTGGCTTGGGATCTTCAAACTTGCTGTGGTGGTTTGTCATGACAGCTAGATGATCCTTATTGTTTTTGAGGTCACTAGGTCAAGGTCACCATGACCTTAACTGGTGAAATGGTTTCCAATCAATAACTGCTCAAGGGTTTGGCTTAGGATCTTCAAACTTGCTGTGGTGGTTGGTCATGACAACTAGATGACCACTATTGTTTTTGAGGTCAAAGGTCAAGGTCACCATGACCTTAACTGATGAAATGGTTTCTGATTAATAACTGCTCAATGGTTTGGTTCGGGATCTTCAAACTTGCTGTGGTGGTTGGTCATGACCACTAGATGACCCCTACAGTTGTTGAGGTCACTAGGTCAAAAGTCAAGGTCATCATGACCTTAACTGGTGAAATGTTTTCAGATCAATAAATGATCAGTGGTTTGGCTTAGGATCTTCAAAGTTGCTGTGTTGATTAGTCATGACCACTTGATGACCTCTATAGTTGAGGTCACTAGATCAAAGGTCAGGGGTTCTGGGGGCTATACATGTTTTACAAACATCTCTTGTTGTAATTACTAAATTAGGTATGCCAGGCGCCCCAGGAGCTCCAGGAGCCCCTCCCATGGCAGGACCGGGAGGCTGGATGGCTGCCCCTACAGCCCCAGCTAATTGTCCACCAGGACTGGAGTATCTCGCCTCAGTAGACCAGCTGTTGGTGAAACAGAAAGTAGAAGGCCTAGAAGGTTAGAACCTTTGTATTTATTATACCCCCCCTTTTGAAAAAATGGGGGTATATTGCTTTGCACATGTCGGTCGGTAGGTCGGTCGGTCGGTCGGTCGGTCGGTCGGTCGGTCGGTCTGTCTGTCGGTCGGTAGATCGATGGTTTCCGAACGATAACTAATAAACGACTTGGCCTAGAATCTTCAAACTTGCTGTGGTGGTTGGTCATGACAAGTAGATGACCCCTATTGTTTTTGAGGTCACTAGGTCAAAGGTCAAGGTCACCATGACCTAAAATGGTGAAATAGTTTCCGATCAATAACTGCTCAAGGGTTTGGCTTGGGATCTTCAAACTTGCTGTGGTGGTTGGTCATGACCACTAGATGACCCCTATTGATTTTGAGGTCACTAGGTCAAAGGTCAAGGTCACCATGACCTTAAATGGTTAAATGGTTTCCGATCAATAACTGCTTAAGGGTTTAGCTTAGAATCTTCAAACTTGCTGTGGTAGTTGGTCATGACCACTGGATGACCCCTATTGATTTTGAGGTCACTAGGTCAAAGGTCAAGGTCACCATGACCTTAACTGGTAAAATGGTTTCTGATCAATAACTGCTCAAGGGTTTGGCTTAGGATCTTCAAATTTGCTTAGGTGGTTAGTCATGACAACTAGATGAGTCCTATTGTTTTTTAGGTCAATAGGTCAAAGGTCAAGGTCACCATGACCTTAAAGGGTGAAATGGTTTGCGATCGATAACTGCTCAAGGGTTTGGCCTAGGATCTTCAAATTTGCTGTGGTGGTTGGTAATGACCACTAGATGACCCCTTTTGCTTTTTAGGTCACTAGGTCAAAGGTCAAGGTCACCATGCTCTTAACTGGTCAAATGGTTTCCGATCACTAACTGCTCAAGGGTTTGGCTTAGAATCTTCAAACTTGCTGCGGTAGTTGGTCATGACAACTGGATGGCCCCTATTGTATTTGAGGTCACTAGGTCAAAGGTCAAGGTCACCATGACCTTAACTGGTGAAATGGTTTGCGATCAATAACTGCTCAAGGGTTTGGCTTAGGATCTTCAAACTTGCTGTGGTGGTTGGTCATGACCATTAGATAACCCCTATTATTTTTGAGGTCACTAGGTCAAAGGTCAAGGTCACCATGACCTTAACTGGTGAAATGGTTTGCGATTAATAACTGCTCAAGGGTTTGTCTTAGGATCTTCAAACTTGCTGTGGTGGTTGGTCATGACAACTAGATGACCCCTATTGATTTTGAGGTCACTAGGTTAAAGATCAAGGTCATCATGACCTTAACTGATGAAATGGTTTCCAATTAATAACTGCTCAATGGTTTGGTTCGGGATCTTCAAACTTGCTGTGGTAGTTGGTTGTGACCACTTGATGACCCCTAAAGTTGTTGAGGTCACTAGGTCAAAGGTCAAGGTCACCATGACCTTAATATGTGAAATGTTTTCAGATCAATAAATGATCAGTGGTTTGGCTTAGGATATTCAAAGTTGCTGTGGTGATTAGTCATGACCGCTAGATGACCTCTATAGTTGAGGTCACTAGATCAAAGGTCAGGGGGTCTGGGGGGGGGGGGGGGGGGGTATACATGTTTTACAAACATCTCTTGTTTTACATGCTTTGAAAACTAATCAAATGTCACCAGGTGAGTTTTCATCCAGTGAACATTCATGTAAGTAGTATGATATAAATCTAGAGACACCTTTTTATGCCTTTACAAACAGAGTAGGCCTATAGGAGCCATCTGATCTGGGTCCTGCTCTGTTTGAAGATGGAACCTTCTGTCTGTTTATGGAATTAGGCAGATCTAATTCTGCAGTTCCTGCCATGGCCAAAAAATCTTGTGTTCATACAAAATGTAGGCCATTTTAAAATAATGCATGATTGTATTATTTCTTACAAATATATTCATTATGTTAAGGGTTAAGCAAATTCAAATTAAATATGTATTCATCAGTTCTAAGCTTTGGGGATCTTTAACTCTTTCCTCCATGATTATTCATGTAAGAAATAATGACATCATGAATGTTAATTAGATTAATTTGTTATAATAGCACACAGCGACATGATTTTTTAGCCTTGGCAGGACTTGTAGAACATCATATCTATGTTATATAATATGCAAACAGAGCAGACCCTGATCAGACGGCTCCTGTAGGATCCGTCTGATATGGGTCTACTCTGTTTGCAAAGGCATAGAAAGGCATATTTATGGAATAAAGGGTTAAGCATGCTACATGCAAATATAAGAACAGTTTGGATCAAGATGAGATGCCAACTGTTTAACAATCTATCTGATTATGTCTTTAACCCTTTCCTCCATAAATACGCCTTTCTACGCCTTTGTAATGGTCACCTCTTGAAACCATTATGATAAATAGAGCATTTGCTACATACAAATGCTCTTTTTATCACAATTGTTTCAATACTACAAAACTTTAACATTGTCCTTTTCGCTAGTAAATGCTCCTTTTCGGTAGACTTATTCAAAGAGGTTGGTTTCTAAAAATAGCCTATGAGGTAATGGGTTAAAAGGAAGAGAGTTTGCTCCAAAGTTGGACTACCCTAATACATGTAACCCTAAATAAATATTTTCCTTTTCGCTAGTAAATGCTCCTTTTTGGTAGATTTATTCAAAGAGGTTGGGTCTGAAAATAGCCTATGAGGTAATGGGTTAAAAGGAAGAGAGTTTGCTCCAAAGTTGGACTACCCTAATACATGTAACCCTAAATAATCGATCAGCAAGCCTTCCCTTTCCATTTGTTTGTTTAGCTGAAATATTCACTTCGGCACTACATGTATTTTGTAAACCTTTTGTAGACCAAAAAAGTAGCAAATAGTGTTGACCCTGATCACGTTGCTCCTTCAGGGACAGTTTTATCTGGATCTGCACTATTTGTTTGTGTTTTTCTGCCAGAATGCTAAGGGTAATTAGGGGTAAAGCTTTACTCCATGAATATTCATGAAGAAATAATTATATCATGAATATTATTTGTGAAGACATGAAATGTTGGCAATGACAGAAATTGTAATATCAGATCCATGTTATTTCATAAGCAAAAAGGACAGACCCTGATCAGACGGTTCATCCCCAAGCCTACGGATATGGGTGTACTCTGTTTGCTAAGGCATTGAAAGGTGTATCTATAGAGTAGAGGATGAAGATGTAAAGCTTTTGCTCAATAATGCTGTCTGTGTGGCGCTTGTTCAATTTCTCTAATAATAGAATAAACAAAGTGTCAAACAGTTTGGATCAGGATGAGACACTGAGTTATTTGACTTCTCATCTGGATCCAAACTGTTTGCATATGATATCACAGAACGGTTTTCATGTCACTGAAGGGATTAACCCTTTACTCCATAAATACTGTGGAGAAACTGTTATTCTTTCCCGTTTATGCTTACGCGTGCGCAAACGATGCGCAAACTAAACGATAAACGATATACCCGTTTGTGCATACAAATGCGTTTGTAAGCTGTTTTTGCGTATATAAGTGCGTTACATTCGGCATACCTCTGTTATTATCGAGACCGATCAATTATACGAAAAAGTAAAAAAACGAAAGGTATGGGGAAAAAGGGTATTTCATATATTGCTCAAAATTAGATAAATCTAATGCTGTCCCTGACGTGTCAATAATCTCTCCAATTAACACCCAATCAAACAATAGCTGATGATTTGAAGCTCCACCCCCAACAAGTTATTCCAAGCACTACCCTATCCAGCGTTTATTAATTCGCCCGAACAAGCTAGTTCTAATACGTGTGTCATTTTTCAAACAAACACCGGACGAGATCAGTTTATCTAGAAATTCATCCTGAAATCGGTTGCATCAGCCTATAATCTGGAATTAGTAAGTTAACCAACGATTTACATTTGTATTTATATGGTCAAAACTACTTTCAGTTTAATTTTGTCTTGAATGAAAACGACTGACATCTCAATATTAGTAGTCATAGGCTTTACTTTTTGTTAGATTGACTCGCCCTAAACTTTTCGAAATTTGTGCCATTATCATAATTGGTGGCCAAATTCACACCTTAAATTTTACAATGTCTACTGATTGATCTATCATTAACTTCACAAATTTGTCCCATTCAAACAAAACTGTTTGTGTGTTTGATACATATGAAGTATACAACACTGTGGTAAAAAAAAACCACAAACAGTTTGGGACGGGTATAGGGCAAAACCCCACTAGGACGTAACCCCACTAGGACGTAACCCCACAGGACAATACCCCACATGGACAAAACCCCACTTTAATAAAAAAAAATATGTATTTAATTAAGGATTTATATATACAAATGGCACTTCATAGCAATAGAAAGGGAGAATAAAACATACAAGAAAAGAAATAAGTATAAATATTTAATTTCAATTTGAATAAAAGTAATAAATAACTATGTTGTTAAGCATATGGTAATAACCTGATTTTCACTAAAAGCATAAGTTGTATCCACAAGGAGGATATTTTTATATCTTTTTACAAACAGAATAGATCCAGATCATACAGATTCTAAAACAAAGCCATCTGATCAGGTTCTAATCTATTTGCTCACTGACAAATAATGAATATTTATTAGGTGAACCACATTCTGTACAAAAAAGACATACATGGTATAACCAAAATTAACCAATTCCTTTTCTTAACTAACAAACAGGGTAGACCCAAATCATTTTCACAATTTTATGATCTGGCTCAACCATGTTTGCATTGGTTCACTTAATATAGATTCAATAGATGTGGATAATGTAATATTAGCACATATTGCATATAAACTATTATAATATAACCACAATTAACTGATTCCTTTTCTTAACTTACAAACAGGGTAGACCCAAATCATTTTCACAATTTTATGATCTGGCTCAACCATGTTTGCATTGGTACACTTAATATAGATTCAATAGATGTGGATAATGTAATATTAGCACATATTGCATATAAACTATTATAATATAACCACGAATGTAGGTAAAAATGCCATAGGTAAAAATGCCACAGTTAAAAAAAAAATAATAATAATAATAACAAATATTTTTAAATTTATAAAAGGAAAACTGAATAATTTGAAAAAATATGTTATAATATCATTTCATAATCAATTTTAGTATATAAAACCATCTAAATATATTCAAGATTAAAAATATTTATTATTATTTTCTGGCATTTGACGGGTTGTGTCTGGGTCAACTCTGTTTAAAAATGCCACAGTTATAAAAAAAAATTAATAACAAATATTTTTGAATTTATAAAAGGAAAACTATATTTTGAAATAATATGTTATAATATCATTTCATAATCAATTTTGGTGGCTGGGTCTACTCTGTTTAAATAATTGTATGAAAATTCTTTTTGTTTATTTTGGATTCAGACCAATTTTCAAAATATTTGTTATTTGTTCAGTATGTTACAATACATAATACTATCTTTTGAAACAATAATGAAACAGATCTATCAAATTCTAGTAACAAACAGAGTAGACCCAGATCAGACAGTTCCTATAGTAGTCTTATAATCTGGATCTGCTCTGTTTTTGCATTACTTGTGATTTGTTTTTTATCTTTAGTATGTTACAATACATAATACTATCTTTTGAAACAATAATGAAACACAGAAACAGATCTATCAAATTCCATTAACAAACAGAGTAGACCCAGATCAGACATTTCCGATAGGAGTCTTCTAATCTGGATCTACTCTGTTTTGCATTACAATTATTTGCAAAAAAATAGACCGAGACAACACCAAAATTGATGAAATGATAGTACAACATATTTTCTTCTTTCTTTTTTTAAATTTAGTTTTTTTTTCAGAGGTATATAAAAACATTATTTAGTAACAAATATTTGGAAATTTTGTCTGAGTCCAAAATGAAACAAATTTTTCATACAATTATTTAAATAAAAATAAACCAAGATTGATAATGAAATGATATTACAACATATTTAAATTTATAAATATTTACCTAAGGCATTATTACCTAAGGCATTTTTACCATTTTACCTGTGGCATTTTTACCTGTGGCATTTTTACCTATGGCATATTTACCTAAGGCATTTTTACCTGTGGCATTTTTACCGCACACCTATAACCACAATTACCTGATTCCTTTTCTTAACTTACAAACAGGGTAGACCTAAATCATTTTCACAATTTTATGATCTGCGAATTTAAATACTTTAAAGAGAATAAGGTGTGAAATCATTAATAAAAGAATTTGCTGTATCAAAGTTTTCAGTACAATGCCATGTATAATCCTGTTTAATTAATTGTATGTATAATTAACTTTGATACATCTAAAAACACATCACACATTCAATCAGTAGTTTAGTCTAATCCTCTTTAACTGAATTTAATATATAAATTATGACTATTGAACATTGATACCGCTAAAAACAATTATATTAAAAGTAAAATTAAAAGTAAACTAAAGCTCATTCTTCAAATTATCTAAAAGTTGATTTATAACCCAATTTAGTAAACTAAAGCTCATTTAACTATGAATGCATTCTTTATTTATTCATAATTTTGACCTAATTTTAAATATGCTTTAACTTCTATTTTTATTTGCAGATTGTAACTTTAAATTTGAAAATGTAAAGATCTTGTTTTGAATTTATATTCTGATTGAGTGTTTCTTCTTCAAATTATCTAAAAATTGATTTATAACCAAATTATGTTAACATGTGGGGTTTTGTCCGCCTTGACACATTTGGCAGTGGGTTTGTGTCCTATGGGGTTTTGTCCTGTGGGGTTACGTCCTAGTGGGGTTACGTCCTGGTGGGGTTTTGTCCGTACCCCGTTTGGGACATATACATCCCCATATATATTATTTGTGGACTGGTCTGGTTTCAGATATTTACAAAACAGTTTTCAATTTTGGTGTCTATAAATAAAAACTTAAAAGATATACTTAAATAATTCTGCTTTCAAAATTGAAAATACCCTGTCTTTGTTTTTGGCACTGATTCAATTATCTGACTCCCTGGGCGCAATTAATACATTGCGAAGTTGTTAAAACAACATTCACAGTGTTGTGTCTTTAATCTGCATTGGACATTGTCACAATTTCCTGTCTTGCTTGATTGGTGACTCTGTAGGTGGTGGCTTACCCCAGTAATGTACGCTTGGTGCTTGTTTATCATGAATATTTATTAGCTGAATTTTTTTATGGTAAAATTGAAAGCAGGATTTTGCTTTGGCTGAAACTATAGCTAGAATAAAACTTTAAAACGTGCCCAATTAACAATTCAGTAATCCAGAATTACTTTTTTCCTTTGGATTTATGGTCAATATTGTCCATGTTCCAAAATGGAAAAAAGGATCATATTTATGATAAACTATTTCCCTGATGAAAAATTATGTGTGAGTAAATCACTTCACGACTATAAACCCTTCACGTGCCTGTTTATGTCAATGCAAACACAGTAGACCCAGATCAAATGTAATTAAACAAATTTTCCAACAGAGTAGATCCAGATCAGACAGCTTCTGTTGTAGCTCCCTGATCACTGAGCAGGGTCTTGTTGGTTTGCTTATGAAATAATATACGTACAATTACTGTCATAGTCAAACTTTCCTGTACTCCTGTATTATTACAAAAACTAGATCTCCATGAAATCATTATTTCTTACACAAATTTTCCTGGAGATCTAACGCCTTTTTTTCAAAATGCTTATTCTTCAAAGGGATCTTTGGCTCTGACAGAAACTATAGGATTAGATCAACAAAATTTCATAAGCAACAGATCAGAACCTGATCAGATAACTCCTACAGGAACTTCCGATCTGGATCTACTCTATTTGCAAACGCATGTGAAGCCGTTTATATAATACGAGAAGGATTGGGAAATTGATTTTAAAGCAAATTTGGTGTCTGCTGTCAACAGAGCTAACTGGTGTTTCTTAATCCTTTTTTCTCTTAAGAATATTTATTAAAATATTTCATGACCTCGTGCATATTCATTTACAGGGATTACAGAGACGCTAGACAACCATGATCGAATCTAAAGAAATAAGTCTACGGACTAAGCAATCAAAGCAGATCCTGATCAGACAGTTTCTGCGTGATTTAGGTTTACGCTGTTAACAAAAAGTTTGAATAGAATAATTTCCCATGACGAAAAGGCCCATTAACCTACAGTACTAACCTCTAAAGTCACATTTATAAAAGAATGTAGCATATCCTTTTTTATTGTAGACCCAAGTAATTGGCTGCACTATTTTCTGTAGTATAAAGTTCACTGAAAACAGCCATCGATACACAACGTAAGCTGATCCAATATAAAAAAAAATGTGGAAGAATAAAATCGAACAAACAATCCCATTCCCTAGACGTTCACATCGTTGACGTTTTTTCTTGAACTGCTCGTCCTTTGGTAATTTTAATAATCCTATTTAAACTCTGTCGGATTTGGAGCTACACCCATAGGCAGGGCTACACCCATAGACAGCACAAATTACCATTTTACCACTCAAAACGAAGCAGAAGTACATAACGTGCGATTCCTTTCGGTTGGAACAAAAAGTATCACTGTTTCTTAAAACGAAATACAAATCGTCTAATTTAACAATCTACTGAGATATAACTCATTACAAAACACAATCCGCACAACTTTAGGTATATATAAGGAACTTTTAAAGTACAAAATGAGAAATTACCATTATTAATGTTGTTTAAACACCCAATATGCCCAGTGGAACCATATATTGACGATTAACTTATAAGTGAGTTTAAACGCGTTTACAAACGCGTTTGTAAGTGAATATACTAAACGGGTTTTAAACGGGTTTAAAACGCGTTTGAAACGCACTAAGTGGGAAAGAATAACAGTTTCTCCACTGTATGCCTTTCTATGCTTTTTGCAAACAGAGAAAACCCAGATCAGACGGCGCCTATAGAAGCAATCTGATCAGGGTCTGCTCTGTTCGCTTATGGTATAGTATAGGTATAATTCTACAGTTTCTGCCGTGGCAAAAACTTCACCTGTTCATGTGCTATTATAACAAATTAATCTAGTTAATGACATCATTATTTCTTTCATGAATATTCATGGAGGAAAGGGTTAAAGGTTAATCCAGTCTTATTTCTGTATTCAGCGTTCACCGGCTATGAGACCAACAACAAGTATGAGATTGTCAACTCACTGGGACAGAGAATTTTCTATGCAGTAGAAGGTGAGATATTTTAACCCTTTTGAATGCCGAATTTTCAAGTGATCGATCATTGTTTAATGATAGAGTCCATGCAGTGTAGACCCTGATCAGAGGGATCCTAGGAACACTCTGATCTGGGTCTACACTGTTTGCAAATGCCAGTGCACTAATTTTCCACATTGAACAGGTTAAATATGGCTTTATTAACAACAACAACAACAACATATTGTATAATACAGGGAAGAGTCATATGACAAAGTCCGATATGCATAACTGTCTATAAAACTGTCTATAGTCAATAGAGCATGATTTTGCACCTGTTATCCTTATGTAAAGTTATGAACACCAAAAACTGCATTTGCGAACTAGTTTGTTGCTGTTTTTTGTGTGATTCAGTTTGCTAATGGAGCTGAAAATAATATTTCATGTTTTTTTTTTCTCATTTTTAGCTCACCAGAGCACAAAGTGCTCAGGGTGAGCTTTTGTGATTGCCTGATGTCCGTCGTCCGTCGGCGTGCGTCGTGTGTCGTGCGGTGTGCGTCGTGCGTCGTCAGTCGTCAACAATTTGAACCTTTAAAAGTCTTCTCCTCTGAATCTACAGGGTTCTCAGCTTTCATCTTTGGCACATAGCATCACCTATAGGTCCTCTACAAAAGTTATATAAATTATGTCCCTGGAGTCAAAATTGGCCCCGCTACGGTCCCAGGGGTGGCCAGTTTTCTCTAGCTGACTGTTGTTTTCTGTACAAGTAGCAGAATGCTGGGCTCACTTAGGTTATGCATGGGGAAAACTTCAAAAAATTTCTTGTCAAAAACTACATGTCACAGAGCTTAGATATTTGGTGTATAGATTAACTTAGTAGACCTTATTGACAGTGGTTAATATCATAGTTCTGAGGTTAAAATTGGCCTTGTCCTGTTGGTTATACTTTAAAATTGACTTACACTATAAAGGTTCCTCTGAGCTAGCACTCCATCTGTTATGCAATCACTTGAGAGGGCAAGTTCCTGGTCAAAACTCTATGAAGTTGTCTGCTTCAGAATTAGTGTCTGTTTGTTCACACTGTTTTTAACCCATTCCCTCATAGACTATTTTTAGATCCTGTTTCTTTGAAAATTTCAGAATTGTGTAGATTTGAAGCCATTGTGATAAATAGAGCTGCAAAAGTTGTTTCCTTCCATATCTTTTAAAAAACAAATGTCATAGTGAAAGACAGTTTGGACCCTGATGAGATGCCAAGTTACTTTGTATCTCATCTTGATCCAGACTTGATCCAGACTGTTTGCAAAGGTTGTTATAAATGCTAAAAAAAAACCAAAGCAAGTAGCTTGTGTAATATTAGCAGGCTTAAGGTATAGGACCTTTGAAGAGTGAGTGATCAGCCATAAGCATATTGACTAGGGATAATTGCAGATCACTTATGCATATGGATGGGTTTTCTTGGTTCACTAAACTTGTATATAACCAGGGCTAAATGCTAGCTAATCCAAACCTAAATCGCAAGCTCATTAAATTTTTTTTGGCTAGGATTAAGTTTGCAACAAGCTTGCAGTTGCAAGCCAATTAAGGGAGACAGGCATATCTCTAGTTAAACATTTACTGGTGTCTATTTTTAGCATACATTTTATGATTTAAAGGTAGGTTATCTCCCTTTTTGATAACAACTGGAATGCCTCCTTTGTTGTTAGTAGATCTGCAGTAATATTGCAGACCTAAACAAAGAAAATTGTTATAGTTAGATGTCGCCTGTTGCACATTAATTAGGACAATTAACCCTTTACTCCATTAATAGGCCTTTCTACACCTTTGCAAACAGAGTAGACCCTGATTAGATGGCTTATGTAGTAGCCATCTGTTCAATCTGCTGTTTGCTTGTGATATGATATAGTGCAAATTGCATTACATTATTTTCATTTTGTGTACAATATACTTATAATATGTTTACTAACCCTTTCCCTCATGTTAACACCTTTTCACACATTTACAAACAGAGCAGACCCAGATCAGATGGCTCCTATAGCAGCTGTCTGATCAGGGTCCGCTCTGTTTGTTAATGGAATATTAAAGATGTTTCTTTACTTTCTAAAATGGCTACACCGTCCCACCTTCCATATTTCATTATAACTATTTTGTCCATGAATATTCAGTAGATATTTAAATTTTGAATAAACATAGAACAGGGGAAGGGTTGAAAATAAATTAAGATATGAATAATAATAACTCATGAAGGTGTAATGAAAATATCTGAAATTTTGAATATCATAAGTACATGTATAGATTAATTTATTCTTTCTGAAATTCAACCAATTTGCCCAGGGAGAGGGTTTACATACTTTTGTACAAGCCCTTCTTTAGATTGACATTGTAATATGTTTTCATTTTCTTAAAAAAAATTCATGTGAGGTCCTCTACAAAAGTTACATAAATTATGCCCCTTGGGTCAAAATTTGCCCGCCCCAGGGCCGGGTAGTTTTCTATAGAAACACATAGTGAAAACTTTGAAAATCTTCTCCTCTGATTGTCTGGTGAGCGATGTCAGGGCCTTTCAGGCCCTCTTGTTTCTCGAAGCCTTGATCAGAAAATTACTTTGAGCTGTTTGTACATTTTTATCAGTACATGCCAGTGTTATAGTGTTTGAAGTGTGTTGTAAATGATGTGTGTAAACAAACTCAGGGAAATAATGTCTGATTAATTACAATGACAAATACCATGATTTCAATAGGCAGAACAGACTTTGCTAGAATGTTGGCGTTTGGGCAATAATTTGTGCATCAGTATAATCACCAGTCAACCATTTACATGTTCAGTTTTCATGTAAGAAATATTGACTCTGAATATTTAACCCATTCCCTCATATTGACGACTTTTGACGACTCTGTAAAAGTCACTTTGTAAAACCATTGTGATAAATGGGAGCAAATGTTCTATTTATCACAATGGTTTCAAACTACAAAATTCTAAAATTTTCCTTTTCTCTAATTATTGCTCATTTTTGGTAGATTATTCAAAGACGTATCTTAAAATAGCCTATGAGGTAATGGGTTAATAACTGAATTTCTATAATGGTACTTGAACACAGATTTTTTTTACATCAGCAGAAACTGAACTGACATCTATATAATTCCATAAGCAAACAAATCAGATCCCGATTAGACAGCTTGTTCAGGAGCCGTCTAATCTGGGTCTACTCTGTTTGCAAAGGCATGAAAATGCATTTATATGAAAAGAAAACAGCATCAAAACTGTAGACTGGCTGCCACCTTTGGGGGATACGTAATTTAACACTGGTTAGCCTCTATGTTTGTGATGTAATTATTGACTTTCAGTATTAATATAAATACATGTGCAGTAAAATCCCTCTAAACGGAACACTACAATTAGTATCAATGGAGGTCTTAAGGACAAATAGGAGCTTTCTGTATCACTTTTGCCTTGCATTAAACAGCCACCTATCTAAATAGATGCAAGTTTGTCTACCGTATCCCTGTTTATCCCCCCCCCCCCCTTTAATAAGCCCCCCCACACACCTTAATGATTGGCAAAAACAAATTTAAAAAAATGAACCTTTAATAAGCCCCCCCCCACACACCTTAATGATTGGCAAAAACAAATTTAAAAAAATGAATTACCTTTCTCTTAGCTGGGCACCAACTTTAATTCAGGATCCAAAAACACTGAATCTATTTCCAAAACACTGAAAAATACTAAACACCTTTTGCAGGGGTGATTAACAGAATCCCTGAAAATGTTTGGAGTAAAATTCTGGAATTTCGCATAGGGGGTGTTTAAATTGGGGGGGGGGGGATACAGTATATTACAATTCTTGTTTAGAGAAATTTTACTGTATAAAACTCTGAAAGCTTAATTTTCAATCCCCTTTAACCCTTTCCTTCATTAAACACCTATTCATGTCTTTGTAAACAGAGTAGACCTGATCGGCTGTGTTAGGAATTGTCTGAATTGTCTGATCAGGGTCTGCTGTTTTGCTTACGTAATTACATAGATCTGATTCAAAAGTTTTTGTCTAAGTCATCGACTCCCTTTAAATATTTACTTCATAAGTAAATGAATATGAAGAGATCAGTTCATGTATAAATGTTCATTAGGGAAAGGGTTAACCCATTTTTGCCCACGATCCCATTATATGGGATATAGGCAAACAGTGTAGACTGATCAGACGCCGCATTTAATGTGGAATCTGATCAGAGTCTACACTGTTTGCTGACAGGAATTTCAATATAAAACAAGACGAAAATGGAAATTTAGGCCAGGTATCCCTTAAATAAAAAATGGACTAATCCAATATATAAACATAGAAGAATCCACTGGGCGCAAATGGGTTAATACATACTTTGGTGTACAGTTAAATATGAACACTAATGGAAGATTCTCTATGTTACAGACACATGCTGCTGTTCTCTATGTTACATACACATGCTGCTGTTCTCTATGTTACATACACATGCTGCTGTTCTCTATGTTACAGACACATGCTGCTGTTCTCTATGTTACAGACACATGCTGCTGTTCTCTATGTTACATACACATGCTGCTGTTCTCTATGTTACAGACACATGCTGCTGTTCTCTATGTTACATACACATGCTGCTGTTCTCTATGTTACAGACACATGCTGCTGTTCTCTATGTTACAGACACATGCTGCTGTTCTCTATGTTACAGACACATGCTGCTGTTCTCTATGTTGTTCTCTATGTTACAGACACATGCTGCTGTTCTCTATGTTACAGTAAAACTTATTTATAACGAACTCTGATAAAGCGAATTCCGGCTTATAGCGAACTAAATTTCGTTCCCCGGTCGATATCTTCATTAATGCTAAACAGACTATTATGTTTAGTGCGAAGTTGGTTAGAGCGAATTTTCGCTTATGGCGAACTGATTTTCCAGTACCTTTATTCACAAAACACTTAACACTTACCTTGCTACTATCTTCAAGCACCTGTGTATTTCGCACGATTAACACCATGTCACATAGGTGTTAAAACACACACTATCTAGTTGGGGCGAACTGTGAAGCGATCCGTAAAGCATGTATTCTTCACGGTGGTAGGGTATAATTAAACACCGCTAGCCGCGGGGCATATATATATGCACTTAAAAGTACGGGTTGTAGCTAAACATTGTTAAGATATGATGTTCGTTTTTTATTTTCAAAATAAACACTTGAAGTCTTTTGGTTTTGTTATTCCCTCCCCGTTCGAATATTATTTCAGCATTTTTCGCTAAAAATATAATCTACCGCTGACTCCGATGATGACACAGATCTATAAGGGATATTTGCCCCTGCCCACATACGCAGAGTCTTTGTCCGCTATACCCAATTTGCATCGGACATTGGAGCAACGACCAAATGCTCCTGATTTTTAGCTCACCAGAGCACTTTGTGCTCAGGGTGAGCTTTTGTGATCACCCGTTGTCCGTCGTCCGTCGTCGTGCGTCGTGCATCGTTCGTCGTCCGTCGTCAACAATTTGAACCTTTAAAAATCTTCTCCTCTGAATCTACAGGGTTCTCATCTTTCATCTTTGGCACATAGTATCATCTTTAAGTCCTCTACAAAAGTTATATAAATTATGCCCCTGGGGTCAAAATTGGCCCCGCCCCAGGGGTGCCTTGTTTTCAGTAGAAACATATAGTAAAACTTTGAAAATCTTCTCCTCTTAAACCAGAAGGTTCTCAGCTTTCATATTTGGCACATAGCATCATGTTCAGGTCCTCTACAAAAGTTATATAAATTATGGCCCTGGGGTCAAAATTGGCCCCACCCCGGGGTGCCTTGTTTTCAAAAGAAACATATAGTAAAACTTTGAAAATCTTCTCCTCTGAAACCAGAAGGTTCTCAGCTTTCATATTTGGCACATAGCATCATGTTCAGGTCCTCTACAAAAGTTATATAAATTATGGCCCTGGGGTCAAAATTGGCCCCGCCCCAGGGGTGGGCAATTTTAAATAGAAACAAATAGAGAAATCTTTGAAAATCTTCTTCTCTGAAACTGCAAGTCTCTCAGCTTTCATATTTAGCACAGAGCATCATGTTCAGGTCCTCTACAAAAGTTATATAAATTATGGCCCTGGGGTCAAAATTGGCCCCACCCCGGGGTGCCTTGTTTTCAAAAGAAACATATAGTGAAAACTTTGAAAATCTTCTCCTCTGAAACCAGAAGGTTCTCAGCTTTCATATTTGGCACATAGCATCATGTTCAGGTCCTCTACAAAAGTTATATAAATTATGGCCCTGGGGTCAAAATTGGCCCCACCCCGGGGTGCCTTGTTTTCAAAAGAAACAAATAGTGAAAACTTTGAAAATCTTCTCCTCTGAAACCAGAAGGTTCTCAGCTTTCATATTTGGCACATAGCATCATGTTCAGGTCCTCTACAAAAGTTATATAAATTATGGCCCTGGGGTCAAAATTGGCCCCGCCCCAGGGTTGGGCAGTTTTCAATAGAAACAAATAGTGAAATCTTTGAAAATCTTCTTCTCTGAAACTAGAAGTCTCTCAGCTTTCATATTTGGCACAGAGCATCATGTTCAGGTCCTCTACAAAAGTTATATAAATTATGGCCCTTGGGTCAAAATTGACCCCGCCCCAGGGTTGTGCAGTTTTCAATAGAAACCAATAGTGAAAACTTTGAGTATCTTCTTCTCCGAAACTGGAAGGTTCTCAGCTTTCATATTTGGCACATAGCATCATGTTCAGGTCTTCTACAAAAGTTATATAAATTATGACCCTTGGGTGAAAATTGGCCCGCCCCAGGGGTAGCCATTTTCAATAGAAACATATAGTGAAAACTTTGAAAATCTTCTCGTCTTAAACTGGAAGGTTCTCAGCTTTCATATTTGGCACATAGCATCATGTTCCGGTCCTCTACAAAAGTTATATAAATTGTGCCTCTTGGGTTAAAATGAGCCCCGCCCCAGGGCAGGCTAGTTTTCTATAGAAACATATAGTGAAACTTTGAAAATCTTCTCCTCTGACTGTCTGGTGAGCGCTTCAGGGCCATTCTGGCCCTCTTGTTTTTAAACACTGACATTTATGAAACAGTTATTTGGCAAGTTTCAAGCATCAACGTGTGTTCAAAAGCAAATGACCGATTTCTTCCACAAAGAGTAAGCTGTACGATGAATGATGTGCATTTTGGGAGTTTGATCGCTACGCATACATGTCTGAATTACGGTTTAATAAATATTGAACAGTCGTGTGCGAAAGTCATAATTTATAGCGAACTTCGTACTATCAATATAGCGAATAATGTTTATAGTGAAGTAAATCCTTCAGTCCATTGGAATTCGTTATAACCGAGTTTTACTGTACATGCTGTTCTCTTTGTTACAGACACATGCTGCTGTTCTCTATGTTACAGACACATGCTGCTGTTCTCTATGTTACAGACACAGGCTGCTGTTCTCTATGTTACATGCTGTTCTCTTTGTTACAGACACATGCTGCTGTTCTCTATGTTACATGCTGTTTTCTTTGTTACAGACACATGCTGCTGTTCTCTATGTTACAGACACATGCTGCTGTTCTCTATGTTACATGCTGTTCTCTATGTTACAGACACATGCTGCTGTTCTCTATGTTGCAGCATGTGCTGCTGTTCTTTATGTTACAGACACATGCTGTTGTTCTCTATGTTACAGACACATGCTGCTGTACTCGGAACTGTTGTGGTCATAATCGGCCCTTTGATATCAAGATCCTGAATAACCAGTCGAAGGAGGTGATGCACCTGTCAAGAGGACTGCGATGTAACAGCTGTTTGTGCCCGTGCTGCCTGCAGGTAAACTTTCTCATGGCCCCTTGAGCTCTAGTGTGTATTTAACCCGTTACTTCATAAATATGTCTTTCGTTTCTATGCCTTTGCAAATAAAGTAGACCCAGATCAGAGGGCTCCTGTATCATCTGTCTGATCAGGTCTGCTCTTTTTGCTTATGATATATGATTCTGCAGTAACTGCCTTGACCAAAAATTATCTATGTGATATTGTAACAATTAATCTAAAATTAATCAAAATTCCTGTGTTAGTGTGCAAAATTTTAGGCCATTTCAAAAAACGTAGAATCAGATTTTTAGCTCACCAGAGCACTTTTGTGCTCAGGGTGAGCTTTTGTGATCGCCGAATGTCTGTCGTCTGTCAGCGTCAACAATTTGACGTCGTCCCGCGTCAACAATTTGAACTTTAAAAATCTTGTCCTCTGGATCTACAAAGTTCTCAGCTTTCATCTTTGGTACATACCTCTACAAAAGGTATATAAATTATGCCCCTGGGGTCAAAATTGGCCCCGCCCCAGGGCTGCCTTGTTTTCTATAGAAGCATATAGTAAAATTTTGGAAATCTTCTTCTCTGAAACTGGAAGGTTCTCAGCTTTCATATTTGGCACATAGTACCATGTTCAGGTCCTCTACAAAGTTATATAAATTATGCCCCTGGGGTGTCAAAATTGGCCCGCCCCAGTGGTGGTCAGTTTTCAATAGAAACATATAGTCAAAACTTTGAAAATCTTCTCCTCCTAATCTACAGGGTTCTCAGCTTTCATATTTGGCACATACCATCATGTTCAGTCCTCTACAAAAGTTATTTAAATTATGCCCCTGGGGTCAAAATTGGCCCTGCCCCAGGGGTGGTCAGTTTTAAATAGAAACATATAGTGAAAACTTTGAAAATCTTCTCCTCTGAAACTATAAGGTTCTCAGCTTTCATATTTGGCACATAGCATCATGTTCAGGTCCTCTACAAGAGTTAGATAAATTATGCCCCTGGGGTCAAAATTGGCCCCGCCCCAGGGATGGTCAGTTTTCAATAGAAACATATTGTGAAAACTTTGAAAAACTTCTCCTCTGAAACTGGAAGATTCTCAGCTTTCATATTTGGCACATACCATCATGTTCAGGTCCTCTGCAAAAGTTGTATAAATTATGCCCCTGGGGTCAAAATTGGCCCCGCCCCAGGGGTAGCCAGTTTTCAATATATACATATTGAGAAATCTTTGAAAATCTTCTCTGAAACTGGAAGTATGCCCCTGGGGTCAAAATTTTGCCGCGCCCCAGGGGCCCGTCGGCTAGTTTTCAATGGAAATATATAGTGAAAACTTTGAAAATCTTCTCCACAGATTGTTTGGTGAGCAATGTCAGGGCCATTCTAGCCCTCTTGTTTTCTTATTTACATTAGCAGACAGAGTAGACCATGATCAGACAGCTTCTACTGGAAGTCTACTCCATTGGCAAAGACGTTCAAATGTGTATTTATGAAATAAAGGTTTCAGGTGTTTGTGAATTTGTCAGTCAAACTCGATCTTGTTGGTACTATTAAATTAGAATCAGTTCTTTAACCCTTTCCTCCATAAATATGCCTTTCTACACCTTTGCAAACAGAGTAGACCCAGATCAGATGGCTCCTATAGGAGCCGTCTGAGCAGGGTCTGCTCTGTTTGTTTATGATATAATATAAATTCTCCAGTTTCTGCCATTACCAAAAATCCTGTGTCCATGTGCTATCATAACAAATTTATCTAATTAATATTCATGACATCATTATTTCTTGCATGAATATTCATGGAGGAAAGGGTTATGGCAGTTAGATTGTGTATATTATAACCAGTTTCAACAAGAAAGGTTTGGTGCAAAAACAAGAGAGTTGGGTAGAGCAGTACTCCTTTCATGACCCCATGTACATACAGTCCTTAAGTATTTACTGAGTCTGATATATAATAGATCATGTTATATGACTAGTCAATTCCATTTAGGTGTACATGTATTCCTCCAGATTTTGATCTGATGCATCCAGGAACTACTGTCAATTTCTGATAGTAATGATTTGATCTGAAGATCTTCCTTTTGGGAGAGTCATTTGTTTCCAGTGATTTTTTTTGTATTAACAAATCAATTAGATTTTGTAACGGTATATGACAACAGGCATGTTTTTAGGTTTAGATCAAACTGTAGACTCAACTCTTTATAATTCCATAAGCAAACAGAGCAGATCCAGATAACATGACTCCTACAGAGCCATCTGATCTTGGTCTACTATTTAATTAAAGTCATTAAAAGGCGTTTCTGTTGGGTAAATGATAATAAATAGTAAAGTTTAATGCCCGTGAATCTTGTGCACCTTGACAATATGCCGTCATTGGCCTTTTTGGTTAAGTTTTTCGAGTACAGAGATGACCGTATTCAGTAACCTTTTATGCTTTCAGGTTTGTTTATAACTGCAAACACTTTACATTTCTGAAAATACAGTGTTGTTTGTTTATCGTTTTGACAGAAAGTGACAGTTGAGGCTCCAGCTGGTCATGTAATTGGCTATGTATCACAGGCATGGAGTTTGTGTAAGCCCCGTTACAAGATCCAGAATGCTGCCGAAGAGACGGTATTAAGAGTGAAGGGTCCCTGCTGTACATGGAACATGTGTGGTGATATTGAATTTGATGTATGTACCTTAAACCATAAAGTTTGGTGTATGCTCTTTTAACCCGTTACCTGTTAGAAACTTCTTTGGATGCCTGTACAACCAGAATAGACCAAGATCAAACAGCTCTTTTAGGAGCTGTCTCATCAAGGTGCTCTCTTTTTGCTTATGGAATTATATAGATCAGTGTTTATACACCTTTATTAACCCATTACCTTATAGGCTATTTCTAGATCCAACCTCTTTGAATGAATCTTCCAAAAAGGAGCATTTACTAGACCAAAGGTATTGTGAAAAGGTATTCAGAATTGTGTAGTATTGAAACCATTGTCATAAATAGAGCATTTGCTCCATAGGAGCAAATGCTCTATTTGCCACAATGGTTTCAAAAAGTGACTTATACAGAGGCGTAGAAAGGCGTTTTTATGGAGGAAAGGATTAAAATTCAGCTAATACATTTTCATGATATTATTATTTCCAGGCCTCTTTCTGGCAATTTTGGGAGAAATGCATTTAAATAATTTGGAATGTTTACATTATAACAATTAAGCTAATAAATATTCATGATGTCATTGTTTCTTACATGAATATTGAACAGGAAAAGGGTTAAGGAAAGGGAATATATGTAAACTGTAGTTATAAACAGTTTTGTGTTTATCTTTTTCGTATATGGTCTTATAACATAACTCGTGGCTTCAGCGTGACGTAACACTATCATTTATTTTTTGATAATCACGGGCATATATTCACTAGTGAATAACATTCGAACGACCGAACTTTATTCATACGCGCTGTCAAAACAAACAAACTGGCGGACGGTGATCGACCTACCTGTCCACGATTGAGTCACGATAGATGGCAAAGGATTGTTGGTACTTGCGCCTTAATTTCGATAAAATAATACAAATTGTAATCGCTGTCAGTAATTATATACAAAATGTATGCCAAAAAAGACCTACCAGCTACTCTGACCCATACAATCCATTCTACATAGAAAATGCCTCCACAACTTTGCATTTTCTTCACCGCATGTCCTTTTGTTTATGCAGATTTCTACTCATAAAAATATCTCGTCAATCAACAACTATAGTCATCTGAATCCAGCACAGCACAAACATATTTCAAATATGCTATACTCAGCTGATCGCGAAAATCTTCCTCCTGTTCCAACACATTTTATGCAGCAGTTCGTACTGAATCTTTTGTCCATTTCAAACATTTTCACTGAACTTGAATCGAGATTTTTTTCTCTGTGGAAATGTCCATGTCCATGTGTATGCATACAACACTAATGAAGGGCTTAATATACCAAAACGAAGGCGCATTTCGAATCCCATTGACAGTGAGTGTCGGACGTGTTGGCGACTGTATGTGGGTCTTCATGTAAATGGCGCGCTTTACATAGACACATGTTGTGTACAATGACGTCATAATGTGACGTGTTTGTAACTATGTATGTCAAAACCGTAACTCAAAATTTATTTTGACGTGTTTCTGTATGTTTTTGTATCATAAACTATCACAGTTAAATTGAATACCAGAGAGGTCTGAATTAGATCCTGGTTGATATGACAGTAAGTAAAAAAAAAAGTTGGAAAATTTGGACCTACTTTGTCCCAGTTACCTAGCGAACCTAATAACACCGTTCATTCATCATTTCTATATGTAAGGAGAATTTATAACAATCCACGTTTATGCTGAAATATTGGCTGCAAATAACATTTGTGTGTGTTATGTTATAAATAGGATCTTGCATTCGTGTTCATGATTATTGGATTTATTAAATTCGTCTTTTTAAAACGATAAAAAACTCGCTAAAGCTCGTTTTTTATCATTTTAAAAAGACTCATTTAATAAATCCAATAATCAAGAACACTCATGTAAGATCCTCTATTTATGCCTGAATTAATTTGAATATAATCAAATGCATATACTCACTAGTTGCACTTTGCGTTACTAGAGTTTTATTTCCGACAGGTGAGCACAGCAGATGAGACATCATTTGTGGGTCGTGTGACGAAGCAGTGGTCAGGACTGGCCAAGGAGGCCTTTACGGATGCTGACAACTATGGAATATCTTTCCCCATTGATCTGGATGTGCAGATAAAGGCTGTCCTTATGGGTGCCGTGTTTCTTATTGTAAGTGGGACAATAGTTTGGTTACTTTACTGTGTGTATCTGTGTTATCAGTGCAGGGGTGATCCGCGGATTTCGTTTCACTCAGGGCCGTTTTTGAGATCGATGTAAATCCGATGAGAAATTTGGAGGGTGGGGTGGGTGTGGGGGGGGGGGGGGGGATGTATGGCGATTAATTCAGGAAATTATTATTTGCCGATATATTCTTTCACTATTCCAAGTAAATCCGCGTTAACAATGTTTATCGCGTTAACAGCGAGATTTTGGTTCAGCTTTTTGAATAACGAGATTCTTGTCCTACAGCCAATCAAAAAGCTCGTATTATGCAGTGTTCGTTCAACATTTCCAGGATGGCGTCCGTGATATGAAATTCTGTATCTGTACTGTCAATTAATCTGAATTTAAGACAAAAATGAAAAGCATAGGCAGAGATTATGATAACAGTGTGGAAAACAAGTTTTACCATAGATGGCTAGAGAAAGAAATTATGTTGACATTTGGTAATGAAAAAAGAAGAGTGATAATTGGCGACGATTTCGTGAAACTGAAAGTAAACCTTCTCGGACGGGGGGTCCTTGTGTAATACTGTAAACTTCGTTCCAAACAAATGAATTATGGAAAACGCGACTGCGTAGCATTCAAGAATCATCTGAAAAGCATTAAACATGTCCAGTTATTGAAACAGCGGATTTCCAGTCACAGGTAAAAACCTGTAATGTCAAGTATTCTCCAGAAAGTTGTGTCTGTCAATAGCTATTCATAGGTAATGTTAAAGGAACTGGTCAAGATGTATTGATTCAGAAAAGTTATATTTTGTTATAATAAACCAGTTTAATGAATTAGAAGATGGTTTATTGACATAAAAAAAAAGTAATGAGAATCAGAGTTTGAATGTGAACTTTGACTAGAAATTGTGACTGTAATGTCAACTTTGGTGAATTTTGTCTAGAAAGTTAACTGTTACAATACCATGCCAACTTTAAATAAAAGTTTGTATCTTTATCTGTGATCACGGAGTTCCATTTGATTTCATTTTTAAAACGTGTGAGTTTGACAAGAAGTTAATCTGGCAATGTTGAATGGATCCAATAATAAACTGGATTTAAATTGTATGGAGGGATAATCAGGTCTTGAGTAGTTTCACAACAAATAGAACCTGAGATATTTATGAGGTTTACTGGACCTTTAGCATTTTTGGGGCTGATAAGTATTGTGAAAGATTTTTATTGCGATCAGAGGATATTTGCTTGGGACTGAGAGTTCTGCTCATACCTCTTATAACATATTATACCTGATCTTAAGTTTCAGGGGTTGCTTAACAATAAAACATAATATTATGACCTCCTCTTACTGACAATTCAGATAAAATACATTCAATTTGTCATTTTGGAAAGTTCAACATTCTTTTTCGGATAAGAGGGAATAGTTTTGCCCCCCTCACCCTACCCTTACAATACTTTACTGTGCTTGAAATTTTCAGTATAATGAAATCTCCACTCTCCGTCCATTTGTAAAACCCAAGTTGGTACCATTTTAATAATTTTATATAAGAGTAATATAGTGTTGAGGTTTTTGTTAAAGTCCACTTATTTTCATAATCCTGTGAGATAAAGCTTTGAAACTTGGAACACTTGTTCACCATCAGAAGCTTCTTCTGTAGGCAAGAGTACATAACTCTGTCAAGCATTTTGACAGAATTATGGCCCTTTTTAAATCAGAAAATTTTGGTTAAGGTTTTGTTAGCTCGTCTTGTGATCACTAGGTCGTAGTCGTTGTCGTCGTCATTGGCGTGCAAAAACGTTAATGTAACTCATTACATGATCACAGAGCTCCTCCTGCTGGAGATGTCTGATCTGGGTTTACTCTATAGAACCTGATCACAGAGCTCCTCCTGCAGGAGATGTCTGATCTGGATGTACTGTATTTGCAAAGGGTTTAAGTTGTAGGTGGCGGTGGTCTAGTGGTAACGCGCTTGACTATCAGTCCGGAGGTCCGGGGTTCAAATCCTGGTCCCACCCGCGAATTTCAGAGACGCTTTTCCGTGTCTCCCACCCGCACATCCTCTCCTCCCAGGGGTTAAAATGGGTACCTGTGAGGGTCACTCGCCGGTACTGCGGCTGCATGATTGCGCCATATGTTAGCAGTGCTCAATATTGTAGGCCAATGACTCAATGACCTGAGGAGTAAATGTACAGTCTGCTGAGCGGTCGTTCGGACTGAAAGTAGACTATAACTAGGTACTTTACTTTTTAAAACATGTGTCTATGAGATAATGGGTTAAGGACAAAAAAATGGATTATAGTATTTCTTATTTTTCAGGATTTTATGTACTTTGAAAACAATGTGAAAAAGGACAAGACCAAAGTCAAGGTAAGAAAATATGAACAAATACAGCCATTAGTGTTGGGCCATGTATCAGTGCTCAGCTTTGAGATAAAGCTCTGCATCAAATTTCAGGTTTGATTTACACACATTTCAGGCTAACATTTCATATGGGCCTAGTATTATACAAACATATATATTGTATACCATATGATAAATAGTAACAAATGCCCATAAAAATTATCATTACTAGCATATTCCATGAATGGTAATGGCCGACTTTGGCCATGCTAGCTATAATTTCTATGAATTTAAAATTGTGAAAGGCAAGTAGCAATGTATTTTACATTGGCCATTTTAGGCAATGTAGAATCAGATCTGTATTATTTCATAAGCAAGCAGAGCAGACCCTGATCTGATGACTCCTATTGGAGCTGTCTGATCTGGGTTTCTACTCTGTTGACAAAGATATCAGATAAGGGGTTAACTCTTTGCATCAATATGTTACATTTGCCATTTAGTTTTTGTTTTTTTGCCATATCTGTCTGTTGGTTATTTGGTTTGTTCCCAACTTTAATGTTGGCGATAATTTTGTAGCCATTGCAACATGCGTCAATCTTGGCATGCATGTACAACTTATTTTTAGGGGTGACTTATTAAGACCAAGGTTATACATCATATTGGGGGCATAGTGTTTCACAGACACATTTTGTTGCTAATAATAATTATATCCTCTCTAATACCCTATTAGTACTTGGACAGATATGGGAGCGTTGTTGCTTATTGCAGAACAAAAGTAATGCAGAAAGCTGAGTCTGCATAATTTTGATCCTGCAATAAGTAAATGCCTGTCTTAACCCTTTCTACTCCTCTGTAAAAATCACCTGTTGAAGCCATTGTGATAAATAGAACAATGGTTTCAAACTACAAAATTCTAAAATGTTCCTTTTCTCTAGTTAATGCTCCGTTTCGGTAGATTTATTCAAAGTGGTTGGATCTAAAAATAGCCTATGTGGGAATGGGTTAAATACCCAGAATTAGAAACTTATTGGCTGTTGTTGACAGGTTTTACTGCATTGTTTTCACTTTATTTCAGAACTGAAGGATGACTGCTTGAATAAGATACCATCACACGTGTGACTGCTGTCCTTTCTTACTGGTGTTTGGAATAGTGTATCAACATTTTAGCTTCGACATTACTGCTATAATCTCTTTATAAAACAAGTTATACCGGTAGATCTTGATTGTTTGTTTACTTTAAGTTTCATGAGTTGTGGAAAGAAACCCATCAGTGCTGTTTGTGGGAGTGATTTTCCTGCTATATTTCATGTTCATTTTGCTTTTAGAATCTTATTTTTCTTCCTTTGTCAAATTGGTGTGAAAACTTTGGAATGAATCATTCAAAACAAAGGGGAAATATTGACAAACTATATTTTTATTGAGAAAACCTTACAGAAGAGAAATGCATGATTTGTATCTTGATTTTAACCCTTTACTCCATAGATTTGCCTTTCAATGCCTTTGCAAACAGAGTAGACCCTGATCAGATAGCTCTCATAGAAGCTGCCTGATCGGGGTAAGCTCTGTTTGCTTATGGAATGGTATATAGCTAATTCTACAGTCTCTGCCATCACCAATAATTCTGTGCTCATATAATGTAATGAAAATAATCAGATTAATATTCGTGATTAAACTATTATTTACATGAATATTCATGGAGTAAAGGGTTAATAAACCTTTACTTCATGAATATTCATGAAGGAAATTATGACATTATGAACATTAATTAGATTAATTTTCAAGCTGACATAATTATTAACACATGAAATTTTTGCCAGAGCAGAAACTGTAGAATCAGATCTATATTATACCATGAAGCTCCTATAGGAGCTGTCTGATCTGGGTCTACACTGTTTGCATAGGCGTATTTATGGAGTAAAGGGTTAAGCACTTTTAAACAGATTATATAGACAATTTTGTTTCAGTATTTACTTTGCAGATATATTGCATGAACATTTCAGCAGTGTGATAATCCACACAACATATATTTACTATAACTCAGGCTTTGTCGTAGACTATTTAACCCTTTGAATGCTGAACTTTCTGTGTGTGGGAGTGTCTGCCATTGTTTAACCCTTGACCCCATGAATATTCTTGTAAGAATTAATGTATGTATGAATATTTATTAGCTTAATTTTATAAATTTAAAGCGCTTTTGAACGCACATATCCAGTGTGAAAAGAGCGCTATATAAATGTGGTATAATGATAATAATAAATTTAAAATGGGTCATGAACAAGAAAAACTTTGACCATGGCAGAAGCAGTAGAATCAGATCTATAAATTTCCATAAGCAAACAGAGCATAGCCTGATCAGACAGCTCCTACAGGAGGGGTCAGATCTGGGTCTGCTCTCTTTGCAAAGGCTTTAAAAGGTGTATTGATGGAGTAATGGGTTAACAATAGAAGCCATTCAGTATGAAATGGTATAATTTACAAGAACAGTTTGAATGCCAAACAGTGCAGACCCTGATCAGAGGGCCACACTGGCTCAACACTGTTCACAAGTGACAGTTTACTGGTTTCCGGCTTTTCAAAGGGTTATATGTAACATTGTTAACATGTGTAAGCTAAGTGATCTTATCTAATCCACATACCCTCCATTATTGTCTGGCATGTTTACTTGTGTGTTCAGTCTTTACTATTGTTTTACAGTTTTTCATGGTCCATTGGTCAGTTTTTCAGGCTTTGAGCCCAACTATTGTATCTACATTATTCAACACTTTCTACCCTGAGTCTTCAGAGTGGACTAGCCCGGAAGTGTTTAACTGCAGAGTCCACTCCGTATGAAAGGCTTAAACTTGTTAGAGGATTTTGAATGACAAACAGTGCAGACCAAGATCAGAGGGCTCTGATCTGGGTCTACCCCGTTTGCAATCGTTAGTGTATTAATGTCCTGATTTGAAAGGGTTAAAATCTATAAGAAATTGCAAATTTGACTTTTTTTTAATTCATTTCTTTCATCCATGTCTTTCCAAATTAAGAATCCGAGTATGAAACAGTTTGGATCCTGATGATATTCAGTCACTCAGCGTTTCATCTGGACCCAAACTGTTTCCATAAGCCATCACTGTTTTGTTCCATAGAGTGTAGTTAAAATAGCTATCACTGTTTTGTTCCATAGAGTGCAGTTAAAATAGTTTCATTGTAAACCCTCGAAATGGGATAGTGGTCTATAAGTTATTAAGTTATAATTTAAAACATTTTAAAACAAGTGTCTGAAACTTTCGACTTGTTGCTCTTCCTCTGATTTTAATTGAGGCAGATATCCCTTGAAAGGGTAAACATGTGGTGTCTTGAGAAAAAGAGTCAAAGGAGTTGTGCATTTTGGGGAACAGTGTACACCCGGACTAACATGAGGGTCTACACTATTTATCAAAGTGGAACATTTGTAGATGGATGAATAGTGTCATACAGTCTAGATCCAGGTCTGTAAATTGTTTAAGATGTTGGTGCTGGGCTAGGTGTACATAAGGTACAAATCTGGAGAACACTATTTCTGGGTTTGGTAGCATAGGGATCTGTTTTACGAAAGATTGTATGATTGAAATTATCTTAAGTTCTATCACAACATATGACGATCGCATCTTCCAGTTTCTTTCTTAACCATTTACTCCATGAATATTCATGTAAGAAATAATGATATCATGAATATTAATTAGATTAATTTTTTATAATTGCCCTTGAACACAGGAATTTTTTGGCCATGCCAGAAACCATAGAATCATATCTATATTTTTCATAAGCAAACAGAACAGACCCTGATCAGACGGCTCATGTTGGAACCGTCTGATCTGGATCTGTTCTGTTTGCAAGGCGAAAAAAGGCATATTTGTGGAGTAAAGAGATCAACAGTTAGCTTTAGCTGCTGCACATTAGAGCATAGAGGTTGTAATTAATTCGGATTTTTGATAATTTTGGTCATACATATCTTGTATAAGACAAGCCCTCGATGTATATAAGGTATATATGGTATCATTGAGATTATATCAGATATTACAGCATAACCTCTATACAGTATCGACTTGAGAAATAGGCATTGCCACCTTTTAAAATTGTGCTTAATGCAAAATTAAAGTAACAAAAAATGCTCCTATTGGAGCTCTCTGTTTAACCCTTTACCTCATAAATATTCATGTAAGAAATAATGACATTGTGAATATTCATTAGCTGCATATTTCGGCGAGGGCAGAAAATGTAAATTGTATTTCATAAGTAAACAGAACAGATCTTGATCTTGCAGCTCCTACAGGAGCTGTCTGATCTAGAATCACTCTCCTTGCAAAAGTGTTGAAAGGTGTATGTACGAGGTAAAAGGTTAACTGAGGTTCTGCATTAAGCTACATCTGTCTTAATCCTCTACTCAGTGGACACTGAGTAGACCCAGATCAGACAGCTCCTGTAGGAGTCATCTGATGAGGATCTCTGTTTGCTTATGAACTAACATAGCTCTGATTCTACAGTTTCTGCTGTGGCCTAAACATTCTGTGTATATATAAACATTCTGCTTATTCATATTCATGATGTCAATATTTTATTACATGAATTTTCATTAAGTTAAGGGTTAATGGCCATTCTTTTTTTTCTCTAGAGAAGTTTTTACTTTAGTCTTCTTTCTGATGGTGCCTTTCACTAAGTGGATCTTTTGATTTGTGGGGCTTAATTTAGCTATGGGATTAGCTTGCAGTAACAGGGCTTTGTTGTCGGTTGTGGCCTTTGTACTATGAACAGTTATAACACTTATTTATTTGGAAAAGTATGAGTGTTATATATGTATATGTTAATGAGTCTCTCCTATAGAAGATGTACAGTAAAAACTCGATGCTACGAATTTTAAGTAATGAAATTTTTATACGCCCACCTAATAAAGGTGGTCGTATATTGTCGTGGCCCTGTCCGTCCGTCCGTTCGTTTGAGAGATATTAATGAAACTTCACACAAATGTTTAATGCATCAAGATCTGAAGCTGAGTCGGTTCTGAGGTTCATTTGATTTGTTGTTTCGGAGTTATGGCCCTTTTACTTAAAAACAAACTATTTAAAAGATATTAATGAAACTTCACACAAATGTTTAATGCATCAAGATCTGAAGCTGAGTCGATTCTGAGGTTCATTTGATTTGTCGTTTCGGAGTTATAGCCCTTTTACTTAAAAATAGTGCAAATACATGCAAATAGTTTGTCCGCTGTTTTCTGGGAGAACTATTTGACAGATATTAATGAAACTTCACACAAATGTTCAATGCATCAAGATCTGAAGCTGAGTCGGTTCTGAGGTTCATTGGATTTTTCGCTTCAGAGTTATGGCCCTTGTCCTTAAAAAATATGCAAAAAGCTTGTCCGCTGTTTTCTGGAAACACTATTTGAGAGATATTAATGAAACTTCACAAAAATGTTTAATGCATCAAGATCTGAAACCAAATTGATTCTGAGGATCATTTGATTTTTCTTTTCAGAGTTATGGCCCTTGTCCTTAAAAAATAATGCAAATACATGCAAATAGTTTGTCCGCTGTTTTCTGGGAAAACTATTTGAGAGATATAAATAAAACTTCACAAAAATGTTTAATGCATCAAGATCTGAAGCTGAGTTGATTCTGAGGTTCATTTGATTTTTCATTTCAGAGTTATGGCCCTTGTCCTAAAAATATGCAAATAGTTTGTCCGCTGTGTTCTGGGAAAACTATTTGAGAGATATTAATGAAACTTCACAAAAATGTTTAATGCATCAAGATCTGAAGCTGAGTAGATTTTGAGGTTTATTTGATTTGTCGTTTCGGAGTTATGGCCCTTTTACTTAAAAAATAATGCAAATATATGCATATAGTTTGTCCGCTGATTTCTAAACTGTTTGACAGATATAAATGAAACTTCATACACATGTTTAATGCATCAAGACCTGAAGCTAAGTCGATTCTGAGGATCATTTGATTTGTTGTTTCGGAGTTATGGCCCTTGCACTTAAAAAAATAATGCAAATCTATGCAAATATGAGGATGGCCATAACTTTTCATTTGAAATGATATTTACTTCAATTTTTTTTAAAAAATAGTATCACCTTAATATGGAAATCAAGATCTGAAGCACAGATTAGAAAATGTCAACACTTATGAGGCATGTTGAATCAGAGAACATTTGCAAGTGGGCGTATTATGTACCGTATGCGGTACTCTTGTTTGTCTTTGTAGGCAGGTGGCTGCTTAATGCAGGGTGAAAGTCATGCAGAAAGCTCCTGCCACCTGTCTTAAAGATCGATAATGATACTTGTTTTAGTGTTAACTCTCAGGGTTTTACAGTACTTTAACAGAATTAGCTGTAAAATCCATGCTAATATTGCAGTTTCCAAAGACCTACAATATCACAGAAGTAATCTAATATGTTTGTTAGCAAAGTATGTGAAAGCTCCAGATATATGGGGTATTGGTGTTGTGGCTATCCATATCTCACCACCCAACCCATTATACTATAGTGACTACTCATTGGAATCGTCTTTCTGAGATGTGTCTAATGAGTACGCTATAAAATATATACAGTAGAATATATCAGCAGGAGACTGTAAGGCAGCTGGTAACTTAATACAGCTCCTATAGGAGCTTTCTGCATTACTTTTCCCAGGCATTAAGCAACCACCTGCTGCTTAAGATTTGAATGGTTGCTTAAGACAGGTTCAACTGTATAGCGGTATATAACCCGAGGTATCTTGAGCCTAATGTAAAAGCAGGTTTGGATCAGTACAACAAGTATCCATTTAAGATATCCAGTAACCATTGGTATTTTAGGCCTTTGCAGTGATGCATTTTGCCTAACCCTTTACCTGATGAATGTTCATGTAAGAAATCAATTCATCATGAATATTAATGAGCTCCATTTTTATATTTGCATATGAACAGGATGGTTTGGCTATAGCAGAAACTAGAACCAGATCTATATTGTTCCATAAGCAAACAGCAGACCCTGATCATATGGCTCCTATAGGAGCCATCTGATCTGGGTCTACTCTGTTTGCAAAGACATGAAAAGGCATGTCTTGTCAGGTACAGGGTTACTAATTTACTATATACAGGTATATTCAATCTTTCGCTGCGGCCAATGTTGTACGTGTGATTACCTATGCAAACAGTTTGGATCATAAGTTGCCAAGTAACTCGGAGTCACATCAGGATCCAAACTGTTTGTTGTGTGGTAATATTTTTGTGTGGTAATATTTTTGAAAAGAGAGAAAATTAAACAAATAAAAATTGTAGCAGATGAGAGTTTTGGCAGTGAAAGATTTAAAGACATTTAGATTTATTGATGCATTGTTCCTCCTATATTTTATCTATCGCATATTGTGTCTGTTTTATCAGATTGCTACAAATATAACATTTTCATTTATTTTCTTCCAAGTGACCTACTGATAGCATGTTTAAGCTAACCAATTCAGAAATTGGATTTTTTTTTATATATTTACACTTTTTACATATTTATTGTCATTTTACATGAATGCTTCTTTAGGAAAAAAAGTACTTACTTGCAAGAGTGAACAAGGAATAAATATATTAGAATTAATTATGCCTTTGTGTACAGTGTACTGTTGTATTGAAAGTTGTATTTTATCTAACCTCTTTATACATGTATTTGATTGAGGTTTAAAAGCTCAATTAAGCAGTGAGAATTCTTGTTGTACTTTAATTACCCCAAGTATTCAGACAAAACAGTGCAGACCCAGATCAAACTGATCCTGAAGGAGCTGTTTGATCAGGTTCTACACTTTTTGCTACAATGCCAATCTAATCTTATGAATGATGATAAATTGGAATTATTCAGATTTACAAACCCAGAGAGAGGGGAAATTGGGTGTCTGATATTTAGGTTAATTAGACAAACTGTTAAATCCGTATCTATATCGATGTATATATATAGTAGATAGTTTTTGAAATCATTTTAATATGGGCAGCAGTGCTTTTATTTTATGATTTATCACATATAAATAGTTAATTGTATAAATATAACTATGTATAGTACATGTATACATGTTTTAACCTTTAAACCTTTCATCCAGGACACACATGTACTGTGGTACATGTAAACCCATATAAGAGGGCTCCTAAAGGATCCCACTGACCATGGGCTGCATTGTTTGTCACCCAGAATTCTCCAGCAATTATAACTCTTTGCACGCTAAGTAATTTTTCGTCTGCAACAATAATTGTCGTCTGCTTCAATTCTAAAAATAAAATTTCTCTCATTTCTTTGCAAAAATATGGTCAAAGTGACAAACAGTTTGGATCCTGATGAGATGCCGCATTATGCGGTGTCTCATCTGGATCCAAACTGTTTGCATAGGTAATCACTGTTTTGCCGCTAGCGTGCAAAGAGTTAAACCCTCATATTAAGGGGACTCTATAGATAAACACACATGGCTTTTTCATCGATAATTTATGTTTAACCCATTCCCTCATATTGACGACTCTGTAGATGTCATTTTGTGAAACCATTGTGATAAATAGAGCATTTGCTCCTATAGGAGCAAATGCTCTATTTATCACAATGGTTTCATGCTACAAAATTGTAAAAAAAAATCCTTTTCTCTAGTTAATGCTTCTTTTCGGTAGATTTATTCAAATAGGTTGGATCTAAAAATAGCCTATGAGGGAATGGGTTAAAAGGGTTAATATTGTTTTCTTGTTGTCCAAAAGTGTCACCTGCTTTAGTTTTCAAAGATAAGATTTTGTACAATTGCATCAATCCTTTACTTGGTGAATATTCATTCAAATCTTCACCTAATATGAGTTTGAATTAATATAATTCTTGTTTTAAAATCTATTTAAAATGAGGAAATTCGTTGCTGTGGCAATTGGAGGATCAGGTTGTAATACATGTATATAAGCAAACAGATCAGATCTTGATTAGATGGCTCCTACAGGAGGTGTCTCATCTGTGTTTTCTCTGTTTGCAAAGGGTTAATAAGAGAAGGCTTATCAAGTTAAGGGTACAAAAAACAGGATTGAGGTGTAAGTTGGTTTGTTGTATCTTCAGTAATGTTACAAGCTTCTCATGTTTTTCAAAATAGTTTTCAAAGGTCATCACAAGTTTTCCTTAACATACTAGAGGTGAAACATGGCTGTAGTTTTGTTGTACTTGTATAAAGCACATAGGTTAACCCTTTGGATGCTGACGTTAGAAATGGACTGATCCATCAGTGTTTAACTCTCAAGTCACTTCAATGTTAAAGGCTTAATGTCTTAGCGGAATTTGAATGACAAACAGTGCAGAACCTAATGTGGGTCTACACTGTTTACAGATGACAATGCATCTGTTACTTGCATTCAAAGGGTTAAAGACCCCCTAGCATAGTATAGTTTGGTTGTTCTTCTTACATGTGTAGTTTGGTTGTTGGTTTACAAATACTATTTTAGACTAATACAAACATGCCTGTTGTTGCTGACTTCTAGGTTATAGTGCACCATGTGTTCTAGTTTAGCTTATGTGTACAGCAAAGCCTCTATAAACAAGCCTCACAGGAGAATTAGAAGTGTTCATCTTTCAGACATGTGGTAGCTACATACTGGAAAAAAGTGGTGCAGAAATCTCATGACCCTTACCAGATGGAGACGACCAATTTACATATGTACAGATTGTACCATGATCTGACAGCTCCCGTAGGGGCTGTCAGATCATGGTCTGCTTTGTATGAATTAATATAGATTTGAGTCTACTGTTTCTGCCATGGCCAAACAATCCTGTGTTCAGATACCAATACAAAAACTCAGCTAATTAATATTCATGATATTGGGGTTTTTTAAAAATTGATATTCATTAGTTAAATGGTTAAATATGTCTGTGTTTATTCATAAGACAAATATACCTAAGAGGGTCTACTATATACAGAAAACTGTAACTGCTAAATAAGTAGCTGCTGTTGTGTTCATTTAATGGTTCTTTCTTTGACAGTATAGCCTTGCTACATGTACTTTTGTTTACAGTATAGCCATGCTACATGTACTGTCTTTGACAGTATAGCCTTGCTATATGTTCTTTTGTTTATAACGTTTGTTTAACAGACATTTTGATTGGTAAACCTGTGAGAAGTTTGCATCTTGTAAAACAAATATCAGTTACTTTAGTTGAGCCTAATTAGAGTATTTATAAATGTATAGAACATACTGGACATTAATAATGGTGTTGGGTAGCTACAACTAAATTGGCATAAGGTGAGGAAGGCATAGAACTGTCCAGGTAAATGACACTTTGGAATAAGCAGACAGAATAGACCCTGATCAAACATCTCCTAAAGAAGTTTGCTGATATGGGTCTACTCTATTTGCAAAGGCATAAACATACATGTATATGAAGGGTTAAAAGTAGATGTGTGCTTAATGCAGAACTAAAGTGACTTTCATTCTGCATTAAGCTACCACCTGTCTTTAAGCCCATAGTCTTCCTCTGAGTGGATGCTATACAGACGTTCAGTTGTCCAGATGTACATGTGCTGCAAGTATCTAGCTCTTTTAAATGGTCTTCTTTTAGTTATTTCTGTATCAATAAAATGGCAAATACTATATGAACAGATGCTGTCAGTATTTATTTTTTTACAGTAATTGTGATCTTGTAACTTGTCCCAGATTTGTTTTGTATAAAATGACTTGAGTTTTCTTATTCCATCAAATGATGTCTAGATCTGTCAATGTCTCTAGGTGTTTTTAAAGTGTCATTGTGTATTACACAGGTGTTCCTTACATATGAGTCATCTTGAAACTTGTTAGAAGGGTAATATGCTACATTTTTCAAACAGATGTGTTATTTTTCTATCTTTATGCTTGTTTAATTGAAGAGTTCATTTTGCATTTCATTACAGTAGAAACCGTCTTAAGCTGTCATCAAAAAGAGGTCTAATTATGGGTCTGTAAGGCAGTTGGTAGCTTGATGCAGGTCAAAAGTAATGTAGAAAGCTCCTACAGGAGCTTTCTGCATTACACTTGCCCTGCATTAAGCAACCACCTTCTTATTTAGACTCATGTGTTCAATAAATGAATGGTTGTTTAAGACAGGTTCTACTAGATTTCTTTGTCCTTTTATTCACAAATACTGTTATTAAAAGTGTTTTAGAAACTTTAAAGTTTATATTTTTACTTCTATTTCTGTTATTTCACTTTTCTTATGATATTATGTACTGGATTTTGCCATATAGATTGATATTATCAAATTCTATGTGATTCTAATGAACTTGTGCTAAAATTAAATATTATAGAAATCCTTTTTATCGATGTTAATCAGCTGATGGGGGTTAATGAACACATGTTATAAGAAAATACTTTTATGTTGGAGTCTGTCACAGACGTTGAATTCACCGATTTATTTTCAAGTATGAAACAAGAATTTTTGCAAATTAAATAAGTTGTGATTGAGTCATGGAAAACAGCAAAAATGTTTGAAAGTGTTCTTGTATTCCAAGCTTAGAGCATGTTGAAGAGTTAAGCAGTATTATAATGGTATCAGTGTGTTATACTAGTACACACACACAGATGATGGCTATACAATATAACCTGTCTTAAGTAATCATTTAAAATAAATCTTATTCTTGGAGTTCAAATGAGGCAGGTGGTAGCTAAATGCATGTCAAAAGTAATGCAGAAAACTCCTATTAGAGCTTTCTCCATTACTTTTGTTCTGCATTAAGAACCAGTAGGTTTTTAAGACCTCAGTGTTCAATACATAAATGTTCACTTAGGACAGGTTCGAGTGTAGTTTAGTGCATGTTACATAAGTAAAGTTTAATCATTGCAATGCAGATGATTTTAACTCTTTCGCTGCCAATGTCGTATATGTGATTAACTATGCAAACAGTTTGGATCCAGATGAGATGCAGAGTAACTCGGCATCTCATCAGGATCCAAACTGTTTGTTATTGTGTCTGTTTCTTGAAACAAAAATGAAGAAAAATAGAAATGCAAAACTGTAGCAGATGACAGATTTTGGACTATGGACTTTCTGATCTTGGTCTACACTGTAAATGTACACTCGTCGACCAGATACAAAGGGTTCATATCCAGAAACTGGTTAGAAAAGAAATGGAGCCAGTTCTCAAGTAACACAAATTACAGATATCTGTTTTGATTTTCATGTCCTTGATGGACACATCTTTGAGCATGTTTTGTCATATTACTGAATAAAATACTGCATTACGCTGTAAGGTTTTCTTTTGCTTTTAACACCAGCATAATTGTTACAGGATTGATCTCTTTGTTAAATCCAAATTAAAAATTGTAAAAAGGTAAATCTGTACCGTAAAAGTTCCAGAAATGGAAAGTTTTGAATTTCTTGAACTTCTGCAATATCTGTATTTAAATTCAGTCTATGGAACAACGATGTCGAAGTCACTTGTACACCTTTTCAATGAAGTCATAATTACATGTGTTGACGCATTTCAATATTTACAACGATACAACCATGACATGCACTTTCAGTTCTTATTTTGTCATGTTTATCTTAGGCAAATTTCGTATGCGTTAAATAGTCCAGTATGTGCTCGCGATATTTTATTCTATAACAAACAAAGCTATATAGATAAAGGTGAATACTCAAATACACTAAAATCGTTATTTCTCCACCAAACCCTATGTTGTGACAGCTATTTAGAATCTTCTCTTCGACATGCTTCTAGAGAGCTGTCACAACATAGGGTTTGGTGGAGAAACTAGAACTATCACTAAAGGTGATAAATACCCCTACACGACAGCTTGCATTGCAAATCCAAGTGACACCAACTAAAATAGGACTAAAACACAAAAATACTCAAAGTTCAAGGGGGACAATTCTGCAATGCCCAGTGCTAAACACATGAAAATTGTGTCTTGTACATCTGCTACTTGTAGTTATGTATGGAAAGTATCAATTGAATAACTTCAAAATTAAAGGATGAGTCCGTGACACCAATCCCCATGTTTCATGCCAAAATACTCAAAGTTCAAGGGGAGATAATTCTGCACTGCCTAGCCCTAAACACTTGACAATTGAGTGTTGTTCATCTACTAGTCATGGTTATTACGTATACCACTTATACGCTGAATAACTGAAGGAGGAGTTCGCGACACCTACTCCGCGTCGTTTCATGCCAAAATGACAAAAAAAACCAGTTCAAAGGGAGATAGTTCTGCAATGCTTAACGGAAAACGCATGAAAATTATGTCTTGCGCATCTACTATTCGTGGTTATTATGTATACCAAATATAAATTCAATAACTTCAACACAGCTACCAATGTTTAAATGCGGACGGACGGACCGACCAATCGACCGACCGCCGGACAAGGTGATTCCAGTATACCCCTCAAACAAGTTTGCCTGGGTATAATAAAGAAGTTATTCTTGAAAATGTTTTAATTTGCACATCTTATCTGGACCTCTGGTAACAAGACATTAACAGTCATTATTCATTCACAATTTATGCATTCTGCGATATGCATGTACATGTATGCTCTTCGGGGAAATCTTCACGAATATGGTCCAAACATTATTATTTCAGTGGTTGTGAGATATCTTCAAAATCGAACAGAAGTCAATTTTCTTTTCACATAAGATGACTATCAACCACCATACGAGAAACTGATGGTACGGTGTTGTAAATTGTTTCATAATCAACCGCAAATGAATTTTGCTTTCTTCCCACATAACATAACTACTATACAGTAAACTCTCGATAGTTGGAAATATTAACCCCTTTCGTGCCACAATGACGGGTTTATGATATCACATGCAAACAGTTTGGAACCAGATGAGACGCCGAGTAATTCGGCGTCTCATCAGGATCCAAACTGTTTGACACTCTGTTTACTGTTTTATAAAGAAAATGGAAAAAATGCACACACTTACACTAAAAATAAACGAAACTATGCCTAGCAGACGACAATGCTGGCATCGAAAGGGTTAATATATGTAGAATAATTTAGATACTTTTAAACAGTAGGCTGCTTAACCCATTCCCTCACATTGACACCTCTGTAAAAGTCACCCTTTTCCATAGGAGAAAATGCTCTATTTATCACAATGGTTTCAAAACTACACACATCTAAAACTCTCCCTTTTCTATAGTTAATGCTGCTTTTCGGTAGATTTATTCGAAGACATTGGATCTAAATATAGCCTACATAGATAAGAAAAGTGGTTAATGCACATGTGGAAGTCATGCAGAAAGCTGCCAGGTGAGCTCCCTGCATGACAACTCTACATCAAGCTGTCTTAAAGTTCAATAGTGATACGTACGTTTTGTATAAATTGAGTGTTCGAATAATCGAGTTTTTACTGTATAACCCGTCATCCGGGTAATTGATGGTAGCCTGCGTTGTGTTGAAGTGGCTTGCTTCATAATCATACACACATGAGGGTTCGGAAAGGCACTTTTACAGAGACGTCAAAAGGCACCACTATGAGGGAATGGCTTAAACCCAGCATTATCGTCTGCTGAACACATTTTCTTCCGTTTCAAATTTTAGAGTGGGCACTTGTTCAAATGTTTGTGTCAAACAGATGAGTTCTGATGAAACGCTGCGTGACACGGCGTTTCATCTGGATCCAAACTGTTTGCATGTGATATTAGAGACCCGTGTTGTAACGTATGTGTCACGGATCGAATATGTATATAACACGTGTGTGATATATTCGACCGTAAACTTCACATCTGACAAATGTGTCATATTCGTTTGCCCAGTATGACAGTAAAAAACAAACGTATATGTCACATACATGTAGGCCTACGTTGTGATATACATGTAAAACCATTACCATCATTCACCATCACCATCATGATGATCATTGCCACCATCATCATCATCATCATTTATCATCACAATCATCCTCCTCCTCATAATAAAATAATGATAAAATAATAATAAGCATCATAAGTAGTATAGGATGGGTTAAAATAGCGCCTAGCCACATAAATTAGCTGCCACATTTTTTAGTTTTGGTGTGTATCTCTCGACTGTCACCCGATTGTCATCGCTGAGCGTCTACAGGTAAATCGAGACAACCGATGGTACATTAGAGCTAAAAGGTCCTATCTAAGAGTTCTGATTTAAACCTGCGCAGCGACAATCGTAGTAATTATTTTCGCCGAAAATTGGGAGGTTTTTGGTTTTTGCACCGACCTACATGTAAATGTATACATGAAGTTAAGCATACTCCAGCGCGATTCAACATCCAGCAATCGACTTCACAGAACAAATACTTAGGATAATAATTCATGTATATTTAAAAGTTAAACTTTCAACAGAATATTTATGCATTTCGTAACTTATTACTTTGACAATACATTTAGTATAAAACAAAATAGATGAACAAATCCAACAAACTCTGGTTAAAATCGCCAGAGGAGGCTAATACTGAAGGGTTTTAACTCGCTATATTCACTCTACAATTTTCGAATTTTGTCCGTTCGTGCTATGAAATTTCTCCTCACATTGCTTATTATTTTCGATTATTTTTACCCTACCGCCACAACACAACTGCGTGTGGAAAAAGTTCATGTACATAGACCGTCAGTATCTTATCTAGAGAGCCGGGAGAGGCATGGAGAAAACTAAGAATTTATAACTTCAAATCGCGACAGCGTTTCTGGTGAAAATGTACAGATATTTTATGTATGCAAACATTATTAAAACTGCATTTCCTAGACATATACTGTGTACTGTCCAGTTTGTAAATAACTTGTGTTAAAAGAGAATACACCAAGTGAGTTATGGCATATCAGTTATATACCCCGAGGCGTAATACAAAGCAGTTTTGTTGACAAGCTGACATCCACTTGTGTATCAATTCTCAAGTGTACTCTTAGCAATGTACAGTGTTACACATGCAATTCTACGTTTCGATCCTTAAAACAGTTTAAATATATATTTCTTAAAATGAAACATATTAGATGCAGTAAATGCTGTGATTTGGTTAGAGCATCGGACTATTGTGATCACTACAGGAACTGTGAGACAAGAAATGAGGTAAGCATATTGTTTCTAGCAGATCTGAGTGTTCTTGATTACATTTTAATAGTTTTGTGAAGTATCCGCTAATATTGATATTGGACAAATTTACACGTGCATGCAGTTTAAGATAATAATTTCAATGTTTTCATTTTAAATCTTAGGACAGTGACGTTCATGTACCCGAAGTGTGCGAAGACTCTGAAAGTTCCTCCAAACGTCAGAAAATGTCAGGCACACTTACGGAAAGGTTAGTAATAAATTCTGTCTCTAAAATAAGAAATAGTAAACAATTATCGTATATATGTACTTATAAACGTATTAAAAATCTAATAGTTTGCGGGTACTACATTTTGCGTTTGACTGTTTTAAAGAGAATACACTATTTGTAAAACCATTGCACAAGTAATTTAATATATAGCTGTTAGATTTGATATTTTTCTGGCCTGCAATATTCATATACATATGAAAAGCTGTAGAAAAAAATTCCGTTGTATATTATTCTCATACACGGACATGTTACAAGCAAGAAATATTTTATATGTAATTTTCAGAAAAGAGAATGCTGACAGTGACGAAGAGAACGGTTATACAATTTGCTCAAAATGTATGAAACGCTTTTCTACGAGTTGGTACTGCCGTCAACATGAAGCGTCTTGTAAGGGTCCCAAACTGAAGAAAACAGCAGTGACCACGTGCGGGAAATGTAGAAAACAGTTCTCTGGTTACCGCACGAGGAGCGTCATGAGAAGAATTGCGAGAGAACAAAAACTTGTAAATTATCTAGTTTTCAGTGTACTTCGTGTGAAGAGAGGTATCAAACTCTTACTGAGTTAATGAAACATGAAACACTTTCGTCTCATAACCAACCCAGTGGCAGTGGACTATCAACATTTAACAGTACCAGTAATAACAACAACAATACCACCAGTTCTGAAACCAAGTCTCACCACCCATCTTGCCGGTCGTGTGGGGATCGTTTCGCGAACTACAGAGACCTTTATCACCATAGAATGATCATGCACAAACAAACTGGATCTGAACATTCGCGCAGCGATCCCTGGATGAACACCGGCGAGATTCCGCCATGGATAAATGAAGATGGAAGCGAGAATATGAATATGAAGAAAGCGTATGATCAACACAAACATTTAATTTTGAGAGAGAGGGTAATGGATGGTCAGGTTAGAGATACATACAATTTCCCGGTCCCAAATTTATCAAACGTAGACCAGTTAATAAATCACCTAGAATTTATTTTCGAAAGAAGTCAGCACGCTTTTAAAGTCAATTTGTCTTTCGGCATAATACTTCAAAATATCGATAACCACGGCTACAGATATTTCGCGCCGCATTATACTGACAGTTTCTTCTTATTTCCACAGCTTATTAGTAATAATCAAGATATAAACAGAATACGTTTACGTCTTGCAGAGCTGGATCTATCCACTTATTTTCAAAAACAAAAACCTAATTCTAAATGGAAGCCCGTTTTGATTACTAACGTGTTGTACGTTGTACACAAGACGAGTTTTCCTTTGGGTTTAGGTCGGCCGCTCCCTCAATATATAACAAACTCAAAAAGCATTATATCATTTGAAAAAAATCCCAACACTCGCAAATTATATACGGATAATCGTTGTTTCTTTCGTTGCTTAGCGTATCATAAAAGTAAGCGGACCAAGTGCGAAAATTTAACAGCTGAACTTCATTCTCAGTGGTTAAGATATGCCAGTGAAAACAAGTTTAAATCAACTGAGGTTATTCTTAGCCGAATGCCCGATCTTGAGATGTGTTTTGAACTGAATATAAATGTATTTGAATTGAGTGAAAAGAAAACAGTCACCATGCTATACAAATCTCGCGAGGTTTATTCCAATGAAACATTAAATCTAAATTTATTCGAAGATCATTTGAGCTATATATCTAAGTTTAAGTCATACGCGTCTAAATTTCAATGCAGACTCTGTCAAAAACTGTTTGACAATAAATCTCATCTCAGTCGTCACGAAATAAGTTGCGAAAGTGCCACTAGTTTACGATTTCCCGGCGGTTATTTTTCAAACCCAAAGAGTATTTTTGATAAGTTAAAAGAACTTGGTATAACTGTGGAATCGTCTTTGCAAAACTACCCTTGGTTTTTAACCTTCGATATGCCTTCGATATGGAGGCTATGTTAAAGCAAACGGAAGAGCAAGCAGGTGACCATCTCACAAAACTTTCTCGTCATGAACCCGTATCGGTAAGTATTTGTAGTAATGTAGACGGGTTCACGAATCCGAAATTCATTTTGCATCCAGATTTAGATAGCCTTTTGAATAAAATGATCGGTCACATGAGCGACGTGTCTGATAAAGCCTATTCTTTAGCGCGAAAACGTTGGCAGAGCGTTTTTCAAGAATTAGATTGTTTAGAAAACGAATGGGCAAAACCCGTTAATATAGATCAAGATTCTGATGCCGCTTCCACTACTGACAATGGCGATTTAAACGATAATGTTGATTGCCGTACTACTGACGATTGTGGAAACGAAGCTATGGAAACGGCAGAATACGAGCCCCCATCAGCCGACTTTCTGCACGCCATAAGCAAGGAAAATGTTTGGTATCGTTTCCTGCAAACTGTTGAATCAACGGGGAATGTTGAAGCACATTATAACGATTGGGAAACTACCAGCAATGCAAGCAGTAGTAGTCGTAAAAGCTGTAGTAACAACGACAGAAGTAGCAATTGTATTAGTAGAGAAGAAGACGAAGAAGTGAAAGAAGTTGATAATGCTGATAATGTTCTTCCATTTTGTGCATTAAATTCCAAATCCATAACTGATGATGATGTTGTTGATGATGATAACGATGACGATGATGATGATGATGATGATGACAGACATTTTCCTATAACGTCGGAACTAATGACAAAACTAATTAAACGTATGCGCGCAGACTTTGAAACATATTGTCACCAACGTCCCGTATTAGGCTTCAACTCCGCCAAGTACGATTTAAATCTTTTAAAGTCTAAATTAGCGAAACATTTGAAACTTCATGAACCCGGACAACAGAAATTTGTCGTCAAGAAAAACAACGCCTACATGTGCCTCTCAAATCCAAACCTTCGGTTTTTAGATATGTTAAATTACTTGCCACCTGGTACATCTTACTCGAAGTTTCTATCCACATTCGGAGTGTCTCAGAAAAAATCTTTCTTCCCGTATGAATATTTTACGGATTTGTCTGTACTGCAGGAAAAGTGTCTGCCGGTTAAAGAGGCTTTCTATTCGACATTAAAACAGTGCAATGTGCTTGAAGATAGCACCAGAGTCGTATTTGAAAACTTAGTTAAAAAAGAAAAGAAAAGAAAACGGAATCGGAAGCTCTTTCCTTTTTAAAACTGAATGATGTACCTGTGTCGACAATTGATGCAAATTATCAATCTCTTCTTGAGGCATGGGAAAAAAATCATATGCATTCTATTCGAGATTTTCTCCAATATTACAACAACTTAGACACACTGCCGATGATCGAAGCCGTTGAAAAATTTAAATCTTATTTTGCGGAAAGGAGCATCGATGTTTTCAAAGACTGCATATCTGTTCCGGGCGCAGCTAGGAAGAGACTTTATAATACAGGGTTTGAAGCTGGTGCTTCTTTCGCGCTAATAGATAAGCGTGATGAAGATTTATACCATACCATCAAATCAAACATTGTCGGAGGACCGTCTATTATTTTTACTCGCTATCACGAAGTAGGTAAAACTAATATTAGAGAAAACGCAGATTTTCCATGTAAATCAGTGCTGGGCTATGATGCAAACAGTTTATATGTTCACGCACTCAGCCAGCCCATGCCATGCGGGAATTATATCAGACGCAAGAAAGAAAACAATTTTAAACCTACAAAAACGACTAACAGGTTCACTGCAATGTTTGATTGGATGGAATGGTTAAATAATTCGCAGGACGTTAATATCAAACATAAAATGAATTCTGCCAATGAAAAAAGAATAGGACCATACCTTGTGGATGGTTACGATTCGGATACAGGCATTTTGTATGAATTTTTAGGGTGCTATTTTCATGGTCATTCTTGTATATCATCGAAAGATTCGGACCAGCACAAACAACGATTTAAAAGAACCGAAGAACGTTTAGAGTATTTACGAAAACGCGGTTTTGAAATTGTTTGTATTTGGGAGTGCGATTATAGAAAAGAACTGAAAGAAAATGACGACATGCGGTTTTTTATCGAGCAACGCTATCCCTCTTTTTACCGTCAAAAGAAGTGTTGCTTGCAAGAGACTCAAATCCTGGACGCTGTCATTCAAGAACAGTTGTTTGGGTTCATTGAAGTTGATATTCAAGTGCCAGATAGTTGGGAACAGGTAGAATATAAACCAGAAACGGATTTAACCCCCGCTCAATATTTTGAAGAAATGTGTCCCTTGTTTTGTACCACCGAAGTTGACTTCGCGTCCATTGGGGAACATATGCAACAACACGTTCAAACATACGGCCTTTCAATGAAACCCCGTACCCTTTTAGTCGGAGGGATGAAAGCTGAGGGTATCTTGCTGTCTTCTCCACTTTTAAAATGGTACATAGAACATGGTCTTTTAGTTACCTACATATACCAGGTCGTGGAATTCTCTAAAATATCCTGCTTTAAAGACTTTGTTGATACGGTAACCAATGACAGACGCGAAGGCGATATTGACAAGCCTCAAGAGCTCAAAAGTTCACTGTCAAAATTAATAGAGAATTCAGCTTTCGGTGGTACGACCATAAACCAAGAAAAGTTTCAGAAGATAAAATACTTGGAAGGATTTAGGAAAGCTTGCCACGCAATAAACAATCCAAGATTCAAGCAATTAACCGAGCTGGGTGACGATATGTTTGAAAGCGAGTTCGCTAATGTCAATATAACCATTAATTCCCCAGTGTATTTGGGGTATATGATATTGCAATACGCCAAATTACATATGCTGTCATTTTATTTCGACTTTCTTATGACGTTTGTGGGTAGAGAAAAGTTTGAAATGGCGGAGATGGACACCGATTCCTGCTACTTCGGCTTAGCTGAAAATAATCTCAGAGATTGCATTCGGCCAGAGTTGCTGCCTGTATTTGACAAACATGTAATGAATAGTTGCAAAGACGATTTTACAGGAGATAACTTTCAAACTGTGTGGTTCCCAAGGGAATGTTGTAAAGAACACAATAAACACGATACGAGAACCCCGGGTCTGATGAAACTTGAATTTTGTGGCACTAAAATTATTGGTCTTTGTTCGAAATCATACGTAGCGCTTAATGAAGACACCGACATGTCGATTAAATATAGTTTAAAAGGAGTCAACAATCAGTTTCAGGATCCTTCCGATAAGTTCAATGATGTACTTAACAGCCAAATCCCGGTCACAGCCGTAAACAGAGGAATCAGATGTTTTAACAATAAAGTGTTTACTTACATACAACCTAAGCAAGCTTTTAATTATTTTTATTGCAAAAGGTTGGTATTACCAGACGGTATCCATACGAAACCTTTAGATATCGTTTTGAAACCTATCAACAAATATAAACAGGAACTGCAACAAAACGAAAAAGAGTTAGAACGTTTTATAGATTCTTTACTTATATGAATAGATAATAGCATGTTTGTATTCAGTTTAATTTTTTGCTACCAATAAACCGAGGAAAAAACAAATCAGAAAATACCGGGAAACTTGTGCAGAGTGAGAGAGAGACAGAGAGATACAAAGACAGTGAAAGAAGGAGACGGTGAGACAGAATAGGTTGTTGCAATAATTGCATGTGCTTATGTCAGTGTAATAACTAACGCATATCAGTTTTATACATTATTTATTGAAAACGTAGTTAATTGTGAATATATAAGTGAAAATTATTTTTCATTAGATGTTAGAGTGCTCAAAGAACGTCGTAAATTGTATTTGCCTCTTAAGTTTCTTTTCCTAATATTCACCGTAGATACTTAACAAAAAGCATAGAAATACTCAACGTTCTTTGAGCAGTATTAAGTGCATGCGATATAACCATGTATATATCTATATGAATATTCTATTAAAATACACAACCTATAAATTTGTCTGCGTGTTAATTTGTTCATCCTGTAATGTATATTAGTACGGAATCCACTTAACAGATTTTCTAGAAATCTTTTTTATTGGTTTAAGTCGTACACCAGGAATAGTATTCCAAGTTTTTGATCGAATTGCATGAATGTTATTAATACTATCACTTAGTTTATTGTCCACATGTTTCAGTTGCAAATCCAAATACCTATTTACGGAACCCTTGAAAACTAAGCGAGCAAAGGCAGTCACAGAAGCGTATTTTGCGTAAAGGACGTTGTCCTCAAATACTGCAAACTGACAAAGGTGGAGAATTTAACAACAGGCTTGCAAATCTTCTAAATATCTGTAACTTCTGTTAGCCTGAAACATTTTGTGCATATTGTTTCGCAAACTGCGAATAATCCTTTCAACGGGAGAAACCTTGATATCTTCGTTTTGAGAAGTGAAATAGGTGATACCGTTTTTGCGCAGATCTTCTTTAAACAATCTGTGAAATTAATTCACAGTAAAATTGTTAACATTTGTAAACATGTTTAGATCTCAAACAAACAAAACCCACATGCTATCCATACACACGCACATGCTTGCAAGCACGCAAACTCGCTTGCCAATAACAAAAATATGCCAGTATTAATCTGAATGAGAGGTGGCAGTTTGCTGAGACAAGTGTTCGAAAAGAGATTTACATGTTCGAAAAGAGATTTGTATGGGAAATAAGTCGAGGGATGCGTGCAAGACTGTACTCGGTGAATAGATTTTCATATGCACTTAGAACAGTCCTGCATGTAACATTCGATATGGACAAAATACAGATATAAATGCTAAACACGACTTTATGAAATACTTCCGGGGATGAAGAAGTCCTAATGTGTTGATGGCAGTTTGCTCAGATAAGTGTTTGAAAAGAGATTTACATGTTCGAAAAGAGATTTGTATGGGAAATAAGTCGAGGGATGCGTGCAAGACTGTACTCGGTGAATAGATTTTCATATGCACTTAGAACAATCCTGCATGTAACATTCGATATGGACAAAATACAGATATAAATGCTAAACACGACTTTATGAAATACTTCCGGGGATGAAGAAGTCCTAATGTGTTGGTGGCAGTTTGCTCAGATAAGTGTTTGAAAAGAGATTTGCGTGGGGGAACCACACCGCTAGATTAAAATATTGTCAACAGACTCGAATGGAATAATTTGACCAACGTCTTAATCCAGGCATACAAGTTGAGGGATGCGTGCAAGATTGCACTCCGTGAATATGATTTTCATATGCGCTTAGTGCAGTCCTGCATGTAACATTCGATATGGACAAAATACGGATATAAATGCTAAACAATCAAATAAGCAAATGCATATATTCACAAACAAACAATATACCATGAGTTAATAAAAGTAGCTAGTTTTTACAAAAGGAAGAAAAACTGTGCTATGACAAAATTAGTTATTGCTATCATTCTTCATCCAATGAATGCACCTTTTATGAAATACTTCCGGGGATGAAGAGATTCTAATATGTTGCGGAAGACAGTTCCAAATAGTCGGTCCAGCAAAAGCAAGACTTTTTTTCTGTACATTTCGGTTTTTGGTTGAGGAAGTTAATAATTATTTAAGGTTGTAGATCTTAAAGATGGAACTGTTTCATCCTCTTTATTTCTCCTTTGAAAGAGTTCTTTAATGTACGGAGGACAAGTATTCTTTGAAACTTTGTACATAAATTTAGCTTTGCGTAAGAAAATCCTTTCATAAATAGTCAAAATATGAAGATCATTCATGGGCTGCTTTATATCATCATATTCATAATCAACATTAACCTTACATGCTCTTTTTTGGAGTCTTTCAATCTTAGCAAGACAGGATTGAGAACAGCTGGTCTAGCACAATGTTGCAATAATCAATGTGGGGTTGAATGTAGCTCTTATAAAAGACAATTCTGTGATCAATATATAGATATTTACTTATTTGTGATAATAGCCAAATGTTTCTTGACATTTTTAAGGTAACAGACTTAATGTCTTCTGCCCATGTCAAGTTTTCATCTACTTGAACTCCGAGGATTTTATCACACGAAACTATTTTTAAGTTTTTATCATTATTCATCTTTATATTAAGTGATTTAACTTCAAGTTGGTCTCGCTTTTGCCTTGTAGTAATCAACATTGATTCTGTTTTGTCGAAATGTATCACCATTCCATTTTGTCGGCACTATATTGATAACCTATTAAGAGCTTCTGATAAATTCCTTTCAACGACCTGCTGAGACTTATTGATATCATACAGAGTGGTGTCATCGGCATGCATATCAGTAATTACATTGTCAGCGCTCAGTGGCAAATCATTAATGAACAGTAAAAACAGTAAAGGTCCAAGAATAGAGCCTTGAGGCACTCCACAAATAACAGAGTTGATAGGCTTTGAATTTACTAAGAAGAATGATATGATCGACGAGATCAAATGCTTTTCTAAAATCTACCAAGATAATCCCTACTAGTTCTCCATCATTTAATGCCTTCAGCCATTTCTCAACTATATTGATAAGCGCTGACTCGCAGGAATGGTTCGGTCTGAATCCAGATTGGTTCATACAAACTAGACTATGGCTTTCAAGAAATTTCATTACAGAGTCATGTACATGTTTTTCAATAAGTTTGGATACAATTGGGCGAATGGAAATAGGTCTGTAATTATTAACGTCTTCATGCGAGCCATTTTTGTTCAAAGGTTTGACTTTTGTTTGCTTCTTTCCACTTGCTAGGGAAATTGCCAGTTTGCATGCTTACATTACAAAGGTGGGCTAAACTTTCAGCTGTATATGGAGCAGCTATACGCAATAATTTTGGTCCTATACTGTCATTTCCGGTTGCCTTAGATACATCAAGGGTGGATAAATATTTCAATACTTTGTAATGGCATACTAAAGGAATTTCAAACCAATTGGTATCAGTTAAAGCAAATTTCTCACTACAGAAATCAAAAAGTTTTTCATGAGAGGTAGGGTCCTGTGGCTCTTTGAAATTGCTAGCAATAGACATGAAAAAATTATTAAATATTAGGGATGGAGAATCGGACCAAAATCATAATCGATTATCGAATTGAATCGAACATTTATTATCGATTAAAAATCGATAATTAATCGAAAATACTTTCAGAGATTCTGTGCATGTAAAGCTTGATGTAACAAGCTAATACCTAACTAAGCTTTTGTGTCAACCAAACAGTATGCTGTGACCATTCATTAGAATCATCTCGAAGAGACGATTTTAATGAATGGTCACAGAATACAGCTTGGTAGAGGCTTATTCTAAAGGTAAAATACTTCATACAGTTATATTCCCATTAAAACGCCTACGAAAATTACTGATGCTGCTGTACAGATTATACAGTCAGTAATCGATTATGGCAAAATTACTATCGATAGTAAATCGAAAATACTTTTTCGATCAATCATCGATTATAATCGATTATCGGAACAACACTATTAAATATGTTAGAAATTTCCTTGTTGTCATAAACTTGTTCTTCCTCGTGTCTTATTGAAAAGATAGTGCTTTTATTAGTAGTACCCCCCTTCCCTGCTCCAAATTCTTTGAAAACTTTCCATACATTTTGCGGATTATTACCGGATTGTTCAAGGATTGTTTCATAATTATTTTGTTTGGCTAATCGAATTAACTTGCATACATTATTTCTTGCTGTTTTGTCATCCTTTTTTCCTTGAGATTTAAGCTTGTCGCGAAATTTTATTGCATCTATAATTTCAGATGTTAGCCATTTTGGCTGATTATGACGTTTAACCCGGTGTTCTTTTATTGGAAGGTGCTTATCAATAACTTCATTAAATAAAGAATACCAAGAGTCAATAGAATCATCAACATCAAATACTTTAATGACATCCCATGGCACTTGCTCTAAATCTTTTGTAAAATTGTCTTCATTAAAGTTTTTAAATGATCTATAAGAAATGGTATAATGAGAGTGTTTGCTTTCATTGTGTCTGATTTTTCTAGTTAGAAAAACTGGAAAATGGTCACTTAAGCCTATGTATGGTACATCAATAAATGTGATATTATTGGGACAATTTGAGTATATGTGATCAATGAGGGTGCTACTTTTTCCCTCAACTACCCTAGATGGTTTATTTCACGTTGAACAAATCCCAACGAGGCCATGTATTCAGTCCATTGATTTTTAATATGACCATTTAATAAGTATTTGTTAAAGTCTCCTAGCAAAACGACTTCCTTTTGTTCATTGAGGACATTTTCAATGTGTAGATCGAAATTATTACTCCAGGACACCTTTGAATTGGGGTTTCTGTATATAAATCCGATTAAAAAAGATTTACTATTTTTTGGAAATATTTCAAGTCATAAAATTTCAATATTGTTTGACTGAAGAATTTCTTTGTATATGCAAGTTTATCAACACCCGATGTTATTATCCTCCTCCTTGTGAATTTTTCTCTTTATGTCTCTATGGAGGGTGTACACGTCTTGTTCGTGTAACCACTGTTTAATCTGTACATTTTCACCAGAAACGTTGTCGCGATTTGAAGTAATAAATTCTTAGTTAAGTTTTCTACGTGCCTCTCCCAGCTCTCTAGATAACATACTGATAGTCTATGTACGTGTACTTTTTTTTCACACGCAATTGTGTTGTGGCGGTAGGGTAAAATAATCGAAAATAATAAGCAATGGGAGGAGATATTTCATAGCACGAACGGACAAAATTCGAAAGTTGTAGAGTGAATATAGCGAGTTAAAACCCTTCAGTATTAGCCTTCTCTGGCGAAGTTAACCAGAGTTTGTTGGATTTGTTCATCTATTTTGTTTTATACTAAATGTATTGTCAAAGTAATAAGTTACGAAATGCGTAAATATTCTGTTGAAGTTTAACTTTTAAATGTACATTAACTATTGACTGCGTATTTGTTCTGAGAAGTCGATTGCTGGATGTTGAATCGCGCTGGAGTATGCTTAACTTCATGTATACATTTACATGTAGGTCGGTGCAAAAACCAAAAACCTCCCAATTTTCGGCGAAAATAATTACTACGATTGTCGCTGCGCAGGTTTAAATCAGAACTCTTAGATAGGACCTTTTAGCTCTAATGTACCATCGGTTGTCTCGATTTACCTGTAGACGCTCAGCGATGACAATCGGGTGACAGTCGAGAGATACACACCAAAACTAAAAAATGTGGCAGCTAATTTATGTGGCTAGGCGCTATTTTAACCCATCCTATACTACTATCATAATCATAATCATCATTAAAATAATTGATACAGCCCTGGACAGGGATTTCAACGAATTAAAAACCTTGTCATATATTTAATTATTTTAAGCATATTTGTACAGTTTCATGTGACTGCATTTATTTGCCATTTTAATATCACTGCGCAAATATGTAACGTCGGTAACATATCCGTAGATGGCACTCAAATACGCAAATAAACAAGAAACTGATATATCTATGAACAGCGATTTCGAAGAATTAAACGACATTGTCATACATGTAATTTCTATTTAATAACGATATCATAAATGATGTTATTTTAAGCGTATTTGTACAGTTTCATGTGCCTACATTTATCTGCCATTTTAATATCACTGGCGCAATTATGTAATGTCGATAACATACCAGTTATTGGCACTCATGTGCAAATAAGCAGGAAACTGATATAACAGTGAACAGTGGTTCAAATAATTAAACGACATTGTCATTCATGTTATTTCAATATAATAACGATGTCATGAAGACGACGATCGATATGATGATCGTGAAAATAATGATGATGATATTAATAATAATAACGATGATGATGAAAGGTCAGCGCATGCATAAGTAAGATTTCAATAAAATGTGACTGTTAAAAATACGTGTTTTTAGCTCACCAGAGCACAAAGTGCTCAGGGTGAGCTTTTGTGATTGCCTGATGTCCATCGTCCGTCGGCGTGCGTCGTCCGTCGTGCGTCGTCAACAATTTGAACCTTTAAAAATATTCTCCTCTGAATCTACAGGGTTCTCAGCTTTCATCTTTGGCACATAGCATCATCTGTAGGTCCTCTACAAAAGTTATATAAATTATACCCCTGGGGTCAAAATTGGCCCTGCCCCAGGGGTTTTCAGTTTTCAATAGAAACATATAGTGAAAACTTTGAACATCATCTCCTCTAAAACTAGAAGGTCCTCAGCTTTCATATTTGGCACATAGCTTCAACTTCAGGGCTTCTACAAAAGTTATATAAATTATGCCCCTAGGGTAAAAATTGGTCCCACCCCAGGGATTGCCAGTTTTTTTAAGCTGACTGCTTAAACAGCCCATAGGATCACTAGTTATGCATAGGAAAAACTTAACAAGTATTCTTGTCAGAAACTACATGTCCCAGAGCTTATATATTTGGTGTATATATTTACTTAGCATAACTTTATGGGTTTTATAAGTATCATAGTTCTTGGGTTAAAATTGGCCCTGCCCTGTGTGTACAGTCTTCTTCACGTCAGAAACGACAGCCTAAAGGTTTCTCCTTAATATATCAGCCTGCAGAGCTGAGAACAGTCAGTGAGATTTCTTATATAATCACCCTTAGCCTGATCAGTGGAGTAGAAATTGTGTTTAGACAAATAACACACTCTCATTTAAGATTGAGAAAACTGTGAATAGTTCTTAATATGCAGAACACTCTTAAAGCTTTTTATGCCCCCAAAGGCGGGCATATAGTGATCGCATTGTCCGTCCTTCCGTCTGTCCGTCTGTCCGTCTGTCCGTCTGTCCGTCCGTCCGTCCGTCTGTCCGTCTGTCCGTCCGTCCGTCCGTCTGTCCTTCCGTCCGGAATTCGTGTCCGGTCTGTAACTTCTTCATCTATCAATGGATTTAAATATAACTTGCCACAAATGTTCACCAGACAGAGACGATGTGTCGCGTTCAACTCCCAGGTCCATGGGTCAAAGGTCAAGGTCACAGGGTACAATTACTTTGTCACAAATTTCGTGTCCGGTCTGTAACTTCTTCATCTATCAATGGATTTCAATATAACTTGCCACAAATGTTCACCACACAAAGACGATGTGTCGCGTTCAACTCCCAGGTCCATGGGTCAAAGGTCAAGGTCACAGGGTACAATTACTTTGTCACAAATTTCGTGTCCGGTCTGTAACTTCTTCATCTATCAATGGATTTCAATATAACTTGCCACAAATGTTCACCACACAAAGACGATGTGTCGCGTTCAACTCCCAGGTCCATGGGTCAAAGGTCAAGGTCACAGGGTACAATTACTTTGTCACAAATTTCGTGTCCGGTCTGTAACTTCTTCATCTATCAATGGATTTAAATATAACTTGCAACAAATGTTCACCACACAAAGACGTTGTGTCGCGTTCAACTCCCAGGTCCATGGGTCAAAGGTCAAGGTCACGGGGTACAATTACTTTGTCACAAATTTGTGTCCGGTCTGTAACTTCTTCATCTATCAATGGATTGCAATATAACTTGCCAAAAATGTTCACCACACAAAGACGTTGTGTCGCGTTCAACTCCCAGGTTCATGGGTCAAAGGTCAAGGTCACGGGGTACAATTACTTTGTCACAAATTTGTGTCCGGTCTGTAACTTCTTCATCTATCAATGGATTGCAATATAACTTGCCACAAATGTTCACCAGACAGAAACGATGTGTCACGTTCAACTCCCTGGTCCATGGGTCAAAGGTCAAGGTCACAGGGTACAATTACTTTGTCACAAATTTCGTTTCCGGTCTGTAACTTCTTCATCTATCACTGGATTTCAATATAACTTGCCACAAATGTTCACCACACAAAGACGATGTGTCGCGTTCAACTCCCAGGTCCATGGGTCAAAGGTCAAGGTCACAGGGTACAATTACTTTGTCACAAATTTTGTGTCCGGTCTGTAACTTCTTTATGTATCAATGAATTTCAATATGATTTGGCACAAATGTTCACCACACAAAGATGATGTGTCGCTTTCAACTCCCTGGTCCATATGTCAAAGGTCAAGGTCACAGGGTACAATTACTTTGTCACAAATTTCGTGTCCGGTGTGTAACATCTTTATCTGTCAATGGATTTCAATATAACTTGGCACAGATGTTCACCAGACAAAGACGATGTGTCGCGTTCAGCTCCCTGGTCCATATGTCAAAGGTCAAGGTCACAGGGTACAATTACTTGTTTATCTGTGAATGGATTTCAAAGGAACCTGGCACAAATTTTAACCACACAAAAACGATGTGTCAACTCCCTGGTCTATGGGTCAAAGGTCAAGGTCACAGGGTATAATTTTTGGGGGCATTTGTCACGTGACTGTGACATCTCTTGTTTTCATACCTATGCCCTGCATTAAGCTACCAGATATCAATATAGAGCATATCTGTTGTGAATTTCAGCTTAACTCTTTGCATGCTGGGTAATTTTGTCATCTGCTAAATGGTTGTCTGCAGCATATTCGTAAGTTGTCCGTACTACACAATTTCTTTCTAAGTTTTTCAGAAGTTCAGACTCATTGACAAACAGTTTGGATACCAGATCAGGCCCCACATTATATTGGTCCTGATCTGGATCCAAACTGTTTGCATAGGTCATTAGTGGTGGGAGAATCCCACTACACTCTTTCTAAGTTTTTCAGACGTTCAGTCTCATTTACAAACAATTTTGATATCAGATCAGGCCCCACATTATGTGGGCCCTGATCTGGATCCAAACTGTTTGCATAGGTCATTAGTGGTGGGAGAATCTGCCTCTAGCATCCAAAGCATTAATACAAGTTCCAGTGGTCTATGCTCTATCCATTCTTTCACTACATTCTTTCAGCATCATGTTCTGGTCCTCTACAAACGTTATATAAATTGTGTCCCTGGGGTCAAAATTGGCACCGCCCCTGGGGTGTTAAGTTTTCAATAGAAACATATGTGAAAACTTTGAAAATCTTCTCCTCTGATTGTCTGGTGAGCGATGTCAGGGCCATTCTGGCCCTCTTGTTTTTCAAAACATACATCTAACAATTATCAAATGTGATCAATTCGTTGCCATTTTCGTTTTTTATGTCCATTTTGTGGATGTAACATATTCGTTTGGTGTGCATATAAAATCTTAAGCCACACGAATATATCATATTTTATGTACCATATTCGTTTGTTGCGCGTGTCATTTTCGACCGAATATATCACACGTGTTAAATATTCGGTCGAATGTTTCACTCGTGTTACATATTCGATCCGTGACATATACGGTTCAACAGACCCGTCTTCATGGCAGTGAAGGGATTAAGGTGCCCTCGACATAAACAGACCCGTCTTCATGGTACTGAAGGATTAAGGTGCCCTCGACATAAACAGACCCGTCTTCATGGCACTGAAGGATTAAGGTGCCCTCGACATAAACAGACCCGTCTTCATGGCAGTGAAGGGATTAAGGTGCCCTCGACATAAACAGTTGGTACCGAACGGACGGACACAGTGGTATACTGACGTCATTCATTTCAATACAAGAAAAACATGTGAAGAGCAGGATGCAAAAAAGCAAAGGGACAATCTTCTTATGAAGCGATGTTAATCTAGATGCCACTTAATTGTTCCAAGAGTAGGCATATGAAACACTAGCACGACACAGAATGCAAACACCAACACTTAATTATAAAGAAATATTTATTTCCATTTTAGTATATTAACATGCGAATCTTTATCCTCCCTCATTTACAGCGGACGTAACTAAAATGTGGAAGTCCATTTCATTGTTGAACTGCTGTTGTCTGTTCTGACGAAGTCCTAGACCTGAAGTTAATATAAGACAGGTACTGGTCTATCAGAATCTGCTATTTCTCAGAGAAATATGTCTATATAATTTGCGTCCTGCATTAACCATTTCCTTCATAAATATGCATTTCTACGCCTTTGCAAATAGAGTATACTCTCACTCAGATCAGACGGCTCATGTAGGAGACGTCTGATCAGGGTCTGCTCTGTTTGCTTATAGGACTAATACAGATCTGATTCTACAGTATTTATTATTATTAAACGATTCCCTTATCCATAATGTCATTACAAATTTCATTTACAATGTATAATGCTGCAACGCATTAGAATTGAATTTCCGTGACGAGTTGCAGCAAGGTATATCTAGCGGAGAAATATAAATAAAATTGATTACATATCTACAGCCCTGAAAATGGTTAAATATAAAATAGACCTTCATGTTCCTCACTTGAATGATATTGGAGTACCTTTGTAAATAAATAAATAAACAAGCAAACAATGTGGAAACCGCATTAAAGTCGGATTTTTCAATTGAAAGACATTCACCCAAGTTATCTCCATACCATATATGGTTTGTCTAGAGGTTAAGACAAAATGCTGAAGTTTTCCAATGATGGCCAAATTGTCAAAAAAGAGACCTTAACACTGACCTAATTTCAAATATTCTTATATCAACTGCAAGGCCTTTACCAAAACAACCTGTATACCAAAGATGAATTGCCTAGCATGTGTAGTTCAGAGGTTATAGCAATGTTAAAGTTTGTTAAAAACTATAAAGGTAACAACAGTGACTGTGACCGTGACCTGATTGCATGTATCCTTGTATCAAGTGAAATGCCTTCACCTAAGCTATCAGCATACCAAATATAAAGTGTCTACCTTAAGTAATTCAGGAGTTATAATTAAGTAATGTTTTGTTAACGACGACACGCCGCCCGCCCGTCCGCACGGTTTTCGCCAAACTATAAGCCGAGATTTTTCTCGAAAAATCCGACTAAAAGTTTAACCCTTCCCCTGTTGAATATTCATGTAAGAAATATTGACATCATGAATACTAATTCGATTAACCTTTACACTGACATGTGCACACAGAACAACTGGCTTGGACTGAAACTATAGAATCAGATCTATATAGATGTAATACTATAAGCAAACATAGCAGACCCTGATCAGACGGCTCCTGTGGGAGCCGTCTGATCTGGGTCTACTCTGTTTGCAAAGGCGGCGTGTAGAGGGCATCTATATGAGGGAAAGGGTTAACGTCACCTAGGAGATGGATACTAAATATGGAAAACTAGTCAAACAGGGAGAGCCGCATACAAAATGACACCGCACCAAACACCATCAAACGAGAAACGGTACAGCCACAAGACACTTATAACATAACGGGACGCATATCAAGACGAAAAACATTAAGCATATTAAACAACAAAGTTGGCCATAGGCTGAAAGCAGGATAACCGCCTTGGAATGGTCAGTAGCCAAACACGGCTACCGGGGCTTAAACCTGGTTTATGGGTTCCCAACCTCGCTCTTATCCCACTTTCACCAAAGTCAAAATGTAAATACCCCCCCCCCCCCCTTCAGACAACTTCACAACATGATACTAATTAGGGAAAACTCCTCAAATGGTGTCAACTCAAACAATCGAGGCAATGTTATGTTCCAATAATGAAACAAGAGGGCCAGAATGGCCCTGACATCGCTCACCAGACAATTAGAGGAGAAGATTTTCAAAGTTTTCACTCTATGTTTCTATAGAAAACTGGCCGGCCCTTGGGCAGGGACAATTTTGACCCAAGGGGCACAATTTATACAACTTTTGTAGAGGAACTGAACATGATGTTATGTGCCAAATATGAAAGCTGAGAACCTTCCAGTTTCAGAGGAGAATATTTTCAAAGTTTTCACTATATGTTTCTATTGAAAACTGACCACCCCTTGGGCGGGACCAATTTTGACCCCAGAGGTATAATTTATATAGCTTTTGTAGAAGACTTGAACATGATGCTATGTGGCAAATATGAAAGCTGAGAACCTTCCAGTTTCAGATGAGAAGATTTTCAAAGTTTTCACTATGTTTCTATTGAAAACTACCCACCCCTGGGGCGGGGCTTATTTTGACCCAGGGGTATAACTTATATAACTTTTGTTAAGGACCTGAACATGATGATATGTGACAAATATGAAAACTAAGAACCTTCCAGTTTCAGAGGAGAATATTTTCAAAGTTTTCACTATGTGTTTCTATTGAAAACTGACCTTCCCTTGGGCGGGGCCAATTTTGACCCCAGGGGCATACTTTATATAACTTTTGTAGAGGACCTGAACATTTATTTATTAGTTTTCACTATATGTTTCTATTGAAAACTGGCTAACATTGGGGCGGGGCCAATTTTGACCCCAGGGACATAATTTATATAACTTTTGTAGAGGGCCTGAACATGATGCTATGTGCCAAATATGAAAGCTGAGAACCTTCCAGTTTCAGAGGAGAAGATTTTCAAAGTTTTCACTATATGTTTCTTTTGAAAACTGACAACCCCTTGGGCTGGGCCAATTTTGACCCCAGGGGCATAATTTATATAACTTTTGTAGAGGACCTGAACATTTATTTATTTATTTAATTATTAGCCTCCAGTAGCGGAGAGTAGACATACAATAAGAAAAGTAGGCCTAAATTACAAAGTAATAAATGAAAATACTAAGTAGCATATAGTATGCACATGCGCATTACCACTTAAGTCACACATTATACAAAATCCCTGCCATTATACTAGGTATACATTAATCCCGCCTAGTCCTCTGCGAAACGAAATAAGATGAGCTACTGAGGAACAATGTATACGTTGATGCGAAATCCACCAACTAAATGTTCACAAAAAGCCACTCGATACTATATTTAAAACAGTTCTTCTAACTGCAATAGCCATAACAGCGAGCAACTTTCCATACAATATACTAAGCATACGTAAATGCACAGTCACACAATCTTCACAATATACATGATCAGAGTCAAACTTCTGTGTCTTAATGTAGTTTGTCAAGATGAAACCGCATTTACCAAAACAAATGTTACTGACATTACATTTACACATTTAACATTAACATACGATGAAACGACCTCACGACAGTTTTCAGGCATTTTTCACGATCAATATCACATTGAATAAACTGGCATAGTCCATACGCCAAATGGGTTATCTGAGCAGTTGCGTCGACTGCTATTAAGGACCTAAATACCTTTTGACCAAATAGCTCACATATATTTTTTCAACAGTTTTTGTCTGAAATTTTCATTTAAGAACTAAAGCTTAAGCTAAGAACCTTCCAGTTTAAGAGGAGAAGATTTTCAAAGATTTCACTATATGTTTCTAATGAAAAGTGCCCACCCCTGTGGCGGGGCCAATTTTGACCCCAGCAGCATAATTTATATAACTTTTGCAAAGGACCTGAACATGATGCTATGTGCCAAATATGAAAGCTGGGAATCTTCCAGTTTCAGAGGAGAAGATGTTCAAACTTTTACTATATAATTCTATAGAAAACAAGGCACCCTAGGGCGAGGCCAATTTTGCCCCCAGGGGCATAACTTATATAACTTTTGTAGAGGACATACGGATGGTGCGATGTGCCAAAGATGAAAGCTGAGAACCCTGTAGATTCAGAGGCGAAGATTTTTAAAGGTTCAAATTTGTTGACGCGGGACGACGGACGACGGACATCAGGCGGTCACAAAAGCACACACTGAGCACTTTGTGTTCTGGTGAGCTAAATATGAGACGGGAACAATTCAGCTGTCACATGCAGTCATACTGACACCCTTAACTTTTTGTCTGTTTGAAGAAAATGCACTAACTAATGAGACTGGTATTCACCCTGCGCATAATACATGCTATTTAGAACATCTGAACATTATACGTATTGCGCCAGTGCTACATTTATCATTACTCTGTTTAGAAATCCATTGTTCCAGACGTCTGAATTGCATATAGTTACACGGTTCTCCGCAGAACTTCAGACTGTACATTATGAGTACCCACTGAGTGATTGTAAATTAGTTTCTACAGCATTTACATTTTGAGAATGTCCTCAGTGGATGTACAGTAGAACCTGTCTCAAGCGGCCTTCAAAAAAGAGATCTGGGTCCATGCTTATAAAACTTTTAGTTGAGTCTGAGTTCGTTCTCAAGTTTTTGATTGGTTAGATTTGAGCCTTTGGCTCAAATCTGACCAATCAGAAGCTTGAGAACTCAAATCTGACCAATCAAAAGCTTGAGAACGAACTCAGACTCAACTAAAAGTTTTATAAGCATGGACCCTGGGTATGAAAGGCAGGTGGTAGCTTAACCCTTTCGCTGCCAATGCCGGATCTGTGATTACCTATGCAAACAGTTTGGATCCAGATGAGACGCCGAATAACTCGGCGTCTCATCAGGATCCAATCTGTTTGTTACTGTTACTATGTTTTTGAAACAAAAATGAAGAAAATCAAAATAATGAAAATTTGTAGCAGGCGACAAAGCAGACGACAGAGTTTGGCAGCGAAAGGGTTAATGCAGGCCAAAAGTAATGCAGAAAGTTTCTGCAATTACTTTTACCACTTCCTTTCTAAGACTCATGTGTTCAGTAAAAGAATGGTCGCTTAGGACAGGGTCTACTGTGCATGTATATACTGATTCATGCAGCAGTTACATTTGAAGATCCACTGAGATGAGTAACAGACATGTTCAGCATAACCCTGAAGTTTGTGCATGTTTATGTTTTGCTGGTACAATCTCGATTTGGAATACACGAGACGTCTACTTGAAGGAATGATGTTTATGGTTTGGCAAACAGTGTGCGCCGGACGTACAACGGTAGCTCTACATTTATATCTAATGACCATCATTCAGGGGTCGAGTATTACAAATGAGCTGTAATTCAAAAATAACATAGATGATGGTATGGACACGTGTGACTCGCTTAGCATACGAAAGGTGGCGATAGGTTTGCCACAAGCACTGAAGATACATGTACAGTAAGACCTCTCTAAACCAGACTTTAAATTTAGTATAAATATCGGTCTTGGAGACAGGTGGAAACTTGTGCAGGGTGAAAGCCATGTAGACAGCTCCTCTAGGATCTTTCTGATGGCTTTCTCCATGCATTATTCAGTCACCCGCTTAAAGGTATTACATTCTTCTCTACTAGAATTCTGGTTTAGAGAGGTTTTACTGTATATAGTAAAACCCCTCTAAACCGGACGTTCAATTTAGTATAAATATCAGTCTTGGAGACAGGTGGCAGCTTAATGCAGGGTGAAAATCATGCAGTTATAAAGCTCTATGAGCTTTCTGCATGAATTGTACCCTGCATTAAGCAGCCACCTGCCTTAAAGGTATCTAAATTCTCCTCAACCCGAATTCTGGTTTAGAGAGGGTTTACTGCATGCGAATAAAATCTACTTACTTGATAGGTAATGTGAAGATAAAGTCAGGCAGATCTTGCAAAAGAATTCCAAGGAGAACACTGAAATATATGTATACACGAAAGGCTGAATGATAGATAGATCTAAGGTGAATAAATTACTATCTACCTGATATCTAAACGCATTTTAACGCATTTGTAAACAAGGTAGACTCAGACCATACGGCTCCTGTAGGAACTGCAAATTCCATATAGTATGAGTTTGAAAATGCCATTTGATCTTCATCTTTTCATCACTAAAACCTTGCTAGTACGCATATTTAGTACTGTAAAGAAGAATAAGAACTATTTAGATATGAGGCTGCTTAATGCAAGGTGAAGGTTGCATAATAAACTCACAGAGGACCTTCCTGTAATGACTACCACCCTGCATTAACTCAATTTCTCCTAGTGACGCATTTTAGCGCCTCTGTAAAAGTCACACATTGAAATTATTGTGATAAATAGAGCATTTGCCCCGTAGGAGCAAATGCTCTATTTATCGCACTGGTTTCAAAACTACACAGTTCTAAAAAAATCTTTTTTTCTAGTAAAGGCTCCTTTTCGGTAGATTTATTCAGAAAGATTGTGTGTGAAAATAGTCTAGGAGGGAATGAGTTGTATGTAGTTGTATGTACAGTATAACAAGAGGGCCAGAATGGCCCTGAAGCGCTCACCAGACAATCAGAGGAGAAGCTTTTCAAAGTTTTAACTATATGTTTCTTTAGAAAACTAGCCTGCCCTGGGGCTGGGCTAATTTTGACCCAATGGGCACAATTTATATAACTTTTGTAGAGGACCTGGACATGGTGCTATGTGCCAAATATGAAAGCTGAGAACCTTCCAGTATCAGAGAAAAAGATTTTCAAAGTTTTCACTATATGTTTCTGTTGAAAATTGGCTACCCCTGGGGCGGGGCCAATTTTTACCCCTGGGGCATATATATATATAACTTTTGTAGAGGACCTGAACATGATGATACGTGCAAAGTATGAAGGCTGAGAACCACCCAGTTTCCAAGAAGAAGATATTCAAAGATTTCACTATTTGTTTCTATTGAAAACTGCCCATTCCTGGAGCGGGCTAATTTTGACCCCCGGGCCATAATTTATATAACTTTTGTAGAGGAGCTTAACATGATGCTATGTGCCAAATATGAAAGCTGAGAGCCTTCCAGTTTCAGAGAAGAAGAATTTCAAAGAGTTCACTATTTGTTTCTATTGAAAACTGCCCACCCCTGGGGCGGGGCCAATTTTGACCCCAAGGCCATAATTTATATAACTTTTGTAGAGCACCTGAACATGATGCTCTGTGCCAAATATGAAAGCTGAGAGCCTTCCAGTTTCAGAGAAGAAGATTTTCAAAGAGTTCACTATTTGTTTCTACTGAAAACTGCCCACCCTGGGGTGGGGCCAATTTTCACCCTAGGGCCATAATTTATATAACTTTTGTAGAGGACCTAAACATGATGCTCTGTGCCAAATATGAAGGTTGAGAGCCTTCCAGTTTCAGAGGAGAAGATTTTCAAAGATTTCACTATTTGTTTCTATTGAAAACTGCCCGCCCCTGGGGCGGGGCCAATTTTGACCCCCGGGCCATAATTTATATAACTTTTGTAGAGGACCTGTACATAATGCTATGTGCCAAATATGAAAGCTGAGTGCCTTCCAGTTTCAGAGAAGAAGATTTTCAAAGATTTCACTATTTGTTTCTATTGAAAACTGCCCACCCCTGGGGCGGGGCCAATTTTGACCCCATGGCCATAATTTTTATAACTTTTGTAGTGGACCTGAACATGGAGCTATGTGCTAAATATGAAAGCTGAGAGCCTTCTAGTTTCAGAGAAGAAGATTTTCAAAGATTTCACTATTTGTTTCTATTGAAAACTGCCCACCCCTGGGGCAGGGCCAATTTTGACCCTAGGGCAATAATTTATATAACTTTTGTAGAGCACCTGAACATGATGCTCTGTGCCAAATATGAAAGCTGAGAGCCTTCCAGTTTCAGAGAAGAAGATTTTCAAAGAGTTCACTATTTGTTTCTATTGAAAACTGCCCACCCTGGGGCGGGGCCAATTTTGACCCTAGGGCCATAATTTATATAACTTTTGTAGTGGACCTGAACATGATGCTATGTGCCAAATATGAAAGCCGAGAGCCTTCCAGTTTTAGAGAAGAAGATTTTCAAAGATTTCACTATTTGTTTCTATTGAAAACTGCCCACCCCTGGGGCGGGGCCAATTTTGACCCCAGGGGCATAATTTATATAACTTTTGTAGAGGACCTGAACATGATGCTATGTGCCAAATATGAAAGCTGAGAGCCTTCTGGTTTCAGAGGAGAAGATTTTCAAAGTTTTACAATATGTTTCTATTGAAAACATGGAACCCCTGGGGCGGGGCCAATTTTGACCCCAGGGCCATAATTTATATAACTTTTGTAGAGGACCTAAAGATGATACTATGTGCCAAAGATGAAAGCTGAGAACCCTGTAGATTCAGAGGAGAAGAATTTTAAAGGTTCAAATTGACGACTGACGACGCACGACGCTCGACGGACGACGCACGCCGACGGACGACGGACATCAGGCGATCACAAAAGCTCACCCTGAGCACTTTGTGCTCTGGTGAGCTAAAAAATGGATTACTTTTTCACAAAATAATCGAGGGATGTGGTCATGCACCGAGTTGCACTTCGGTTCCACTAGTTTTTACTGGTTAAACTTAATATTTGGTCAATACGGAAATGCATTAATTAATACATTTAATAGTTTCACCGTGTCATCCCTTTTGTTTACATGTCAATGATCTCACACTTTGTTTTATTCCAAACTCAAACCAGTGGACCTATTTCGGATCTTTTTCAATTCGTTTTGTATCTTTGTGCCCAGTGTCCCTTAAAATGACTGGTTTAGAGAGGTATACCAATCAATGGCAATGGCTTATTGGCTTGCAGCACATATTGTGTTTGCTGTGCCCCTGGCTCGGTACCAAGTTAGATTTGAACGGACTCTCTCTACCTCATTCCCTCCTACAGACGCCGTTTGACATCTCTGTAAAAGTCAGGTTTTAAAACCATTGTGACAAATAGAGTATTTGCTCAATAGGAGCAAATGCTCTATTTACCACAATGGTTTCAAAACTACACAATACTAAAAAAATATTTTCTCTGGTAGCTTAAATGTCCCTTCTCGGTATATTTATTCAAAGAGGTTAGATTTAACAAGAGTGTGTTTGTGAAATTCTTATGCCCCGACCTTTGACCCTGAACGATGACCTTGACCTTTGATCCATGGACCAAGGAGTTGAACGGACGGACGGATGGAAGGACAGACGGATGGCCGAACGGAAGGACGGACACAGCGATTAATATATATGCCCGCCATTTTTTTTTTGGGGGGGGGGGCATAAAATAGTCTAGGAGGGAACGTATTAAATAATATGGGAATAAAAGGGTCAAATGCCAACTTAATGTAGATTCCGTGCCATCTTGTTAGATTAGGCCTACAACATATGCATTCACAGAGCTGTAGAAATACAAGCCTATTTGAGATAACAGAAGTTCGAGTTATCCTATTTCTGATTTGGACAAATTCTTAAATGTTTAACTTAAATGCATGTCTTAAATAATGCTGAAGGCTCCTATAGGATTACTTTTGACCTGTGTTAAGCTGTCACATGACAGTATGATGTGATTCCAGATAGGACTTTAGTTATATATTTTAGAGCAATTCTGTATTGTAAGTTTTAGAAGGACTGAACTTTTAGTAGAGTTATCCCGAAGTTCGAGTTATCTGAGTTCGAGATATCGAAGTCCAACTGTAATTAATATCCACGGTGCCGTTGTTTCTTACATGAATATGCAACGAGTGAAGGGTTAAATAGCTAGCTATTCGTGAAAAAAGTTTTTAACTGGCAGGTGCAATCAAACTGATAAACATAAAATAGACCTCGATCTATCATTTGTATAAACTACACAAGTACATGTAACAAATCGGACGGTGTTTTCAGTTTGAAGCATGACTCGGTTTGGCTTCCATGAACACTTACATACATCACAATGTCAGTTCGACACTAGCAGTAGCACTGACTGGTCCTCTATCAAGACATAAATTTTACTCATATAAACTACCCACTCACTGTTTGTTTTGTCTGATCACTCTCACATTCGACCGCAACGCAGATTTGTCTCCTTTTACAACTCACGATGGGTAGCGATAACCATAAACTAGATATATTTCTGAATTATGACGTAGGCCTACAATCCGTACATGTATCTGCTCAAATACAGTAGAACCTGTATCAAAGAGATCTAATTATGGATCTGTAATGCAGGGGGTAGCTTAATGCAGGTCAAAAGTAGCTCTAATGCAGAAAACTCCTATCTATCTTATAGGAGCCTTCTGCATTACCACTGTATGTCAACAACTCCGGAAATAGCTAGGTAAAACTACTAAGCGAAGCGAAGAAAGTGATAAAACTGACCAACACCATGTAAGACAATCCCTTGTTATTTTAACTCTCATTATCTTAACCATCATAGATAAAGCACTACCGGGTCCATGAATCTTTGATTACTTCACTCAGAGTTTAAACTCTTGCATAAGTTGGCAATAAGTTGGCAATATCAGAATATTTAACCTGTAAAATGCTTCCCTAGTAGCGAGGAAAAGTCTACGCAACTTGATATTTGGGTCTTATCTAAGGAAACTTGTATTTGTATATTCATGAATTAACTGCCGAATCGAAGCATATGATTGGTTTAAACATATTTTATTTATAAATATTTGCATGAATATTGTAATGATAACACAAAGGAAAAGAAAAGAATGGAAACGAAAGCAAGACTGCTTATTGTGTTTCTCTTCCAACACCGTAAAAAACTACACTGGCTTTATGCAGAAATGATTATTGAACTATGTTAATTGCACTGAAAAACTAAATTAGTTCAGCCGAATATATCAGCTAACACAAAAATGTTTTAGAGAAAGATAAATTAGAAGAAAAAAGAAAAAAAATAGATAAAAAAGAAACGATAGTTGACACACATATGTGGAGAGGTCTAGGATTCTGAGCAGAACAAGCATACCGGTATTCGAGAGAAGATGAGCGTTATCGAGTTTATTAGAATCGTTTTGAGGTTTGGATAAACCGATGTACGGCTTCAACTATAATGATGTTTGTATCATAATTTAAAAGAGGGTCACCAAACAGAAAGACAGAAAGGGACGGAGTAGTGAATCTGGCAACATCATCAAAAAGTTGTTTCCTTTGGTTGGTATATTTGCAGCAGCTTAGGAAGAAGTGCGATGCGTTCTCAACAAGGCCACAAGTACACAAGGCAGTGTCAGATATGTTCTTTGAGAAGAGGTCATAGTTCAAGGAACTGCAGTTTGTACGAAGCCTTGTGTGCATGAGCTGCTGTTTTCTGACACCGTAATAAAAATGTTTAGGAACAGTTGGCAGATTGCTATTCAAATACTTTTTGAATGCATATAGAGTAGAAGATTGCTTTGCATTTACGGGGAGATTGTTCCATTCCTGTATTGTTGCAGGGAGGAAAGAGTTGTTATAATGGGTTGTGCGACAGGCAAGAGATTGAATATCCCCAGCGTTTCTTAAATTATATCGAGAAACACTTCCAACCACTCCAGGTACCAGTTCCGTGAGGTATTGTGGCGTTAAATGAAACACCATTTTATAAAAGAGAATAAGTCTGTGTTTTTTACGTCTGGTTTCAAGGCGTTCCCATCCAACTTCATGCAATAATTTATCAATAGAAACCAATTTAGTTGTCCCAGTTACTATCCGGGCAGCTTCATATTGATTTTTTTCCAAACTGTTAGATTCTCTGGCATTACAGTTATCAAATATTGTATCACCGTATTCTAAAATAGGTCTAATGAAAGATATGTAGATTGTTTCAAGGGAAGATCTGTCCAAAGTGAATTTAAGCTTTCGCATGTCATTTATTCTTGCCCATGCCTTAGTAGCAATATATTCGATATGACACTGCCATGTTAGATCACGTGAGAGATGAACGCCAAGGTGCTTATGTGAATCTACTTCAGGAATTTGCTGGTCTTGCATATATGCAGATGGGTGAACATTTCGAGACATTTTTCTCGAGATGATTAACGACTCTGTCTTTTTAGGATTGAATTTAACTAGCCATTTCTCTGCCCATGAGGTAACTTTTAGTATATCATTATTGATGTTTGTTGCCATATGTATGGGATTGTTACCTACAATAAACAAGCTAGTGTCGTCAGCAAACAAACGAATGTTACAGCCAATGTCGTTAACAATGTCATTTATAAAAACAAGAAATAACAATGGACCTAGAATAGATCCTTGTGGTACACCAGCTTTGGTGTATTTCCAGTCAGAGAAGGTACCAGGTAAAATTACACGTCGTTTTCTTTCAGTAATCCAACAGACCACCTGCAACTCCTGCAGCCTTGAGTTTTTCCAATAAACCTTTATGCCAGACTCTATCAAATGCTTTGCTGATATCGCAAAAGATAACCCTAACCTCTAGCCCAGAATCAACAGCCTTCGAAAAGGTATTGTACAGATAGGCAAGTTGATTGGTGGTAGAATCACCAGGGGTGAAGCCTGATTGGACGTCTGAGATGACATTGTTGGCACGAAAGAAATTGTAAAGATGTTTAAACAGATTTTTTTCAAAAACCTTTACAATAGAGCTTAGTAGAGATACAGGCCTGTAGTTTGAAGCGATCGAGGGATCGCCAGCCTTAAAGATTGGACAAACATGAGCCTCTTTCCAACAATTAGGAACTTTAGAATATGTGAGGCTCTGATTGAACAAACCACTAAGAGGTCGAGATATTTCACTAGCAATTTCCTTTAAAACACGATTACTGATTTCATCAGGGCCGACAGCTTTCCCTGTTGATAGGGATTGCAATATCTCCTCCACCTCTTGTGATGTAAATACAATGGAAGAAAGACTAAAATCCGGAGCTAATAATTGTTGAAGAGACGTGTACGAGTCGTCTATATGTGACTGTTCCTCAAAGAAGTCGTTCAGATGGTTAGCTTTATCAATGTCACTCATAATCACTTGATTTCCAGACTTTAGTGGAGGTATGCTCTCTTTACGACGAGGGCAAATAAACTGTTTGAGGGTATTCCACCAGGATTTGGAAGAGCGATTACCAGTATTTATTTCCCTCACTAATTTCTGTTGGTTTTCCAATTTGCACATGGATGTAGTTTCGTTTCTAACTTTCCTAAAGTTTTGCCAGTGACGAATATTGTTGGTACGTTTAGCTTGTTTGTAGGCGCGTTTACGTTTTCTAATGTAGCGTTTTATTTCAGAGGTGATCCAACAGGGCTCATTTGATTTTATAGTTACTGTTTTATTAAAAACACATTGTTTGGTACTGCTCATTATGTGTTCGCTAATGTTAATTGCATGCGTATTAATATCCGAGTCATACATTGATTTCCAGTCTGACTGGTTGGCCATTTCCCTCAGCTGATCATATCGCCCAGTATTGTAATTCCATATGCGTCTTTTAAATGACTTAGTCTTATGTACTTTGAAATTTAAGATGCCAAAAATAGGACAATGATAACGAACATTTTGGTCTAGAAAAGGGTCACCAACGAAGGGTCACCAACGCCGGATAAAATTAAACTGTCGCTTAAGCATATGATTGTTTTGTTTTATGTACCAAAATTGTATCTTTCCATACATTGTGTGAGAAGATATCACAAAATTCATATGTAGGAATGTGTACGGCGAATAGTTGTTACGGTGTACGGCGAATAGCGTTTCTGGTGATTTTTAGTGTACGGCGAATAGCTTCAACAGTTTTCGAAAGAAAATGCTTTTAATAAGGGTGGTATCTTAATCGACAGTGTCGAACAAGGACCCGGGGGTAAATTAAATTAATAGGCTACTTAACAATTTATGAATATTGCTTTAGAGTTGGTCAATGTGCTCATTCAAGTTGAAGTTCTACTCTTAAGTGTAATACTTGTGGATTTTCATGAGTACGTTTCCTGCTTTATGACATCCATCCGAAAGCAAATAGAGCAGAGAAATGAATCCGGTCCTACTATGTTTGCAAAGGCTTAGATGTGTGTTTCTATACAGAAAAGGTTTGAGATTTGTTTCTGGCAAAAAAATATAGTAGAACCTGTCTTAACCGACCATCAAAAAGGTCCAATTATGGGTCTGTAAGGCAGGTGGTAGAGTAATACAGGCTACAATTAATACAGAAAGTTCCTATGAGCTTTCTGCACTACTTTTGCCTTGTATTAAGTAACCTCCTGCTTTTAAGACTCATGTGTTCAATATATGTATGTATATACAGTTACTTTTCGTCGTATTAACCCCTTTCTACTAAAGAAATTTAATACGAATTATTTAACCCTTTGCCTGTTCAATCTGTTTGGATCTACTCAGTTTGCAAATGCGTAAAAATGAGTTTATATGAAGAAAAGCATTAATGATTTAATGAAGATTTCTGTAACCAGTGTTTCTCTAGAGAAAATATACTCATCGGGTGTGGGGAGCGAACTCGAGTCCTCGAGACTGCGGCACGATAAAAGCCGGATTGCATAGCAATGCTGTACAAGTGTTGATACAGGTCAGCTACAGCCTGTGGCATACGAGGGCTGATTGATAAGTCGAGAGCTTTGTATTGAAGGAGTTAAGCAGGGATGTCCTTTTTCTGCCCTACTATTCCCTGACTATTTAAGGCAGATGTCATTGTGGTCAGTTTATGCCAAAGAGGTAGCACTCTCAAGTCACCAAGGTTTTTGATTGGTGTGTTCGTGAGTGTGTGTGCGAGTGTGTGTGTGTGGGGTGGGGGTGGGGGAGGGTGTAAAATACTGATTTTTTCTCAAATCATTGTTTACGCAGGGGATTCTCTCATTGCAATTACATGTAATATAGCAGACTTTCTTGTTTAGACCAAACACCAGTCTTTTCAAATACAAAGTGATTAATAAACTAATTCTTCATTCATACATATATCTTGAGGTATCAGAATTTTGTGAATGCTCCGATGCATGCAACAGTAATCAAAACTAACCTAGAAATTCACTTACACATCTTTAAGGAGCGTAGCTGAATCCAAATATAGTTTAAGCACCGTGGCTATAGGGGCCCGGGGGCTTCCCTCCCCCCCCCCCCCCCGGAAAATTTAGAATTGAGTGGTTTCAAAAAGTGACTTTTACAGAGGCGTCAATAGGAGGAGTGGGTTAAATCTTACCTGACAAGACAGAACGTTTATCAAAGTCTATCCCTACTTGGCCTTCGAGTTTTGTTCCATTTTGGCCATACTAGTTACTGTTTTCACCTATCATTGATGTTACACACGTGCGTAAATGCGTGTCGCTAGTTACACCCCTGTCTTTAGAAATTGGCGTGTAGTCTTCGCGGCTGACGTTGAAATGTTTGATCCACTGCAAGCGCACTTCTTCACTGCGAGAAATGGTGTGCAGTTTGTAAGGCTCCCAACACGGGCAGTTTTTATGCATATTTTTTCTCCTTACCGTTGCACCATTTATAAAGTTTCTTTTGTTATTGCAACAAAAAGCAGCATATCACTTCCCTGAACTACTTTCGTATGGCATTATAACTTATTATTCTATACAAATTCCTAAAATATCGGTCATAAAACAAATCCATACAATCTAAATTCTTTATTTATCAGCAAAACTTAACAGTACCGTAATGACGGAGAGTATTCATGAGCAATTAATTATGTAATCATTGTTATGTGCAGATCCGTCAAAACCGAAAGAAGTACAATAATAGATGTGGATACTCTGCCATTTGTGTCTTCTAAAAGTTTCCTCATTTGCTATTGCAAACCTTACATTTTAATTCTAGATCAATGGCATTTTCATGATAGACATGAGGTGTCAGTTTATTTTCCTCGCACTAAACTTAGGGAACGACTATAAATAATTGTTAGCCGTAAAATGCCACACACCACGCAAGCTATTTGCCGAGAAGTTTTCATAACAGTAAAATATATTACTATTCGCCGTACACATAGGAAGCTATTCGCCGTACAATATTGATACCACATTTATCTATTCGCCGTACACACACCTTGTTTTTCTTTTATCAAATTCAAAGCCAATTTCGATCGTATTCTGCAATCAACGCTGGTATAAGAGTGTATTAGCTGTGTGATTACAAGGAATATGTGAAATCATGTGTCGGAGGATTAGAAAAGCGATTGCGAACACGTTTTTGACCTCGTCGCTGCTATCTCGGTTGTACTAATCCGAGAATAATGCACACAAAATGATTTACATACGTGAATTTGAATTGATCAGAAACCATGTAACCATTGGTTGATCTATCTACCAGTAGTTTCAAACATTGCAATGCTAGAATATGTCATAATCTATATAAATATATCGAATTACTAAATCACAGTCAATGAACTTTCGCTTTACTTAGTAGTTTTACCTAGCTATTTCCGGAGTTGTTGACAGACAGTGATTACCTTTGCCCTGGATCAAGCAACCGCCTGCTTTTAAAGACTTGTAAAACTCTGGGGTTTATGGTTCAAAATACACATCCCAATGTTTAGCCTCTCACGTTCAGACCACAGGCCTTAGGCTCATGAAATATGTCTAAAATAAGTTAAAATGTCCCTAAATTGACGTTTTGTAACATTTAGGGCCGAAAAAATAAAGCTTGGGGCGTTTTGAGACAAAGCTGAAATTTCGTATATTCTATACTATAAGAGAAAGGCAAATAACTCTCGGGCCATCAGATCCTCGGCTGCTCCGCTTCAACTACAATTATTTTCGACCGGAGGGGAATTTTCCCACAAAACGAAGATTATATAGAAAGAAAAATGTTTTATCTACACGCTGGTACCAAATATCCCATACTTTGTCTCCGTTTTAGCGAGTACGAGGGGCAAATACCTCAATGCATTCTACTGCCACAGATCCGATTATATCTTTTCCAACACTTCAACGCTTAACAGACTACACCATTTTGCCCAGCAAGCGTCTATTCGAATTGATTTAGTTAACAGACTTGTCAATTTTGTAAACATTCAAATTATGGAACCCTGCTTCCTTCGTGATGGTGCACGGCGAAGTGGGGGAACCAATGTGTTGTCTTCTGAGCGCTTGACACGTTAAAAATGAGTAGCCGTTTCTGGATTTAATCGGATCTGTGGCAATAAAATGCGATGTCACCGGTATGTAAGATTCCCTTTGAAAATATTTCATCATTTCTCATTAGTATCTACCAGAAAGAAGCGTCCGCTTCGCTCCCGAATAGGGATTTTAGTGAAATCGAGCACTTGTTCGCCAACTATATTGGTTTTTTAGCTCACCAGAGCACAAAGTGCTCAGGGTGAGCTTTTGTGATTGCCTGATGTCTGTCGTCCGTCGGCGTGCGTCGTCCGTCGTCAGTCGTCAACAATTTGAACCTTCTCCTCTGAATCTACAGGGTTCTCAGCTTTCATCTTTGACACATAGCATCATCTGTTGGTCCTCTACAAAAGTTATATAAATTATACCCCTGGGGTCAAAATTGGCCCTGCCCCAGGGGTTTTCAGTTTTCAATAGAAACATATAGTGAAAACTTTGAACATCATCTCCTCTAAAACTAGAAGGTCCTCAGCTTTCATATTTGGCACATAGCTTCAACTTCAGGGCTTCTACAAAAGTTATATAAATTATGCCCCTAGGGTAAAAATTGGTCCCATCCCAGGGATTGCCAGTTTTTTGAAGCTGACTACTTAAACAGCCCATTATAGGATCACTAGTTATGCATAGGAAAAACTTTAAAAGTATTCTTATCAGAAACTACATGTCCCAGAGCTTAGATATTTGGTGTATAGATTTACTTAGCATAACTTTATGGGTTTTATAAGTATCATAATTCTTGGGTTAAAATTGGCCCTGCCCTGTGTGTACAGTCTTCTTCACGTCAGAAACGACAGCCTAAAGGTTTCTCCTTAATATATCAGCCTGCAGAGCTGAGACCAGTCAGTGTGAGTTCTTATATAATCACCCTTAGCCTGATCAGTAGAGTAGAAATTGTGTTTAGACAAATAACACACTCTCATTTAAGATTGAGAAAACTGTGGATAGTTCTTAATATGCAGAACACTCTTAAAGCTTTTTTCATACCTATGCCCTGCATTAAGCTACCAGATATCAATATAGAGCATATCTGTTGTGAATTTCAGCTTAACTCTTTGCATGCTGGGTAATTTTGTCATCTGCTAAATGGTTGTCTGCAGCATATTCATAAGTTATCTGCACTACACAATTTCTTTCTAAGTTTTTCAGAAGTTCAGTCTCATTGACAAACAGTTTGGATATCAGATCAGGCCCCACATTATATTGGCCCTGATCTGGATCCAAACTGTTTGCATAGGTCATTAGTGGTGGGAGAATCCCACTACACACTTTCTTTCTACGTTTTTCAGAAGTTCAGTCTCATTTACAAACAATTTGGATATCAGATCAGGCTCCACATTATGTGGGCCCTGATCTGGATCCAAACTGTTTGCATAGGTCATTAGTGGTGGGAGAATCTGTCTCTAGCATCCAAAGAATTAATACAAGTTCCAGTGGTCTATGCTCTATCCAGTCTTTCACTACATTCTTTCAGCATCATGTTCAGGTCCTCTACAAAAGTTATATAAATTGTGTCCCTGGGGTCAAAATTGGCACCGCCCCTGGGGTGTTAAGTTTTCAATAGAAACATATGTGAAAACTTTGAAAATCTTATCCTCTGATTGTCTGGTGAGCGATGTCAGGGCCATTCTGGCCCTCTTGTTGAAGGTATTTGCCCCTCGTACTCGCTAAAACGGAGACAAAGTATGGGATATTTGGTACCAGCCTGTAGATTAAACATTTTTCTTTCTATATAATCTTTGTTTTGTTGGAAAATTCCCCTCCGGTCGAAAATAATTGCAGTTGAAGCGGAGCAGCCGAGGATCGGATGGCCCGAGAGTTATTTGCCTTTCTCTTATAATATAAATACGAAATTTCAGCTTTGTCTAAAACCGCCCAAAGCTTTATTTTTTCGGCCCCAAATGTTACAAAACGTCAATTTAGGGACATTTTAACTTATTTTAGACATATTTCATGAGCCTAAGGCCTGTGGTTCAGACTTGTGTTGGGTGAAATGTGGATTTTGTTTATGTCCAATTGTCCATTATTAATCTACACAAATAGAATGCCTACGGTAAATGACATAATAGATATATCTAGTTTCTTCACTTACTTTGCCTAAGTATATATTTGAACAGCTTAAACAGCATTATTGTTGGCACTGATTGTGGTTTTAAACTCCGCTCCACCACAGAACTTTTCTTTCTGACCTTCATTCATAGCTGGTCTATTTTTAGAGTGTCAGTCATAAAACTCACTTTTTTGTGAAGGTCACTCTGAAAAGGCCATCGGTTGCAGATTTTCGATCTTTAAAGAAACATATTTAATTCCTTGTCTAAATCTATCCACTGTTAGTTTAAAATCTCAATTTATGTCATGTTTATCGTTCTTAATTTAACGGTCTAATGCATATTTAGATATGACGTCATTTTCCAACAATCTGCACAACACGGAATTTGTTGGTCAACAGTCGTTATAAATAGAGGATCTTACATGAGTATTCTCGATTCTTGGATTTATCAAATGAGTCTTTTTAAAACGAAAAAAACCCCGAGCTTATCAAGAACACGAATGCAAGATTCTATTTATAACATAACAAACACAAATGTTATGTTTTTTGCAGCCAATATTTCAGCAGTAACGTGGATTGTTATAAATTCTCCTTACATAGGCCTATAGAAATGATGAATGAAAGGTGTTATTATGTTCGCTAAGTAACTGGGACAAAGTAAGTCCAAAGTTTACAACTGTTTTTTTACTTACTGTCATATCAACCAGTATCTAATATAGACATCTCTTTTATTCATTTAACTGTGATAGTTTATGATAACAAAACCCTACAGAAACACGTCGAGCGGGTTCAGCAGAAAAACTATAGTTACTCTAGTTTCGGTTCAGTTTACGTCAAAATCTAAAAATAGACGAACTCTCGTGCTGTTCAGCAAATCGGAAGGAGTAGGCCGAAATGTAAACAAAAATGTGTCTTTAAAATAACCTTTTACTCCATAAATATCCATGTGAGAAATAATGACATCATGAATATTGATTAGATTATTTTTTTACAATGGCACATAGACACAGGAATTGTTCGGCCGTGGCAGAACCTGTAGAATCATATCTATATCATTTCATGATCAACCGAGCAGACCCTGGGGAGCCGTCTGATCTAGCTAGGTCTACTCTGTTTGCATGTTTATAGAATCCTTTATAATTTCATAAGCGAACAGAGAAGTTCCTGATCAGGAACCATCTAATCTGGGTCTGCTTTGTTTGCAAAGGCATGAACAGGCATAACGATGGAGTAAAGCGTTAATACTAAAAACTTGGTAAAGCTATTGTCAAATAGGGCCTAATAAATTTGCAGCCTGAACCTTTGAAAACATCTCCAACAAACAGGGGCTTAGCACGACAAAGACTTAGTCTCCTTAACCCTGTACTCAATAAATGCGTCTTTCTACGCCTTTGCAAACAAAGTAGACCCAGATCAGGCGGTTCCTAAAGCAGCCGTCTGAACAGTCTGATCTGTTTGCTTATGATATTAAAAATATGATTCTACAGATTCTCGCATGTCCAAACATTACTGTGTCCGTGTGATATTTTTAACAATTTTATCTAATTAATGATCATGATGTCATTATTGCTTGCATGAATATTCATTGAGTGACGGGTTTAAACCTTTACTCCATGAATAATTATGTAAAAGATAAAAAAAACGATCATAAATATTAATTAGATTAATTATTATAACTGCATATGAACACAGGGAGTTTTGGCCATAACAGAATCTGTAGAATTATATCAACATGTATACTATTTCATAAGCAAAAAGAGCAGATCCAGATCAAATGGTCCCTAAAGGAGCCATCTGATATAGGTCTACTTTACAAAGATGAAGAAATGTGTATTTATTGAGTAAAGGGTTAAGATCATGTTTGCAATGTTGAATAGTTAACCCTTTCTCTCATATAAACATTTTGCCATACATTTGCAAACAGAGAAGCCCCAATTAGGTGAAGCTACAATATACAGGTGCCGTCAAGAGTGAAAGGTGGCGTTACAACGTCTAAACTGTTTATAAAGAATGTTGGGATGTATTATATTGCTTATTAATACTGGAAAGAAAACGGAAAAGTTGCATGTATATCTAATTAGGTTGTGTTACATATATATATATGCGTACATTTAGTGCCTTCTCCGCATGCCGGTTGTGTATAAAACAGTTGCCCGACTCCACCAACCCACCGTCAGGTATTAGACGAATATAAACATTTCAAAGAACATTTTATATACGAAGTGTATTTAGATAAACTTCCGTATGACTTACGTTTATTTATATCACGCTATAGATTGTCTGCACATTCTTTAAGAATTCATACCGGTAGATTCGGAAGAGTACAAATACCACGACATGAAAGATATTGTTTATGTTGTAATATGCATGATCTTGAAGACGCATATCATTTTATTTGTATTTGTCCTCTCTATAAGGAAGTAAGAGAAAAATATCTACAAAGATGTTATTATGAAAGACCATCTGTTTTTAAATTTAACGGTTTAATGAAAACTGCAAATAAAGATATCTTGTATAAATTAGCATTATATTTAAAGTGTGCAACAGACAAAAGAAATAAACATCTTAATACTATATCGAATTAATTCTGAACAGGTTCAAGTCAGTTTCTTTCTATGCACATATTAAACAAAAATGTTATTTATCTATACTATTTACTCTCCTATCGATACAAAGAATAAAGCCAAGTTCGAAGATTGCGTGTGTTTTTTGCAATCAAAATGTTTTGGTATACTTATCTTTTCAAAATGTTTTGATATTCTGTATGTATATTATGACGATGTACTATGTACAAGTCTTTAATAAATTATCTGTTCTGTTCTGTTCTGTTAAAAGGTTACAATACTTTCTAAAACCTTGCACAAGATGCATGTAAGACTAACTGGTCTATAATGTCTTGCATATTTTAGTCACCTTTCTTATGAATAGCCGTTACATTAGCTGTCATCCACTCTGTTGGTATCGCATATGTTTTCAAACTGTTTTCGAACAGAAGGAACAGTGGTACACTTATAACATCACTAAGCTCTATCAGTAAACGCGGGCTAAGGGTGTCAGGTCCTCGTGATTTATCCACCTTAAGATTCTGCAGTTGTTTTTGACAATATCAATTGTAATGTTAATGTTATTTGCTAATGGAACTTCTTTGCAGTTGATTGCTGGCAATTCATCTCCCTGATCTATAGTGAATGTAGAGCTGAAAAACTCACTAAGCATGTCTGCCTTCTCACTGTTTGAGCTCGACAATTTCTTTTTGGATTCATTAAAATAAAGAGCTGGTATAGATGACTTAGTTTTTTATTTAGAGTTTACATAACCCCAGAATTTCTTGGGATTTTCCTTCACATTTTTTTGCAATGTGACGTTCGTGATTTTTCACTGCTGAAAGAGGTATAGTGAGCATCATTCGTTGACGGACGTTGTCAAGCTAAAGGTTTACATAAATCTATTTATATTTCAACTGAGATTAATCGAGATCACAAAATACAATATAGATCTAGACATACTAATTCTAGATTATTAAATCTACGTCTACGTCTACTGTAAAAGTAGAACTACAAACTAAAGAAATTAAAATTTCTGCTTGCCTAATTTTATTAGAAACAGAGTCTTGATCTGTGTAGATCTAGATCTAGATTTAGCTAGAGTTATATAGTTTAGGTGATTTACTGACGTAAATGTAGCATCACGTGACTAACATAAGAACCGCTAGTCCGTTAATGCCATGGCTCACATATTCAACAAATGAATGGCCGTTTCAGACAGGTTCTGCTTGTACAGCTATATATATCTACTCCGAGTGGTTAGTGCAAATACAAGTATTACTGGCACGCATGTAATATCGCATCGAGGTTTTAAAACAAACTGTTTGCTTTAGTCTTAGATCATTCTCAAGCATCTGCTTAATTGTACGGAATAGCAAGCTCAAAATATGACTCATCAGATACTTGAGAATGAAGCCAATTGTATAAGAGCAGTTAGAAACAACATCCCTGGCTAGACACGGCTAATTACCAATCGTTGTTTCGTCCACAAACACCCCCGACCTTGCTACGTCATTTGGACCTAGTCGTTTTCGTCTTACATTACTCGTGCATGATGTGATGCCCGAATGATGGTCCCATGGGTGAAAGGTATCAAGGCAGTCCTGCGATTCCCAGCGGCTATATGTACATTGGACACTAAGTGACTGGTCCAAACTATTTGCAGTATTACTGGTGTGTTGGTAGTATGGTCTGCAATTTAAAACATAAACATGTTATTCCACATCAAAACGCCAGAGATGTCTGATTTTTTTTATATCAGTTTGCATAATTTTAAAGCATCGGCCTCTGAATGGCAAGGTCATGTGATCGATTCTGGTGTACAATGTTTTTTTTCCAGTCATCATAAATTCTGGGAATATGATTTGCTGAGACCACCCACGTGAACGGGTACACGTTTGATCCGAGGTGTATGGGAATCAAGTTTGTCACGACGTGTCTGATCGGTTTTGTTTCATCATCGATCCGCGTAAACAAATGCAATTTCTGTTTCTATAAGGCGGTTATTTCCTATGCAATAAACGGAATTAATTCATAAAAACTGTCTAGCATCTACACATGTATATGGATGAAAACAACTTATTATCAATTACATGTTTGTATCTTACTTCTTTTGTTTTTTTTTCCAATAACCCCAAAACGTATAAACTTACTTACAGCGCGTGCAAATCAGCACGTTAGTTTGAACGACGCCAGACGTCATTTTAGCTGTGCCAAATCGCACGCACTATAAGTAAACAATTTACAATTTTCAAGTTTTTTGAGGGAACAAATTTACAGAATTTCGTTAGGTTATGCATGTATTCTTCCTTGTAATGGACCCAGACTGGAAATGAATTCGTTGTGCACGGTGTTTCGGCAGGGTGTGGCCTACATAGAAACACCGGGTAACTAAAAGTATAGCTCTAAAAGCTATCGATCGACATACATGACATTCCACCTGTACGCACATTGTATTTTAACATTTCCCTCATGCATGCCAGAGAGTACAAGCGATCCACATTTATAATATTTCCCCCATGTACGCCAAAGAAGTATTAATGGTCGACATTGTATGACATTCCCCCATGCGCTATGGAAGTACAACTTGTCAACATGTATGACATTTTGTTCTGTACGCCAAGGAAGTAAAATAGTTCGACATGTATAACATTTCCTCCTGTACGCATAGGAAGTACAATTGGTCAGCCTTGTATGGCATATCCCTCCTGTACGCACGGAAAGTATGCTGGATCGACATTGTAAAAATTTCTCTGATGTAAGTCATGGAAATAACTGTAAAACATTTGGAAGCCTCATATACTCAGAGGAAGTACAAATGATCGATATATAAAGTAAATGTACGTCTAGCATATCTACATCGTACAGCTTATAAATCAAGTATTTGTTTTCATTCTCAAAATCTGAAAAAAGTACACCTACTGCATATAATGCCATGTCAAATTTCCACACAGCCAGCCGACAATGAAAAAGGAAACTGTAATAATAGGCTGAAGTATGTTCATAAAACACTACAGATATAAACTGTTTGTTCCAATCTAAACATCAATTTCCATTTTCACACCTATAACGTCATCACAGAACGTCTTGTTTTCGCGAAGTGAGAATACGCGATCATTTGGCGCAACTTTTTTTGCTATTTAAATCGTGCACCCCATTGCAGAAAATCATCAGTACAATCAAGGTCCGAGGTTATAAAACTTCTGAGTCTGAGATTCTGGGCAAGCTCAGAATATGACCAAATATATATACTTGAGAATTATCTCAGACTCATGTAGACACCTCGGGGTCAGTACACCTCTGAAATTTCTATTCTCCGAGCTTGTCAGAAACCGCCGATTAGTCATGATTGCCATAATTAGTGCCAATAGGACATACCCAAAGATATTTTTCTACAAACCCAAAAAGAAAAAAATGAAAAAATAATTTATTTTTTTTTGGTTGGGTCAGAAAACTATCTTTTGGTATGTTTCAGATACTTATGACACGTGATTAAAAAAATATGCATTTGTGATGGAATTGTTGTTGAGACAAAGCATGAGAAGGGCACCTGTGGACAAATAGTGCAGTCCCAGATCAGACGCCACCTTTTCAAGGCGGTGTCTGATCAGGGACTTCACTTTTTGTCTCAAACTCTCTTTCTATATATGTGCTTTATTCCTTTGAAAATTGCATTTGTTGATCTCATTTCCTTATTTTACCAAATGATTTAACAAATCAGATGTTTGCAGATGACAATTAGAAATTTGGCACCGAAAGGGTTAAACCATTACTTCCTAGACTATTTTAAAGGAGATTTACTATAAAAAGGGATTTTTAGAAGTGTAGCTTTGAAACTATTTATTACAATGGTTTAATGAAGTTACTTTTGCAGAGGCATCAAACGGCGTCAATATGAGGGGATGGGTCAAAAGACATCAATATGAGAGAATGGGTCAAGAGACATCAATATGAGCGAATGGGTCAAGAGACATCATATATGAGAGAATGGGTCAAGAGACGTCAATATGAGAGAATGGTTCAAGAGACGTCAATATGAGGGAATGGGTCAAAAGATATCAATATGAGAGAATGGGTCAAGAGACGTCAATACGAGAGAATGGGTCAAAAGTCGTCAATATGAGGGAATGGGTCAAACGTCGTCAATATGAAGGGTCAAAAGTCGCCAATATGAGGGAATGGGTCAAAGGTCGTCAATATGAGGAAATGGGTCAAACAAAAGTCGTCAATATGAGGGAATGGGTCAAAAGTTGTAAATATGAGGAAATGGGTCAAAAGTCATCAATATGAGGGAATGGGTCAAAAGATGTCAATATGAGGAAATGGGTTAAAAATCGTCAATATGAGGGAATGGATCAAAAGTCGTCAATATGAGGGAATGGGTAAATCCTTATTACGCTATCCACGACCTTACTCGCTCTGACAAACAGGTTGGATCAAGATGCTACGCCGAGTAACTCGACGTCTCATCAGGTTCCAAGCTGTATGATACTCGGTTAGTACTTTCTGAAAAAATTTGTTCGAATCGGAAGTAGACACATATCCAAATCTGAGCAGCCATTATTTTTTAATATCGAAGGCTTATACTTCAACATTTAACTTTTTTTTCTTTGAAATTTCGATACATGCAATCTAATTATCATTTTATTCGATTTACATTGATTTTGCAACAAGTAAATTCATAACTTTAATTTTGAGGCGTGAGCAAGTCGTGTGCAATCGTAAATACCACTGATTCAGGGCACATGCTTATCAAGCTTTTTAGCTGAGTCTGAGTTTGTTCTAAAGCTTTTGATTGGCCAGATTTGAGCCAAAAATGTTTTATAAGCATGGAAGCTGATTATCTTTTGTAGAACAGAAGCTTGTTGATACTGTACAAGCTATTGGACCATGGCAACAGAGATAAATTGAGGTCTCAGGTTCGATCCACAAACACGGTTCTACCTAAGATATTAACATCGAACTAGTGACTACATGGCTTTGTGTATGACGTCATGAGGAGTATTTTATTAGTTATACAGATCATTGGCGGGGTATCTGACTTTTTGTTTCCTGCTGAGAAAAATCATGTTGCCCGAGCCGTTAGGCGAGGGCTACATGTATTTTCCTCAGCAGGAAATAAAAAGTCAGATATCCCGCCAATGATCTGTATAACGATTTTATTATACTGCAAAGTTTAATATGTGTAGCAGTTAATTAGCGTTGTTAATTTAGGCGTCGTTTTGCTTCCCCTCAGGGGCCTCTTACTGTTAGGTAAGGGCTTATATATCACTCTGCAACCCTAGTTCATCGTGTATAATAACTAGTTCATTATATTTATGGATAGAAAGGGATCTTCCAAGTGCATTAGTTTATCTAAGGATTGAAAGAATCAGACGTTAGTAAAACGTTCAGCAGATCAGCGGTTAAGCAGACACTATTTAACTTAATTGAGGGAATTTTGGCGCAGTTCCGACGTCATTTGGATGACGTCAAAATGACGGTTTTATAATATTCAAACAATGGGCATTGGAAGGAGCGACTATACTGCAATTTACAGGTACGTGTACTGTGCATGTACATAAATAAAATCTGAATCGAATTGGGTGTGGAATATCTTTGTAAAAGCGGGGTTTGGGGGCTAATCGGTACGTGCACAAGCACTTTGACAACATTTGCAGCATCAAAGCAGAATAAGACCTTCGCCACATATAGGGTTCATTTACATTGTTATACAACAACTATAACAATTTTTTTCTAAATGGATAACTTTTTTCCGCCCCAAGCTCTTTATATTTCGTTTGAGAGCGGTTGTTTGAATCGAATCGACGAAGTGAAGCTGGTCGGCCATTTTTATTTTGTTATATCAAGGGAGCGAGGCCCTCGGCGGGGGAAATTCCATTGTTGCTCATGACTCCGTATATACATCAGAATTTAGAGGGATACACGGCTTTTATACATGGCCAACGGACCAATCAAAATCGAGGATTTTACTTTGCGTTATAATAAAATATTTATATTTACTCAGTATCAAGATAATGTGACCAATTTATGTGAAACCTTCTCTTGCTGTGGCAAGTGCCTTTTTTTTCAATTTACCCATTAGACTTGGTTTAACTTGATGAGATACCACGTCACTGTGCATGTCATGAGGACCCATGTTGTTTGCTGATGCATTCTTAACCCTTTACTCGATGCATAATCAAGTAAGAAATACAGCAAAACCTCTCTATAACGGCCACTAAATTGCGTTAATTCGTTGGTATTTAACGCAGATGGCAGCTTAAAGCAAGGTGAAAGTAAAACAGAACGCTCCTATAGAAGCGTTCTGATTTACTTTCACCTTGCTTTAAGCAGCCACATGCACATTACACAAAATACTTGACGTAATTAAGTGGCCGTTATAGGGAGGTTTTAATGTATTTAATATTTTGAATATTTATTACATTATTTTCATAAAGGCAATGGACACATGGAATTTTGGCAAATGCAGAAACTATAGAACCAGATCTTTCATAAGCTAACAGAGCAGACCCTGATTAGACGGACCCTACAGGAGCCGTCTGATCTGGGTGTTCTATGTTTACAAAAGCGTAGAAAGGTGCATGGATTGAATTTGAAAAAAGACCACACTTTTTGCAGACGAGGAATTAGTCTAAGTTCAATTAAAATTGAAAGTGTCACGTAACTCAAGTCACCAAACATCACCATTGATCATATTTAACCATTAACCCGCTATCCGCCACCTGACACGCATTCGCAAACAGCTTGGATCCAGATGAGATGCCGAGTAACTCGGTGTCACATCAGGATCCAAGCTGTTTGACATTCGGGCAAAACTTTCTCAAAAACTTAACTGAATTGAAAAAAGCTGCCAAAATGCACCATATGCAAATTTGAGCAGACATTATTTGTTCACAACCGAGAAAGAGTTAACACCTGTATTTGACATCTGTGCGTCCAAAATGATTGCCTTTGGCTGTTTCGAAGTGGAACGGAAACAACCGAGTAGGTATTCGGCAAATTCCGCTAAAGTCGGTTGGTCTGGGTGTACCTCACGAACCGGAACTGTCCTAAGAAATGTTCTAACCTGTTAATAAAAATTATGTAACAGAAAATGATCGAAACCTATTTAAAGAGCAAAAGTTATGTGTTCGTCACTATTTCAAGAAGTAGTCGAAAGATACGAAGGTAGGTGTGAATTTAATTTATCTGTTTGATTGTAATGCAAAACTAAGTTTTTCAATGTTTGTGGATTATTTACACCAGGCCAGTCAGCAAGTGTCTACAACGACCAGCTATGTTAAGCCTAATTCTGGCGATAGCTTTTATCTCATGAATATTCATGTAAGAAATAATTACTCCATTAATATTTATTAGCTGAATTTCTATAACACGAGTATTTAATCAATTCGGAAACTGTAGAATCAGCTCTATAAAATCTCACAAGTAATCAAGACAGACCCTGGTTATTCCACTGTACAGGCGCCATCTGATCTGGATATATCTTGTCTGATCTGGATATATCTTGTCTGCACGTCTGATCTGGATTTTATCTTGTCTGATCTGATCTATCTTGTCTGATCTGGATCTATCTTGTCTGCTACAGGCACCGTCTGATCTGGATCTATATTGGCTGATTTGGATCTATCTTGTCTGATCTGGATCTATCTTATCTGATCTGGATCTATCTTCTCTGAACTGATCTATCTTGCCTGATCTGGATCTATCTTATCTGATCTATCTTGTCTGATCTGGATCTATCTTGTATGCACGTCTGATCTGGATCTATCTTGTTTGATCTGGATTTATCTTGTCTGATCTGATCTATCTTGTCTGTTCTGGATCTATCTTGTCTGCACGTCTGATCTGGATCTATCTTGTCTGCAAAGGCGTTAAAAGTGCATCTTTGAAGTAAATGGTTAAATACTCTAATTAAAAAATGTATTGCGAGAACTTTACTACTTTATCTCTCTTGAATGTAAAAACTATTCTATCTACAGACTGTAGAGTATCAATAATCAATGATTTACTGTCTCAGCCTAGAGAAATATAACGTTCAATTCAACAAGAATCTCCGCATCAGTCTGAATATCTGGGTCTACTCTGTTTGCAAAGGCATAGAAATGCATATTTAGGGCGTGAAGGGCTATATAGCGTCTGTATGAGATACTATTTGAGAGCATCAACCTTAACCCTTCGATGTGACTTGCAGTGACGTTATTCTAAAACCGAGCAGTAACCTATTGCAGCATACTATACTATAGTTAAAGTATTTGGACAGACACAAACAGTTTAGCACATAGTGCAGATTCATATCAAACTTCATCTGAACCGTTTAACCTTTTGCCTGCTGAACAAGTCATTTTTACAGAATTCTTAAGCTATAGTTAATGTGTCTAACAAAATGCAATCAGAGTGTCAAACAGCTTTGGTCCTGAGGAGATACCGAGTTACTCGACGTCTCATCTGGATCCTAACTGTTTGCAAAGGTATTCACAGATGCGACGTTAGCCTCATCTCACAGAGACCCATTTTCTACATTTTTGAAAACAGAGATGACTCAGATCAGACGGCTAGTTTAGGAATCGTCTGATCAGGGTATACTCTGTTTGCTTGCGTAATGACATAGACCTAATGCTACAGTTTCTGCCATGACCCAAAACGCATGTATTCATATGGCAATATAAAACTTCATCTAATAAGATTATTATTCATGATGTTAACTTTACATAAGATTTCACTCATGGTAAAGAGTTATTGAGTTCACATTTTTGAGTGGCCGTTACAGTGAGTTTTCACTGTATCTACCTTTATTTTTCAGAATCATGAAGCTCGCTACATTGGCTACCATCTGTATGTGTATGACCGTATGCCTAGCCCTTGGCTATGGCTCCAGTGGCTACACCTATGTTCCCGCCTATGGCTACGGTGGACAGGGGCAGGGGTTCGGAGACAGTTCATTCCGTATGTTTGAGTCTATTCCCTTATCTTGCTTTGAAAAGTCTCGACCGTTACTGTCTAAGTATTTCTCGATTAGATTAGTAAGTGTTTCTTGTTAAAACACCGAGTAGCGAACGGAACGGATACTTACATATACATATACGGTGGTGGAACCTGTACATATGGTACATATACGGTGGTGGAACCTGTACATATGGAACCTGTCCTAACCAGTCACTCATTTAGTGAACGCAGGAGTCTTAAAAAGTAGGTGGTTGCTTACTGCAGGACAAAAGTAATGCTGGAAGCTTTATAGGATATATCTGCATTAATGTTGACCTGCATTAAGCTACCACGTGCCTTACATACTCGTGATTAGACATGCCTTACATACTCGTGATTAGACATGCCTTACATACTCGTGATTAGACCTATTTTGAATGGCTGCTTAAGACAGGTTCTACAGTATTTGTCTAAGAGCTATTTACAAATGCGCGCCGTGCCGCCATTGACAGGCGTGAACAGTTATGATCTCAGTGGATATGTACACAGCAGAACATGTAGGAGGTTTCTGCATTATTCTTCCACTGCATTAAGCAATCACTTGCTTTTGAAGAATCTTATGTTCAAGAAATGAATGGCCGCTGAAGACGGATGCTTCTGTAATATACACATGTATCGTGGATTGTATCTTCTGTAATATACACAAGAATCGTGGATTGTCAGTCAACGAAAATAGTGCAAATACTATACAGTAACAAATCGATACTACGAACTTTTAGTAATGAATACTTTATGACTTTGTAGGCAGGTGGATGCTTAATGCAGGGTGAAAGTCATGCAGAAAGCTCCTCTAGGAGCTACCACTCACCTGTCTCCTCTAGGAGTTTCTGCATGACTTTCATCCGGCATTAAATTGCCACTTGTCTTAAAGATCATTAATGACACTTGTTTTAGTGTATAAACTATCGGTGTTTCACTGTATATACAATCAACCCCTCTGAACAGGACGTTAATAAATAAGAATTTAGATGACTATTTAATGCAGGGTGTACATGTATATGTGTAAGAAGTAAAATCTCAAGCAGTTCTCATTTTCATTTACACTACACATTACTGGTGTGTGCTTGTACTGGTGACATTTTCATCAGAGTGAATCTCCTCTGATATAAAGGTCATAACTCTTTGCTACACCAATCAATATCAAACGGTTTTCCTTATGTATATATTTACTATGCATAGAGGTCACTTTCATATGTTAAACATGTTTTTGTTTTTCCTTTCAGTGATGCTAATTGGATTATTGTTCATTATTGTGGTCCTGTTTAACCCCGCTTTCTACAACAGAACCGCCACAGCCACCCCATCCTACACTGTGATTGGAGGTTAAAGGTGAGACAGTTTATACTAGCCGATTTAATTAACACTTTACTCCATGAAATTTATAACATCATGGATAATAATTACATATTTTTTATAATGGCATATGAACACATGAAATTTTAACTTATGCAGAAACTGTCGAAATAGATTCGTATTATACCACAAGTAAATAGAGAAGATCCCATATTGTAGACTTCTACAATAGCCGTCTGATCTGGGTCTATTTTGCTTGCAAATGCCTAGAAAGAGGTAATTATCGAGTAATGGGTTAAAGTACTAGACACTTCTACACTCTAATCTTTATCACACTACGATCGACGTGACTCCTATTTGCTATCAATATGGATCTAGATGAGACAATGAATAACTCGGGGTCCATCAAGAGCCACACTGTCTAACACTCAGTCCATCAAGATCCACACTGTCTAACACTCAGTCCACCAAGATCCACACTGTCTAACACTCAGACAATATTTTCTCAAAACTTATTTTTCCACTAATCAGAGGTAAGTATAAATCGTGACAGATTTATCCAACACGATACATATCAATTTAGGAGTAACTGTACCGGTATTCTACTGACTGTGTGACGTACTGTACCGTTATTCTACTGACTGTGTGGCGTACTGCACCGGTATTCTACCGACTGTGTGACGTACGGTACCGGTATTCTACCGACTGTGTGACGTACTGTACCGGTATTCTACTGACCGTGTGACGTACTGTACCGGTATTCTACCGACTGTGTGACGTACGGTACCGGTATTCTACTGACTGTGTGACGTCACGGTAAAACCCGTATACAGCGAACACCTAGATTAGTCTAATTCTGGGTTATTATGACAGGCGATAACTTAATACAGGACGAGAATTATGCAGAAAGCTCATAGAGGAGATTTCTGCATTAGCTTTATCCTGCATTAATCTTTTTCCTGCTTAATATTCATTTAAGAAATAATTACATCATGAATATTTATTAGCTGATTGCTTATAATCGTACACGTACACAGAATATCTTTGTGTTAATATAAACTGTACAATCAGAACTATCATACTTCTATAACTAAACAGAGCAGACCTTGATTAGATGGCTCCTACTGGAGCCGTATGATTTGGGTCTAGTCTTTTTGCAAACGCGTGAAAATGCCTTTACAAATGCATAATTATGAACTGCCTGGCCGTATAGATTCCAATGTTGTTTTTTTCATAATGTTGTCGCTACAGCAAGTTCTGGTGTATATAGATGTAAAATGTACAGCACCGTGCTGAACTGGCATTTTAACAACCATGAATATTCTATCAAAGTGTTCCTGGTAAAAGTACACACAGACAGTCGTATCAGATTGAATGTGAAATGTGTATACCTTTTGTCAAAACCAGGGTCTGCTCTGTTTGCTAATAGAAGTTGATAAATTTGTTTCTTTACCTTCTAACATGGCTAAAATGTTCCACCTTCCATATTTCATTATAAGTATTTTCATGATATCATTAAACACTGGTGGGCCATCATACTTCGAATATTCAGCGTTCAAACGGTTACATAAGGGAATTCGGTGCATAACATCAGCGTATACTTTGTTAAATCTTTCCTTGTTCTCTGTTTATTCCAAATTTCAATACCTACTGAATATTCATGGCCAAAGTACTTATAATGCTTAAGCTTTGGTCTGTTGAACGATTACTGACTTCCGATCCGTTCGAACTTTTGAGAGACTATTGATCACGCGTCGACCAGCTTGGATTATCATGAGAGACTATTGATCACGCGTCGACCAGCTTGGATTATCATGAGAGACTATTGATCACGTGTCGACCAGCTTGGATTATCATGAGAGACTATTGGTGAAGCGTCGACCAGCTTGGATTATCATGAGAGACTATTGGTGAAGCGTCGACCAGTTTGGATTATCATGAGAGACTATTGGTGAAGCGTCGACCAGCTTGGATTATCATGAGAGACTATTGGTGAAGTGTCGACCAGCTTGGATTATCATGAGAGACTATTGGTGAAGTGTCGACCAGCTTGGATTATCATGAGAGACTATTGGTGAAGTGTCGACCAGCTTGGATTATCATGAGAGACTATTGGTGAAGCTTCGACCAGTTTGGTTAATCATGAGAGACTATTGGTGAAGCGTCGACCAGTTTGGTTAATCATGAGAGACTATTGGTGAAGCGTCGACCAGTTTGGTTAATCATGAGAGACTATTGGTGAAGCGTCGACCAGTTTGGTTAATCATGAGAGACTATTGGTGAAGTGTCGACCAGCTTGGATTATCATGAGAGACTATTGGTGAAGCGTCGACCAGTTTGGTTAATCATGAGAGACTATTGGTGAAGTGTCGACCAGTTTGGTTAATCATGAGAGACTATTGGTGAAGCGTCGACCAGTTTGGTTAATCATGAGAGACTATTGGTGAAGCGTCGACCAGTTTGGTTAATCATGAGAGACTATTGGTGAAGTGTCGACCAGTTTGGTTAATCATGAGAGACTATTGATGAAGCGTCGACCAGTTTGGTTAATCATGAGAGACTATTGATCACGTGTCGACCAGCTTGGATTACCATGAGAGACTATTGGTGAAGCGTCGACCAGTTTGGTTAATCATGAGAGACTATTGGTGAAGCGTCGACCAGTTTGGTTAATCATGAGAGACTATTGGTGAAGCGTCGACCAGTTTGGTTAATCATGAGAGACTATTGGTGAAGTGTCGACCAGTTTGGTTAATCATGAGAGACTATTGATCACGTGTCGACCAGTTTGGTTAATCATGAGAGACTATTGGTGAAGCGTCGACCAGTTTGGTTAATCATGAGAGACTATTGGTGAAGCGTCGACCAGTTTGGTTAATCATGAGAGACTATTGGTGAAGTGTCGACCAGTTTGGTTAATCATGAGAGACTATTGGTGAAGCGTCGACCAGTTTGGTTAATCATGAGAGACTATTGATCACGTGTCGACCAGTTTGGATTATCATGAGAGACTATTGATCACGCGTCGACCAGCTTGGATTATCATGAGAGACTATTGGTGAAGCGTCGACCAGCTTGGATTATCATGAGAAACTATTGATCACGCGTCGACCAGTTTGGATTATCATGAGAGACTATTGATCACGCGTCGACCAGTTTGGATTATCATGAGAGACTATTGATCACGCGTCGACCAGCTTGGATTATCATGAGAGACTATTGGTGAAGCGTCGACCAGCTTGGATTATCATGAGAGACTATTGATCACGCGTCGACCAGCTTGGATTATCATGAGAGACTATTGGTGAAGCGTCGACCAGCTTGGATTATCATGAGAGACTATTGATCACGTGTCGACCAGCTTGGATTATCATGAGAGACTATTGATCACGCGTCGACCAGCTTGGATTATCATGAGAGACTATTGATCACGTGTCGACCAGTTTGGATTATCATGAGAGACCGAGTTACCGGACATCTTATTTGGGTCCAAGAATTTTGCAAATGAAAGTCAGGATCGCATTTAAGCTTTATAAGTGTTAAGAAAAGTTAAATGTGTTACATTGCATTCACAGAACTGAGGTTAAACTATATTGATTAAACTATTTAGTATTAGGAACATTTTACATATGAAACATTGAAACATTTCAAAATTAACCAGTTGGAATAGTAAAGCTTGTGACATACAGTAAAAACTTGATACATGGAAATTTTATTAATGGAAAGTTGCTGCCTTCTAAGGCAGGTGGCTGCTTAATGCAGAGTGAAAGTCATACAGAAAACTCCTCTAGGATTAAGCTGCCACTTGCCTTAGAGACCGATCATTTTCAAAATTAGGACCAAGTTTAAACTTTAGGGGTCCTGTTTGCTTGTCCACTATGTATATATTGTAAAATCAGTTTGAAACAACTACCTGTGGAAAACCCAGAAGGGGATTTGCCTTAAACATACATTTATACCTCTTGCACAGGATTATTTTGAAGTTCATGGAAATGTGACAAATAAATGCAATTACACAGCATCAACTTATAACACGTGTACTTCGTCCCTGTTGTTCAGTACTAAAATCACGTGAGACATTCTATATATTGACTCAATGATCAGGGGAGTAAATGTACAGTCGGCTGAACGGTCATTCGGACTGAAAGTAGACTATAACTAGGTACTTTACTATATATTCATTCCTTTTTGCTGTCATTTTACAAACATATACACTTGAACTTTAATATCTCCAACTCGGATAACTCGAACTCGGATAACTCGAACTTCGGGAAGTTCGGTCCTTCCAAAATTTACAATACAGACTTGTACTAAAATATATCACTACGCATATCTAGAAAAACATGTGACAGCTTAATACAGGTCTAAAGTAATGCTCAAAAGCTCCTATTGGATCTGTCATCATTACTTTAGACCTGCATTAAGCGGAGATCTTAAGAAGTTTTCCAGATCAAAAATCGAATGTCTCAAACTTCTGTTATCTTGAAGTAATTTGTATGGTCTCTTGAAGTTCAAGATGCCGAAGTTCAAGTGTACTGTATTTTCTGTATTGCAACTGGCTGAAAACTACGCACATACATGATTCAACGTTCCTTAAACTCTATGAAGAAATAATCTAGCCAGGTGTTTTTTTGCTTGCTTTCAGGACTCAACATCACTGAACCTTTCAAATGGACTATGGATACTGTATTGGACTATGGATACTGTATTGGACTATGGATACTGTATTGGACTATGGATACTGTATTTGACTATTGGACTATGGATACTGTATTGGACTATGGATACTATATTGGACTTTGGATACTGTATTGGACTATGGATACTGTATTGGACTGATTATGATAACCAATTGGCTGACCCCTTTATGCAAACATTAACGGTGCTATTTCTTGTTAGATTTTGTTCATTAGAAATGTTGACAAAAGTTTTGTCTTTGTAATGTTGTATACAGTCCCTTAAACCCGTTTACGGGTTTTACAGTAAACCCCCTCCCTCTAAACCGGGCGTTGATTTTAGTATAAATATCGGTCTTGGAGACAGGTGGCAGCTTAATGCAGGGTGAAAGTCATGCAGAAAGCTCCCAGAGGAGCTTTCTGCATGACTTTCACACTACATTAAGCAGTCACCTGCCTAAACGTATCTAAATCCTCTACTCGAATTCCGTTTAAGAGTGGTTTTACTGTATTTGATAAACAGGTATGCTATACACAGTTATTTTATGACAGTGAAGTGAATAGCCCCAGTCTGTGGACCTGATGAATAGGATACTGACCAATATTAATATCACTTTGACTAGGTCCATAGCTTTGGATACTCACCGGTACCATTATAATGTCTCCATTCATCATTTTCTGCACTGTAGTCTCGTTATTGCTTAACAGTTTCCCTCACAGAAAATTGCAAACAATCTCTGATAAGGGTCTGTCCTGTTTGCTTATGATATGATATAAATCTGATTCTATAGTTTCTGCCACAGCCAAACATTCCTATGTTCATATGCCAGACGAAAAATAATCTTATTAATATTCATGAAGTCGTCAAGTCCCGTATAAATATTCATGAGACAGAGGATTAATAATTAAGAATCTTTTTTCTAGAGGTGTCATTGATGGAAATTTATGCATCGATATATCGATGGGAAATATCGACGATATTATCGATATATTAATTTCTATACACGAACAAGCTTTATGCTCTGTAACTACATACATCTGAATGTAAAAAGTCAAAACTTTCAATAAAATAATATAAAAATACTGTATATCATAGGCGGCTGTTATATAATGCAACACTTCAAAGTTATTTAACTTTATTTTTTTCAAACCGTAAACACGTAAAAGCGAGGTAGTCCTAACTAATTCTCAATATGGTCATAAGGCGACTATTCCTACCAAATATCATTCAAACTGGACCATTGGTTTTGAAGAAGGTGGTTGTTTTAAAGGTTTTCTATACAGCGGAGCCATGGAAATCTAGCCATGCCCCTTGCGGCCATTTTTTTGAGATATCAACATGGTTTTAACGATTTTGATGAAGGGTCACCGGGCAACTATTCATATCAAATACAACCGGTTTTGAAGAAGAAGATTTTTAAAAAAAATCTATATAGTTGTATTAGGAAATCTAGCAACACTCCTGGCGGCCATGGTTTTTTTTAGATGTCAACATATTAATAAATTTTATAAAGGCTCACCAGGTAACTACATTGTATATCTACCAAATACCATTCAAATTGGTTCACCGGTTATGGAGAAAAAGATATTAACCCATTTGTTCCCACGATCCCATACATGTACATGGGACGTAGGCAAACATTATAGACTCTGGTCAGACGCCGCATAATGAGGCGTCTGATCAGCATCTACACTGTTTGCTGATAGGAATTTCAATATAAAACAAAACGAAATTGAAAATTTAGGTCAGGCACCCCTTAGATAAAAAATGGACTAATCCAATATATAAACATGGTAGAATCCACTGGGCGTAAATGGGTTAAATAAAATATGTTCGATATACACGCAGTTATGCTATATAAGGAAATTTAGCCCCGTTCCGGCGGCCACGTATTTTTTAGATATCGACATGGTTTTTAAAAAAAAGCTGAAAACATTGTCACCAGGGGCCTATTCCTAAATTGAACCACTGGTTTTGGAGAAGAATCGTTTAAAATAGTTTCTATATGGTTATATAAGAGTTTTCTTTTGGTTGCCATGGTAACCAGATTTCTACATCGATCAATATTCTTTTAACATTTTTAGAGAGCATGCTACAAAGATCATAACTGTAAAGGTTGGATACATAATCCCTTGTGGTTTCAGAGGAGATGTCGTTTGAAGCAATTGTTGACGGACGGCTAGATGGACGTTCTCATAGATTGAGATTTATGTGACTATTCTTTTGTTCAATGTCGTTACATAACAAGAAATAGACAAAATATATTTTGTTCTCAGTGTCATATAACCATCAATCCGTGTGAGCGAACAGACGGACAGACGGACGGATGCCAGACGATTGGCGATCACAAAAGCTCACCTGAGCATACTCAGGTGAGCTAAAAATACATGAATGTAAACAAATAGTTCATCTTTTATTTTTCTAATGATAGAACATATAGTACCGAAGTTATCATAAATGCATTCTAATTTGATTAACACTTTACCTGATAAAGACACCTTTTCACATCTTTGCAAACAGAGTCGACCCAAATCAGACAGCTCTGGTAGGGGCCGTGTGGTAAGGGTCTACCTTGTCTGTCCATTTTTATCTAAGGGGTGCCTGGCCTAAATTTTTAATTTCGTTTTGTTTTATATTGAAATTCCAATCAGCAAACAGTGTATAGTCTGATCAGACGCCGCATTATGCGGCGTGTGATCAGAGTCTATACTGTTTGCCTACGTCCCATATATTGGATCGTGGGAGTAAATTGGTTAATTAGAATACTTTTTGAAATGACATGAAAACAGGGCATTTTGATAATGCTGAAACTGTAGGATCAGATCTTTATCATACCAAAAGTAAACAGGGCACACCCTGATCAGACAGCTCCTACAGGAGCAATTTGATATGGGTCTACCCTGTTTGCAAAGTCGTAGCAAGGGATATCAATGGAGTAAAGGGTTAAATTAATCATACAGTACTTCATGTTTTGGCTTTAACATCTTTTTCATTCGTCTCATTGTTATTTTCAATGACATGCTGATGGCAGTAGCAATATTTCATTAAATCTGGATACTTGTCTTGCATACAATTGGACTGGTTCCCGTAACGGTCAGTTCTGCTCACATCTTCCAGGACAGTGTAGGTACCAGCCGTCATGTTCACTTGAACAGTGCCCTCAAAGACGCCTTTGTTATGATAAGTTTCTATGGTAACCTGGAAGTGGACATGGTCTACAAAGATGTCAGCTACACTGTTATATTCACCCATACCCTTCCGATACATCAGGACCTGTGGAGAAAATGAAACAATACGAGATCAGAGCACTAAATAAAGTTACATATTCAAATACTAACATCGTTATTTTTCAAACAAACCCTGTGTTGTGACCACTCCAAAGAATTGTCTCGAAAAGACAACTGTAAAGACTGGTAACAACACATGGTTAAGTGGAGAAATGAAGGAGTTATTCTTGAAAATGCATCTTATCTCGTTTTATGAAAAATAAACAAAATTGTGAGAAAATCTAATCAGGACTATAGATAAAATAAATATTAATTCCATTCAGAGGGAGAGGTTATGCAGTATAACATGTCTTAAGCGATCATCAAAAAGAGATCTAATTATGGGGTTAGTAAGGCAGGTGGTAGCTTAGTGCAGGTCAAAAGTAATGCAGAAAGCTCCCATAGTAGTTTTCTGTATTACTTTGTCATGTATTAAGCAACCACCTGCTTTTTAAGACTCCTATGTTCAATAAATGAATGACTGCTTAAGACAGGTTCTACTGTATATGTACTTTTTGCAAGAATAGTTTGAATGACCAACAGTGCAGATCCTGGGGGAGTGTACTCTGTTTGCAAATGCCAATAGACTTGTGTCTCGCATTCGAATGGTTAAAATAGCATACTTCTTTATAGAAGACAAAACCGATCTTGATAGTATTGATCAGGGTTTGCTACATGCTTGATAGTACTGAACAATGCTATCAAAGCTGAACACTACTTAGAACGTCAGAGACAAAAAAGAACAGTAAGGGATAAGAAATATACAGACTGTATTCAAACCAATCTAATAGATAACTATGCCACAAATAATACTAAGTGTTTCAAATTAATACGTGCCAAGACCGACTAGTTCAGGAACTCTTTTTTCATAAGGACAGTGCCGGAGTGGAATAGGCTTAACGAGGAATTAGTGAATACAGAGACAGTTCATAATTTTCGTCAGAAACTGAGGGACTTTAATTTTGACTAAACAGCGCACTCCCTTCCGTCGTATTAAAGCCAGTATTGGTGTCTTCGACGTATTTCATTCAGATTCAGATTCAAGGGTTTGCTAGATGCTTGATAGTACTGATCAGGATTGGCTAGATGCTTGATAGTGCTGATCAGGGTTTGCTAGATGCTTGATTCTTAAATAGTGCAGATCAGTTCTACCTACAGTTTCTGACATGGCCAAAACACTCATGTGTTCATATGCCATTATAAAAAGTATTAATGATTTCTTATATGATTGAATTTCATCAGGTAAAAGTGTATCTACATTTACTAAGAGTCTTAAACTCTAATGTAGAGGTGTGTTAACAAAAAGGAAATGTTAACTCTGTTTCTGCCATGGCTAAAAGTCCGGTGTGCACGTGCCATTGTTTAATATCTTTTTATGTTATTATTTCTTACATGTATGAATACTCAAGTAGTAAAGGGTTAACTCTTTGGGCATTAAATTACTTGTCATCTACAAACATTGTCCTCTGAAGAATTGGTGTCTGCTGTTATTTCTCAATGTTAGTTTTACTTCCATTTTCCTTCAAGAAGGCAATCAGTGTATGAACGACTGGATTCTGATCAGACACCAAAGTTTTCTGGTGTCTAATCTGTTTCCAAACTGTTTGCTTTGGTAATTATTAATTATTTACATTATACAAGTTTGCAATAATTAACCTGTATTTATTAGCAGTTAACCCTTTCGACGCCAAATTTCTAATTGTCGTCTGCAAACCAATTTTGTTTAATCATTCGGTAAAATAAGGAAATGAGATGCATAAATGAAATGTTCAAAGGAATAAAGCACAGATATAGAAATAGAGTTTGAGACAAAAAGTGAAGTCCCTGATCAGACGCCGCCTTGAGTCGGCGTCTGGTCTGGGACTGCACTATTTGTCGTGGTGCAGTTTTGGCGACATTGGCGGTGAAAGGGTTAAAACGTTTTGTCCAGTTTAAACCTTTATGCATGGACATTCATGTAAGAAATAAAGGCGCTAAGAACAAAATACTTTTACCATGACAGGAATTGAAGAGTAAGGTCTATATTATATCATAAGCAAACAGGGCTGACCCTGATCAGACGGTTCTGTTTGCTAAGGCATAGAAAGGCGTATTTATGGAGTAAAGGGTCAAATTCGCTGTCTCAAGTTAAGGGCTATAACTAAGGCGCATGTAGATACTGATATACATGTATATCTCAAATTCACTTATTTTTAAACAAAATATATCTTGCTAGAACTAGAATCGACTCAAAGTGGCAATTCTAATGAGTTGCAGAAATATAGGATTTGGCGTAGAAATATTCAACATTACTATTGTGTGTGTGTGTGTTTCTTTCTACAAACTGTTATTATCTACAGGTGTGATGTTCATACCTTTTCATTTGGCACCAGGAGGTATGCAGAAGAAATTGTTTTAATCCTCAACTCTGCACAAAAGTTTCTCACGAAGCTTGTCTTGGAGTTAATAAAGCTGACGACAGCATCAGCTGATCTCTGCACATGCCTGTCACTTGTGTCTAGGTCAAGCTGCTTTAAACATGCACACCAGTGTAACTGAATGCCAGCGTCTGCGCAGGTCCTATTCCATGGTATTGGTTGTAAAAGACTCATCTTTCTGCTCATTGGATTCACCTTATTTTCTGTCCGTTTCAAACCGAACACATCTTGTAAAGTTTCATGAATATCGAATGGTGTTGCAAGGTGATCAGAGTTTTTGATAAGATTTTTGTACAGATGAGGATATTTTTTGCGAAACCAAATTGGAAGATACAATGACATCATCGGCAGCCTCTCTTCCATCTTCCCCTGGACAGTGTTCCTAACTCGACCATATCTCGCACCATGGTCAGTCATCACAATTAAAAGAGTATTATCTAGATGACCTTTGATCTTCAGAAAAGTCAAAAGGTTAACAAGGTCATAGTCCATATACTCACCTGGGTTATTATCCCCGTGGGTCAATTCAGTCCAAAATACGAAAGCAAACTTAGAAACATTACTATACTTAACAAAGAAATCCTTTGCATAATTTAATAAGAACATGTGAGTTGGCATATTACCAGAGCAAAACCTTGGGCTAGATCGTCTCACTTCGCTATACCACAATTCCTGCCAAAACGGCCGCATGTAGTGATCTGTGGGCTGTTTGTCAAAGCCAGTAAGACGATAATTGAATACACCTATTGGTGGCGCATCTTCTGCAAACATTGTCACATAGCCATTTTTACTGAAATCATTCCATATCAGTGGATAAACATCCACACTTCTTTTCTTTGTCTCTGGTAGTTCATCTTCCGATTTACCTATGGAACAATAATAATAACAATCACACATAGTTAAGAACCTTTTGTACTCTGATCCCATTCCCTCATATTGGCGCCTTTTTACCCAAACCCCCATGTTGACACCTTTTAACGCCTCTGTAAAAGTTACTTTCTGAAAAGTATTTATCACAATGGTTTCAATCTACACAATTCTAAAATTTTCATTTTCTCTAGAAAATGCTCCTTTTCGGTATATTTTTCTTTCCTATTTATCAGTTTTGAAAAAAAAACCAGAATTATATCATGGTTTGATGTAGACAGGTTTTTACTGATTACATATGTATTAACTAGGAGTAAATCTATCCGCCACCATCCTACCTGTAAGCATTGGTATCAGGGCAGCAGTTGTAGCATCACCAACTATATTATAACTATCCAAGATCACAGATCCTAGTTCTTCTAGTAAATATTTGTATGTCTTGGACAATTTTCGCTGAAAAGCCAGGTGAGACATGGAATCAAACCCAAGCACTAAAACGTTCATACGATTGTCTGCTAGAAGTCCATTCTTCAGCTGCTTATCAATCCTGGCATACACACTGGGTTCCGGATGTAGCTGAACAAAGAACTGGTCGAAGTCAGCCTCCTCGTTTACGCTGCCACCATAAAAAAACATTGTTGTGGTTCCTGTAGTCCTCTCGAGGGTTAATCTCATCAATGTTTTCTTTATCATCTTTAACTAGTTCTATATCATCATTTTTGTTATCACTCTCAGGCTTAACCAACTGACACTTGATACGAACAAACTCCTCTTTTATTTTCATGTCAAAGGGTTCTTCCTCCTGAGTTGCTGCCTCCGTGTATGCGCTGTAATCATCCGTCACACGCCGTATACCCAAATAAATACATTTCTTCAACTTCTGCCCCTTTAGGACCGTTTTGTTCAATTTAAACACTCCCGACTGTAAGTAAAACAGTCCCTCCTTGGAGCAATTCAGCTGAGGCATTTTAAAGAAGTCTTTGACACTGTCATTATTGAGGTCAAAGTTCGTGCGCTTACACACTGGCTGAGTAACCGAAACACTGCCAGACATTGTCCGTAAGGCTTGCTCCAGCTTTAGATGACTCAGTATATTCCCCACGGTAACCATTCTAGCGGTGTGTTGCAGACAACCATAGTAGAAGCAACCATCACATGGGTAATTGCAATTTCTCCTCTTCTCTAAAAGATTTTTAATGAAATTGAAATTACTCCACAGCAAAAGGACAGAAATCACAAGCAAGACCAGGAGGATCTGGCTCTTCCTTCTCCACAGGTATCGATGCATCATTTGTGAGATGATGACATTCATCACAGACCAAAAGGCTGCAAAGACAATACATAAGGCTAAAACAGATTTAGTATCCTGCACGATAATTATCATCAACATCATCATGCAACTTCAGTAAGAAGACAAACTGTTTTCATGTATCTTGCTTAGTACTTTAACCTTCTGCACTCTGAGCAATTGTCGTCTGCGTATATTGTCGTCTGCTTCAATTCGGATAGTAAATATTTCTTTAATTTCTTTTCAGACAGTGTCAGAGTAACAGTTTGGATCCTGACGAGACGCTGTGTTACTCGGCGTCTCATCTGGATTCAAACTGTTATCACAGAGTCGCCAGTAGAGTGCTGTTAAATGTTAATAATATTTCTTACAGTAAAACCTCTCTAGACTTGAATCTTAATCCATGTATTTCCGCACCATTTAAGAAAACCCCGTCCAGATCTTGTTTTGGATCGACCCTTCTTTTCTTGTAGAGGGTACACAACAAACAAAACATTTGATAGAATAAGCTATTGGCATTTATGGATTCAGAAACCAGAGCAAACCCTGACCAGAAAGCTCCTTTAGGGGCTCTCTGATTTGGGTCTACACTGTTTGTCTATATCCATGTCCCTTTAAAGGGGCAATGGACACTAATGTGTTAGTTTTTGCAACAATTTGAATGAATGCTGCTTACTATTGTATTTGAGGTTCTTGAAATCACAACACTTAACTTTTTTTTACCCTACTAACAGTTTGGTCCACTACTGTGGACATCCTCAGAGCTACTGTCCGTTTGGCGTACGCTCGGCTGAGCACAGGATTTTCCGTCATTCTCCGGTAGACTGACGAAAACGGGAGCATAAATCCTAGAGAGGTAACATCCCCCCCCCCCCTGGTCATTGTTCACGACGTATGTGTTGCCGCTTCTTTGATCTTACGGGTTCTCCAGTCCCCTTCCCTGTCAACTATTTTCGCGCCCTCCCAGTCTAAAGAACCTCAAATACAATGGAATTACCAACACAATGATCACTTACATGCATGCTGCTTATTATTTTCATAGTATCATGACGATAAGTACTCTTCATAACATAACATATTAGAAACGATGTAGATCGAATGACAATGCAGGAAACCCCTCCAAACCGGACGTTTTAATTAGCATAAATGTCAGTCCGTAAGACAGGTGGCAGTTTAATGCAGGGTGACAGTCATACAGAAAGCTCCAAAAGGAGCAGTAAAACAAAAAGGAGCTTTCTGTATGACTGTCAACATGCATTAAACTGCCACCTGGCTAAAAAGATTGACATTTAATTCTTCTTTACTCAGTCCAGTTTAAAGAATTTTACTGTAATCTTTAATCAATACATGAATGTTATGGACATATTTGCAATGATCTATGCAATCAGGTTTGAATGAGATACAAGGTGAAGTATATCTGGTGAAGTATATCTGGTGAAGTATATCTGGGATTCGTCACTATCCAAGCTGTTTCCAAACTCAATTTGATTTTTTTTAAAAAGAAAATTCATTTTGAAACTTGAGGTAGACGACTGTTTTTATTGTAGACAACCATAGCTACAGATACATGTACATGTGCGGACCCAGATTCTAAAATCCTCATTTCTCCATTAAACCCTATACTATGACCACTCCTTTAGAATCGTCTCGAAGAGACGATTCTAAAGAGTGATCATAGTATCGGGTTTGGCGGAGAAATAAAGTAGCTATTCTTGAAAATGTTTAAATTACGCATGTTATCTAGACCTCTGGTAGACAACAATAATTCAACATGGGCTAACATTTACCGTAGAACCTATATACAATAGGAATGTTAAAAAGCAGATTGCTGCTTAATGTAGGGCAAAAGTAATACAGGAAGCCCCAACAGTCTGTATGTTTGAAACACTTCATTAAGGACAATAGTCATTGTTACCCCCTCCTTAATACAGGTCTTATTGTCTATACTGATGTCTCATTAATTAAGCTGGCCTGTTAATCTGTGCCAGACTCGTCTGGGATATTGTTTAAACCGTAAAGTAGCTCGGTGTCATTATTTCAAGTATACATATTGGATTAGATCTCTACAATTGATCCGAATACCCCCCCCCCCCCCCAACACACACACACATAAAACATAAAACTATAATCAAAGTACTGATAGTACTGAAAGTGTCTGTGTTTTTGGAAAGAAAAAGTGTTGAATACAGTAGAACCTCTCTAAACCGGACAAAAATAAACATTAAGGATGGGCGTTAACGACTGCTGTATGCTGAAAATTTCCGTATCGTTGTCAGCCTGCATCAAGCAGTCACCTGTTATGTTTATTTTCTGTTCGATCTAGAGAGGTACTACTGTATTTCGGTGGTTTGTTTGCGAGTTATTTTTTATGTTCCCAGATGTTGAAATCTTATCTGAAGGTAGTTGGTGTTTTGCATGATTTATAAATGTAAATATTTCAAACGCAATTTCCAAATCTGAAGTACAACACATTCAAGGCATAAGTCGATCAGTGTCAAGAAATATTGATTTTCCGAAAAACATTATATAAATATATTGATGTAAATATATACAAAAATAAGTTTGGAATTAGTTAAATATTGGAATCTAACAAACATTACAAGTAGATAATCAAGAATGTTTGTATTGTTTTACATGCTATAATGGTATACGCAGATCTTTTGAACAACTTCAGATCATCTGAAATTGTTCATAGATTTTGAAATGGGAGGAAAACAAAGAGTACATGTAAATATATTCCTGATGGAAATTTTATTGTAGACAATGGCAAGAAAAAGTACAAAACAGCAAATAAACATATATTGCAAGTAAAGCATCTGTTTGAATGTAATAAAAAATGTAATCAAATGTTAAATCGAAACATGGTTGTATTTCCACTTTTACCCGATTTTTGTAAAACCTCTGTTGAACAGCCATTCAGATGTTAATTGACAATTCCTTATGATAGGTAGAACTTGAATGCAAATTGGCAACCCTTTTCGTTGCATTAGGCTGTCACTGTAATCATAGGTCATCATGGTTAAAAACAAGTGGCTGTTCAATAAAGGTTATTGAAACATTAAATGGAATCATGAATAGTAACTCTTACATCTAAACTAAATAGCTACACTACATATGATACAGAAACATTGACAGGCAAACCATATTTCAATAATAATGTTCAGATATGCTATAGTTTTCAACTTTAAAGTGGAAGTCCCTACAATGATCGCATATTTTCAAGAATAGCATAACACTTGGTATTTGTTATGCTCTATCATTATTATGAAGGTTCCCAATTTGAACTTATTTCGAAAACCGATTTCATCAATACTGATCATTTTTGTTCTACAACACAATATTATCGGCCTTTTCCGTTAAGTTTTTCCGTGTTTTGCCGATGATCACCCGATCCCTCCATTGTTTACGTAATAGCTTTCTCGGAATATACAATATACTACTTTTCAGCATGTAAACAAATGAGTTTTGTATATTTTAAGTGTTTATGAAACGCATCAAATGTAGGGACATCCCGTTTAAGACATTGCAGGGTTTCACAATTTGGAACAAGAGAACCATGATGGTCCTAAATCGCTCACCTGGTTTCTATACACTTATGCATACACTGTATTTCTATGTAAAAATTAGTCGGCTTCAGATTCGGGCCATAATGAAACCAAGGGCCAAAATTTTAGGCCTGGATGTTACAATTTGAACAATAAAGGAACATTAGGTGATGCTTCATATAAATTTCAAGTCTGGGCCTTACAATTTCACAGAAGGAGATTTCACAGAAGCCCTAGCGGGGCCATTTTGGTCCAGGTCTCATAATTTGAACAATCTTAGTAGAAACCATTAGTTGATACTACATACCAATTTTCTAGGCCTTACAGTTTCGGAGTAGAAGATTTTTAAAGACTTACCAATAAACAAGAGGGCCAGAATGGCCCTGAAGCGCTCACCAGACAATCAGAGGAGAAGATTTTCAAAGAGTTCACTATTTGTTTCTACTGAAAACTGCCCACCCCTGGGGCGGTGCCAATTTTGACCCCAGGGCCATAATTTATATAACTTTTGTAGAGGACCTGAACATGATACTATGTGCCAAATATGAAAGCTGAGAGCTTTCCAGTTTCAGAGAAGAAGATTTTCAAAGATTTCACTATTTGTTTCTATTGAAAACTGCCCAACTCTGGTGCGGGGCCAATTTTGATACCCGGGACCATAATTTATATAACTTTTGTATAGGACCTGAACATGATGCTATGTGCCAAATATGAAAGCTGAGAGCTTTCCAGTTTCAGAGAAGAAGATTTTCAAAGATTTCACTATTTGTTTCTACTGAAAACTGCCCACCCCTGGGGCGGTGCCAAATTTGACCCCAGGTCCATAATTTATATAAATTTTGTAGAGGACCTGAACATGATGCTCTGTGACAAATATGAAAGCTGAGAGCTTTCCAGTTTCAGAGGAGAATATTTTCAAAGTTTTCACTCTTTGTTTCTATTGAAAACTGCCCACCGCTGGGGCGGGGCCAATTTTGACCCCAGGGCCATAATTTATATAACTTTTGTAGAGGACCTGAAGATGATAATATCTCAAAATATGAAAGCTGAGAGCCTTCAAGTTTCAGAGATGAAGATTTTCAAAGATTTCACTATTTGTTTCTATTGAAAACTGCCCACCCCTGGGGCGGGGCCAATTTTGACCCCAGGGCCATAATTTATATAACTTTTGCAGAGTACCTGAGCATGATGCTTTGTGCCAAATATGAAAGCTGAGAGCTTTCCAGTTTCAGAGATGAAGATTTTCAAAGATTTCACTATTTGTTTCTACTGAAAACTGCCCACCCCTGGGGCGGTGCCAATTTTGACCCCAGGGCCATAATTTATATAACTTTTGTAGAGGACCTGAACATGATACTATGTGCAAAATATGAAAGCTGAAAACCTTCTGGTTTCAGAGGAGAAGATTTTCAAAGTTTTACTATATGTTTCTATTGAAAACAAGACACCCCTAGGGCGGGCCAAATTTCACACCAGGGCCAATATTTATATAACTTTTGTAGAGGACCTGAACAAGATGCTCTGTAACAAATATGAAAGCTGAGAGCTTTCCAGTTTCAGAGGAGAAGATTTTCAAAGTTTTCACTCTTTGTTTCTATTGAAAACTGCCCACCGCTGGGGGGGGGAATCTTGACCCCAGTGCCATAATTTATATAACTTTTTAGAGGACCTGAGCATGATGCTGTGTGCCAAATATGAAAGCTGAGAGCTTTCCAGTTTCAGAGATGAAGATTTTCAAAGATTTCACTATTTGTTTCTACTGAAAACTGCCCACCCCTGGGGCGGGGCCAATTTTGACCCCAGGGCCATAATTTATATCCCTTTTTGTAGAGGACCTGAATATGACGATATGTGCCAAATATGAAAGCTGGGAGCCTTCCAGTTTCAGAAAAGAAGATTTTCAAAGATTTCACTATTTGTTTCTATTGAATCTGCCCACCCCTGGGGCGGGGCCAATTTTGTCAGCGGGCAATAATTTATATAACGTTTGTAGAGGATCTGAACATGATGCTATGTGCCAAATATGAAAGCTGAGAGCCTTCCAGTTTCAGAGATGAAGATTTTCAAAGATTTCACTATTTGTTTCTACTGAAAACAGCCCACCCCTGGGGCGGGGCCAATTTTGACCCCAGGGCCATAATTTATATAACTTGTAGAGGACCTGAACATGATACTATGTGCCAAATATGAAAGCTAAGAACCTTCTGGTTTCAGAGGAGAAGATTTTCAAAGGTTCAAATTGTTGACGACTGACGACGGACAATGCACGTCGACGGACATCAGGCAATCACAAAAGGTACCCTGAGCACTTTGTGCTTTGGTGAGCTTAAAACTGATGAGCCATGGGGTGGGGCCATTTTTGGCCCTGGGGTCACAATTTGAACAATCTTGGTAGAAAATCAATAGACTATGCTACATACCAAATATCAAAGGTATAGGTTTTAGAGTAGAAGATTTTTAAAGATTTTCCTATGAAAAACTGATAAGCTCGGGGCAGGGCCAGTTTTAGTCCAGGAATCATAATTTGAACAATCTTTGTAGAGGACTATTAGATGATGCTACATACCAAATATCAAGGCCTTAAGGTTTCATCAGAAGATTTTTAAAGATTTTCCTATGAAAAAAACCATTGTGATAAATAGAGCATTTGCTCCTAAAGGAGCAAATGCTCTATTTATCATAATGGTTTCACAAAGTGACTTTTACTGAGTTGTCAAAAGTCGTCAATATGCGGGAAAGGGTTAAGTGTATGTTAGGCAAATTATTGAAACAAAACCATGTGCTGAAGAAAGAGCAAACAAGTTTTTCAGAAAAATGATGTTGCAGCAACTCAATAGAATTAAGTTACAATCTAGTTACAATCTTTTATCCCATTCCCTGATATGTTATTTTCGATTCAACCTCTATGAACAAATCTACTGAAAAGAAGCACTTACAAGAAAAACAGTAGATTTTAAACCATTGTGATAAATAGAGCATTTGCTCCTTTGCTCTATTTATCACAATGGTTTAAAAAAGTGACTTTAACATACATGCATGCATCAAAATGCATCAATATGAGAGAATGGGTTAAGGATGAAGCAAAACTAGTCTTGACATTAAGTAATTAAAATATCTTCCTTTTCAATCTAATTATATATACTATTGCATTAAACATGTTACATATTTATATAAATACACTATATACATTGACATACTATGTTATACAATGATGATCCATGTTATCCCTTGTTCATAAACATACAATGTTTATCAGAAACTATGATCAATTTGAAGTTTTACTTAACCCTTTCCTACATAAATACGCCTTTTTACGCCTCTGTTAAAGTAACTTTTGGAAACTACATGTATTGTGATAAATAGAGCATTAATTGCTCCTTGGGAACAAAATTAATGCTCTATTTTACAATTTATCACAATGGTTTCAGAATTACAAAATTCTAAAAAAATTCTTTTCTCTAGTTGATGCTCCTTTTCGGTAGATTTATTCAAGGAGGTTGGATCTAAAAATAGCCTATGAGGGAATGGGTTAAGAAAAATTCATTCTGGTCCACATTATCAAGCACTTCACTGCCACAGCCTGAATTGTATATTCTGATCTACAGTACTTTAATTAGCAGACAGAGTGGACCTTAGTCAATAAGTTATCATAGGGGCTGTATGATACTGATGTACCCTTTTTGTAAAGACTTAAAAGGGGTGTAAATGTTAAAAGGATAAGGTTACCAAATTTTACTGACATTACATAGCATCATACATTAAAAACAAGATTCAAGGATTGGTGAAGCACCAGGGTCTATAAACCAATGCCCTTTTCAACAAAAATTACTGTGCCTTCATTGTACCCTAGGGGATACACTAGTTAAAGGGACATTAAAAAATGATTAAAAGAGATATTCAGCTCTTATATATATGTATATTGCCATCTGGTTGTCAGTCCTCTTCCTTGTACATGTATACCACTCATGAATACTGTGTTAAATACTCCATAAATACGCAGGGTTGAGCGGTAAATACCGGCCATTCTACACCATTGCAAACAGGGTAGACCCACACCAGATAGCTCCTATACAGAGCTCCAGATAAGATGCACCAATTACATGTTCAGGAATAACTCCTTTATTTCTCCACCAAACCTTATACTATGACCTATCTTCAGAAATCTTCTCGAAGAGACAATTCTATAAAGTGGTCACAGTGTAGGGTTTGGTGGAGAAATGACAATTAAATTAGTATTTGGAAACACACCCTTATCTGTAGCTATATGCCTATAGGAGTTGTCTGATCAGGGTATGTTCTGTTTGCTTATGACATAATATACATCTGGCTCTACAGTTTCTGTTATGGCCAAAAATGCCTGTCTTAATAATGCCATTGCAAAAACTCAACTCATTAATATTCATGATGTCATTATTTCTAACATGAATATTTATGGAGTAAAGACTTAACTGCTATGATCAAAATTTGATCACTATGACATGTCAACTGTGGTTTTTAACAAACTGAGCATCATCTTAATGGGGGATGACCAACAAATACTGGCTGCTTGTGTCCAAAGTAGTTCAGAAGGTTCATTCATTTTTGTTGCTCATTTTACAAAACTTCAGCATAGCTTCTGATAGTCCTTTCTGCTTTTTGATATGTCCAAGTTGTTGAAAAGCATCAAGCTTCAGAGTACTGCCCATCTCTCTCAGCATGTCTAACATATATTCTACTTTCCGTTTAGAATCACCATCATACCGTCTTTGACCAAATTGTTTTGCAATTAACTGGTACATGTGAAAAAGTGGTGACTCGGAAGGGACTTGAACCCAGGGCCTTTGACTTACCATGCCAACACTCTACCTACTGTGCTGTCAAGGTCACACAGTCTAAAGCTTTTCAATGTTCCACCACAATCTTTAACCATTTAATGTTCCATCTGGAGATCAGCAAACACTGGCTGCTTGTAGTTCAGTAGATTTTAATAATTCATATATCACAAAGTCAGCACCAGTTGATCAAGCTTTTCATACATGTACTTAGATGAGTATTGGGAAGTCTTGTCTGGATGTTGATAAAAATGTTTCATCGATTCGCTCTTTGTCAATAAAGCAATATTATTCTCCGTTTTTGTGGCAATTAAAGCAACGTGGGCTCTGTTAGAAAACTGGTATGTCAGGTTCATGATTGTTTGGAATCTTGTTGAAATTACTGTCCCCTGCAAATAAAATTATTTTTTATGATTAAAATATATTTCTTAACCCCCTACACCATAAATATTCATATAACAAATAAATACATGTAGAGGTTATTTCATAGGTGACTAGGGCCTCAGCGATATTGGCATGTCACCTTGAGATTGGCTCTAGGGCTTAAACACGAGGGACTACAGGTATATCAAGGTAAGGGACTATATCACTCTGCGGTCCTAGTCACCTGTGTAACAACCTGTTTATTACATTTGTGGATAAAAAGGGATCTACCAGGTGCAATAGTTTCTCAAAGGATTGAAAGAATCAGACGGTAATGACTATTCTGACGTCAGTTGGATAACGTCAAAATGACAGGGTTTTTTTATTATTAAAAATGGGCATTGCAAAGAGCGGCAAGTGTGCACTTTTTATTTACCTGTATGTGTACCGGACATGTAAATAATCTGAATTGAATCGGGCGAGGATTCAGGATTGTCTTTGTAAAAGCCAGGATTTGGGGACTAATCGGTATGTGTATGAGCACTTGGACAACATTTGCATCATTTATAATGATTATAGCAAAATTAGACCTTTTATCGCTTATTGGGGTTCTGTTGCTATAGACAATAGATTTAGAATGTTATCTTGGCAGCTGGCACAAAATCAGTTATTGGCCCCGTCGCTAGGTCTGTATTGGCCTGCTCAGACAACACCACTCCATTTTTCAAATTATATTGGACCATTTTTAACGTAAAAATGTTACTATTTATAGTAACAAATATAATAAATAGAGGTTATTACACGGGATGACTAGGGCCTCAACGTGATATTGTCCCGCCACCTTGATATTGGCCTAAGGGCCTAAGCCTGAGGGTCTATATCAAGTTAAGGGCCAATATCACGCCGCGGTACAAGCCAGCCGTGTAATAACCTGTTTATTACATTTGTAAAACATTGATGAACATTTTAGCAGATCAGATATAGAGCAGACAGTATTTCTCAGCATGAAAACGGTGTTAAAAACTCAACTGAGGGAATGGCGCTATCCTGACATCATTTGGATGACGTCAAATTGACGGTTTTACACTATCCGAACAATGGGCGATGGAACTAGCGACTAGAGTAGATGTCACTTTACTGGTATGTGCACGGTGCATTTGAATAAATCTGAATCAAATCCGGCGAGGATCGTGGTTTGGAAATTGGGGCTTATCGGTACATGTACGAGCACTTCGACAACATTTGCAGCATTGGAGCAGAATAAGAATCAGTTATTGGCCCGTCGCTAGGTCTGTACATGCCCGCTCGGAGAATTCCACTTTCGACTGATATTGGACCATTTTGAGTGTTAAAATGATACTATTTATACATGTAGTAACAAATGTAATAATTACATTTATACTGGATATTAACTGAATGTTTATAATGGCACTATGAACAATTCTGTTTTAATCATACTAGAAACTGTAGAATCGTCTAATCTTTATTATTTCATAAGCAAACAAAGCAGACCCTGATCAGAGAGCTCTTATAGACACTGTCTGATATGGATAGATGCTGTTTGCAAAGGCATTAACCCTTTCTCTCAAATAAAATTCATTTGCAAACAGAGTAGACCCAGATCAGGTTCTTCTCTCATTGCTAACCGAATTCATTAGACCTTTTCCTTTACTTTCCAAAATGTCTACAATGTTCCACCTTCCATATTTCATTACTATTTTGTTCATGAATATTCAGTAGGTATTGAAATTTGATATAAACATAGAACTGGGAAAGGGTTAAGAGGTCTATTAATGGAGTATGTATCAGTAAATGACTATAAAACATTTTACATTTAAAATTGTACAGATCATTCACCTTTTTTCACAAGTGCATATTACCAGGATAACAACAATATAGAAAGGCTTTGTACAATCCTTCTTCAGATTTCACTATGTCGATAATTTAAGCCTTTCTCTGTTTAAAATTAAATTTAACCTTTTCCCTCATATAGACACATTTTCACGCATCTGCAAACAGAGTATAGGAGCTGTCTGATCAGGGTCGGCTCCGTTTACTTATGGTGTAATAAAACTCCCAACCAATATAGATCTGATTCAACAGCTTCTGTCTCGGCCAGAATCTCATGTGTTCATATACCATTATAAAAACTAATCTTATTAATATTCATGACATCATTATTTCTTACATGAATACATTGTACACAACAGAGAAAGGGTTATGGATTAATAATGGCATATTGATATTATTAGATCAATTTTTAAAATTGCATTTTAACAAATGACATTTTGGTATAGACAGAAACTGTAGGTAGTGTTTCATAATCGACTGATTGTCTTAATCGATCATCGGATATAATCAGACAGACCACTTCAATTAATCATCGATTATACAATCGAAATGAGAAATTTCAATTTTGAGTACAAATTTAGTAATGAAAATCTTAAAATTGACAATAAAAAACCAACAGATTTTATGTTTTTGATTTTAATTGCACATCTGAAGATAAATACATACATTACTAATGTAGTAATGTGTTTTCATACATTTTATATCAGAAACAATATAGCTATTTTAGATAAAATATAATAATTTTTTTATTTCTATTAATCGATTATTTGATTTTGTAATCGATTATCTATTAAATGAGCACTTTCGATCAATCATCGGAAATAACTGATCATCGATTAAACACTAACTGTAGGAACATAGAATCTGATCTGTATAACACCATAAACAAACGGAGCAGACCCTGATCAGACAGCTCAAATAGGAGGGCTCCGCGCCATCTGATAAGGGTTTACCTTGTTTACAAATGCGTGAAAATGCGTTTATATGAGGGTAGGGGCTATGCTGAACTGTCAGTGGGGCACTACAACAGATGAGACAGAGATGTACTAACTACTCTCATCAGAATCTGTACTGTTTGCCATATACTTATTTATATTATTTCATTCATGAGCAATCAAACCAGACCCTGATCAGATGAGATCCCAGGTCGTTTCGGACCCAATCTGTTTCGGCCTTGGTTGTATTGGCCTTGGTCGTTTCGGCCACAATTGGGGCCGAAACGACCAAGGATTACGTGGAATATATCAGCAATGGACATCAAATTTTATTTAAGCAAAATCTGTTCTTTGTTTCAGAAAATTGACAATTGACAAGAAATAAAGAAAGCGAAGATTGCAATATCCAGTCAGATTGAATAGTTCCTATAATTATGTCAGAAATGTTTGTGTAGTACTATTGCACTTAGTTGTTCCTCAACAAGCCCCATCTGTTTCTACCTTATATGAAGCAAATAAACCCATGAGAATAAAGTGTTTAATATTTGCTAAAAAAATGCTGCAAATACTGCAAATTGCTTAAGTTTGTAATTATATAATGTTTTTGTAAACTCTTATTGAAATATTTTGTTGAATCCACGAAATAGACTAAAATAACGTTTCTCATTATCAAGCAACAAGGCCGAAACGACCAATGCCGAAACGGATTGGGTCCGAAACGACTAAGGACCGAAACGGATTGGGTCCGAAACGTCCCGACTCCCATCATCGGTTTGCAAAAACGTAGAAAGGCATATTTATGGAGGAATGTAGCCGAAGGGGTTTAATTTAAAGTCTCTAGGGGGGTTAATGAGTTAAAACTAAAATATAAAATAGCTCAGGCGCTGCAAATCTTCTTATCTACATGACAGACATTGTTGTAACTCGGGGATTCACCGATAATCGTGTCACGAGTGATTCTGTTAGATAATTATTTTCTTCTTGAAAGTCATAGCAGAACTATTAATAGATACTATTGTATCTTCATGTACTTACGATATTCGAGCTCGTCCAAAATGCGGGTCTGGTAAAAGAAATTCTGTGTAAAGTCAATTCTACACTCGCTTTGTTGATGGCTGACAAGTCACGTGATATTCAAAATGGCGGCGACCAATTAATCAAAAATAAATTCGTGTATAAGTGTGCATAAAAAAACCGATATAATAAATATCGCCTCATTTGAACAATATTCGTCATTTTTGTTGAAGAAATAATCCAATACAGTAAATGCTTGTCTTAAAACGCGGTCCACATTCGTACTTTTTGTAATAAATTGAGCTAAATACCGAACTACATTGAAAGTTTGAGTAAATCGTTTTGTGAGGCCCGGCTGATTTACTGTCGCAGATTCGGTAGAATTAGTGTCTGTGTTACCACACAGACACTAATAAATAAAACTAGCCTTTGTTTCACAGGCATTGTCGCATTCATAATGCCCTTCTTCATGCTTGAAACATATTTTTATTGTTGTTCTCATTACAGCTGACTTGTATAAATAGCTGGTATAATTGGACACTTGATTGCATGACATTGCAATGGCACTTTCCTGATGCAGCTACAAAGACTTTAAACGTGTGCCGTTCCAGTGAGAATAAGATATGACAGATCAGTTTCTATTTTTACCTTTACATTTTCCCTGTGGAATATCCATGTAGAAAATAATGACATGAATATTCATTAGCTGAATTTGTCTAAGGGTGTATGTACACATGTATTTTTGGTATTCGCAGAAATTGCAGAATCATATCTTTATAATGTCATAAGCAAACAGAACACCTTGATCAGATGGCAACTCAGGAGAGGAGTTTCTGATCTGGGCCTACTCTATTTGCAAATGCATGAAAACAATATAAAGGAAGGGGTTAATAACACAGTATGCAATTCTCCGGAATGTACGCCTTTTGACACCGCTGTAAAAGTCACTTTTTGAAAGCATTGTATTTATCACAATAGCTTCAAAACTACACAATTCTAAACGAACCCTTTTCTCTAGTAAATGCTCCTTTTTAGTAGATTTATTCAAAGTGGTTGGGTCTAAAAATGGCATATGAGGTAATGGGTTAAGCTACATGTATTGGTGTCTATTTCTAATCTTAGAATAAGCATTATTGCTACCAATGAGATATTCATGGAGTTTCTTGAAAAAAATGTTTTCTTTCTGAAGTTTGTATCAAAAGTTGTTTTTCAAGTTTATGCTGAAGAGCTTTTTTTTGCTGAAAAGAGGACCTTTTCCCAGTTATGGATTTCAGTATGGACATCTATTGAACATCTGATTTCTGGTCACGTTTCCCATTGATTTCGCTATGTTGTACTTAACTATATAGGAAATGAGTAAAACGTATGTGCAAGCTTACATCTGTTGTAGATCAGATATTAACCTTTTTTTCAAAACCAAGAGTAGAATTTGAACCTTTCCCTATTCATGAAAGACATAATGGCATCGTGAATATCTACTAGCTGAAGTTTCATAGTGTAAATTTTTCAAAGAAATGTTTTACATTGACAAAAACTGTAAAATCAGATTTATTTCATGTCATATACAAACCCTGATCAGACGGCTCCACTTGGAGTCATCTGAATTTGGTCAACTCTGTTTGTAAAGACAAACAAGTGTATATAAGAGAGAGGTTTAATATCAGTTTTACATTAAACTGTGGAGAATTTGTGATGGTAGTACAGTGGAGAAACTGTTATTCTTTCCCACTTAGTGCGTTTCAAACGCGTTTTAAACCCGTTTAAAACCCGTTTAGTATATTCACTTACAAACGCGTTTGTAAACGCGTTTAAACTCACTTATAAGTTAATCGTCAATATATTGTTCCACAGGGCATATTGGGTGTTTAAACAACGTTAATAATGGTAATTTCTCATTTTTTACTTTAAAAGTTCCTTATATATACCTAAAGTTGTGCGGATTGTGTTTTCTAAAGAGTTATATCTCAGTAGATCGTTAAATTAGACGATTTGTATTTCGTTTAAATAAACAGTGATACTTTTTGTTCCAACCGAAAGGAATCGCACGTTATGTACTTCTGCTTCGTTTTGAGTGGTAGAATGGTAATTTGTGCTGTCTATGGGTGTAGCCCTGCCTATGGGTGTAGCTCCAAATCCGACAGAGTTTAAATAGGATTATTTAAATTACCAAAGGACGAGCAGTTCAAGAAAACGTCCACGATGTGAACGTCTAGGGAATGGGATTGTTTGTTCGATTTTATTCTTCCACATTTTTTTCAGCGGTTAGCTGTCTATTTTCACTTTTGTTCTAGTTTTCCACCAATCAGAAACTATGTTACATTGTAATTTGCATATGACCTACTATTATTTTCTAGTAAACCGTACTTTCATTAGTTAATCCCTTGACTGGCATACAGCCTTTTTATAATGCCTCTACACATGGCCAAACTGAATGTAGGACGTTTCGGCATAGGAAGTTTCGCCCCGGATGTTTCGACCCAGGACGTTTTGGCCATCTATTTATTCGGCCTATGACGTTTCGGCAAAAATTGAAAATTTGTATTAAAAAGCAAAAATTGAATAATCAAAATCATTAAATAACTATCTATTTAAATATTGATATGTGGTCCATCATTTCGTGTGTGGCTCTCCCTGTTTGACTATTTTTCCATATTATACAGATCAGGATATTAGCTAAGCAGGTGACATATTCACACTTACTCAACCTGGGTACAATGGGTGATAAAGAGGTGCTTTCAAATACTATAGTCACATTGTTTAGTCATTAAAACAGCCCCAGACCACATAACACATTACTAATGATTTACTATCCAAGTTTCCAAGTTTATTTGTATAAATGCACAAGTCCCAAACAATGTGGGAGACATCAGCATAACATTTATACATTTTCAAATACAATAAATGTCACGTACATAATAAAAAGTGCACAAAACAGTAATGCCGGGAAACAGATATACCTACAGTTATATATGGCAAGGGGGTGGCAGCCAGTCCATGATCGGCCAAGATGGTGATCAGTGGACCGCGTTGCCTTGTCCGAGTCGATCTAAATAAGATAAAGGAGCAACTAGCTGGGATTAACTTTCCATAGTAAGTATCCATTCTTTCTATAATAACCACTGTTTCTAAAGACAAAAATGATTCTAGCAACAAATTAATTTTACATCTGTCAGCTGGCTTTCTGTTCCCCACTCCGAACTAGTAAACAGAGTACCGTGCGCTCTCGATGGGGGTAGGGGTGGATCATCATCATAATGCTGGTCTAACCCCACGAAACGAAAGCTGCTAGACGAGCATGATGATTACTTTCACCAAAATAAATTTTTAGTATAAACGACTGTGTTTTACAGAAACATGTATCCCCAACCCGAAAGCTTTGCACCCGCTTTCGACAAGGGCGAGTACGAGACAAATAACCTACAAAGTATACATTGTGTACATATAAACCTATGTGTACGGACTCGTACATTTACACATATATGAGAACGCATATGTATACACATAGACCTATACACACATGACTGAAAATAATATACACAAAACACATAGATCACTCTCTACCTCTGTACATGTATACATACATCACATTTCTGCAAATGCAACCATTTCCTTACAGGAAGGACTTTCCGAAGGACAGGTAGTTGCCCACTGCAGGACTGAAGTAACGCAGGTAACTCCCAGCTCCAGCCTGCACTGAGCTACCGCCTGTCTAAAAGATTGTAACCGGACCATCTTTCGAGTGGTCGTTACAGCAGGGTCATTCTGTATAAGTACTTGTATCTGTTTGAGTTAAATGAGTACAACAGTCAATTAAATACAGTTTAGTTGGGTGAAATATTGCATTATTCTACCACAAAACCTACTGAAATTTTCTTGTTGACACAAACTACTACAGTTGATGAGTTGAATGAATTTTGCCATGCACGGCCTGTTCCTATAGTATTCATCTATATATTTTACTCTAGTGTCTTGGAATAATGGACAAGCATTCAGTTTTGATTTTAGTCTTGGTCCAAACTGTTTGCCACTCACTTTATGCTTTTTGTTTTCAGTCAAAATGTTGTTTAGTTCAACTTTTGGTGGATTCAAATACATGTACAATACTGTAGTCACATAGTTGTTTATTACCATGACCGGTAAAACAATATGAATTATTTATTACTTTGGTCATTATCAAAACTAGAGTATATAATACATAAACAATATTACTGAATAAAACTATATAGATCTATTATTCTCAAAAGGTGTGGATCAATTTTGACTATTCAATTTTTGGTGTGTCATACTTTATATCAGTTCCTAACCTATATCGTACTTATCACCTCATGGTAATGATTGCTGAGCATTATTGCCAGTTTGCCAAAACCACTATTAAACTTTTAAACATTTATTATCATTTTGCTATCAATTTAATACCACATTTGATCACATCCACTTTGACGAACAGGTAGTTTGCCGAAACCACCATAATTCACAGGCAATGCTATAGGAAATAAAGAAGAAATGTTGTTTAGTATATTAGAGTAGTGGCATTAATAGTATTAATTACTATCCCCGACCACAGCACCAATTAAGGCTCTGGTTATTCGCTCTCTGTGATATAAAGCTACTTACTGAAGGCTATTGTTACGGCTCTATCACCTGGCGCTTTGGATCGAGTAGTAGGTTGAGATAGCTAACTTTATATTGCTTTAAAAATACATGTATATTCAGTTAATGGTGTCACTAATGATGATGCACACGCGTCAATTAATGCGTTGATCCAGGCTATAGATAAATACCTTTCTTTAAGTAATTACAGCATCTGCACAAACAAAAACTAAATTCTGTATGTTTTATTTAAAGTGTATTCAATTAGTTATCTTCATATCAATATAAATATACATACTTTCAAGTAAATTTTTATAATAGGTAAAATGAAGAACTAACTTCAGATAGTTTTAAAAAAATACTTTGACATTGTACATTTTAATAGTGATTTCCTATAAAAGTAACTTGATTTTTTCCATAATTGCTTATTCTACTCCAAGTCATTTCCATTGCATGCTTCTCTGCTAGTATAATTACAAGCAACCCTTCATAGATTTAGTTCCCTGTACTAACAGAATCTCGAAACATTGAAATTAAGTTGGCAGAGATTTAATATCATTATTGTTTTATACATTATGTCAATATTTGAATGCCGCTGAATATCTTTTTAAAAGATATTTCTTGTTTATATTGGATCAGCTTACGTTGTGTATCGATGGCTGTTTTCAGTGAACTTTATACTACAGAAAATAGTGCAGCCAATTATTAGAGTCTACAATTATAAAAAAAGGATATGCTACATTATTTTATAAATGTGACTTTAGAGGTTAGCACTGTACGTTAATGGCCCTTTTCGTCATGGGAAATTATTCTATTCAAACTTTTGTTAACAGCGTAAACCTAAATCACGCAGAAACTGTCTGATCAGGATCTGCTCTGATTGCTTAGTCCGTAGACTTATTTCTTTAGATTCGATCATGGTTGTCTAGCGTCTCTGAAATCCCTGTAAATGAATATGCACGAGGTCATGAAATCTTTTAACAAATATTCTTAAGAGAAAAAAGGATTAATAAATACAAGTTAGCTCTGTTGACAGCAGACACCAAATTTGCTTTACAATCAATTCCCAATCCTTCTCGTATTATATAAACGGCTTCACGCGCGTTTGCAAATAGAGTAGATCCAGATCGGAAGTTCCTGTAGGAGCTATCTGATCAGGTTCTGCTCTGATGTTTATGAAATTTTGTTGATCTAATCCTATAGTTTCTGTCAGGGCCATGGATCCCTTTGAAAAATTAGCATTTTGAAAAAAAGGCGTTAGATCTGAAGGAAAATTTGTGTAAGAAATAATGATTTCATGGAGAAAGGCGTTAGATCTCCATGAATATTTGTGTAAGAAATAATGATTTCATGGAGATCGAGTTTTTGTAATAATACATGAGTACAGGAAAGTTTGGCTATGACAGTAATTGTACGTATATTATTTCATAAGCAAACCGACAAGACCCTGCTCAGTGATCAGGGAGCTACAACAGAAGCTGTCTGATCTGGATCTACTCTGTTTGTAAATCTGTTTCATTACGTTTGATCTGGGTCTACTGTGTTTGCATTGACATAAACAGGCACGTACGTTGAGTGAAGGGTTTATAGTCGTGAAGTGATTTAATCACACATAATTTTTCATCAGGGAAATAGTTTATCATAAATATGATCCTTTTTGCCATTTTGGAACATGGACAATATTGACCATAAATCCAAAGGAAAAAAAGTAATTCTGGATTACTGAATTGTTAATTGGGCGCGTTTTATAGTTTTATTCTAGCTATAGTTTCAGCCAAAGCAAAAACCTGCTTTCATTTTTACCATAAAAAAAATCAGCTAATAAATATTCATGATAAACAAGCACCAAGCGTACATTACTGGGGTAAGCCACCACCTACAGTGTCACCAATCAAGCAAGACAGGAAATTGTGACAATGTCCAATGCAGATTAAAGACACCACACTGTGAATGTTGTTTTAACAACTTCGCAATGTATTCATTGCGCCCAGGGAGTCAGATAATTGAATCAGTGCCAAAACAAAGACAGGGTATTTTCAATTTTGAAAACAGAATTATTTAAGTATATCTTTTTAGTTATAGAAACCAAAATTGAAATCTGTTTTGTAAATATCTGAAACCAGACCAGTCCACAAATAATATATATGGGGATGTATATGTCTCAAACTGTTTGTGGTTTTTGATAGATATGAAGTATACCACAGTGCTGTATACTTCATATGTATCAAAAACACAAACAGTTTGTTTGAACGGGACAAATTTGTGAAGTTAATGATAGATCAATCAGTAGACATGGTAAAATTTAAGGTGTGAATTTGGCCACCAATTATGATAATGGCACAAATTTTGAAAAGTTTAGGGTGAGTTAATCGGTTTACGGACATTTGCCCCCCCGGACACTTGCCCCCCGGACCTTTGCCCCCCTATTTTGGCATGGGCGGACATTTGCCCCCCTGGTGTTTTAGCCTGGGCGGACATTTGCCCCCTGACACTTCCCCCCTGTTTGACTTGGGCGGACATTTGCCCCCCTAACGGTTTAGCTTGGGCGGACATTTGCCCCCCTGCTAATTTTCTCGAGGACGGACCTTTGGTCATTTTTGCATCAGCATCCCTAAAACATTTTATAGGAAGTTGGGCATTTAAAACAACAAAGTGTTTATATATAAAAATTACCTTCAAATAGCAACTAATCATGCATGGGGTTTCCCAAGCTTTTACAAACGAGTTTAATTGAGGCCTCTATTTACCTTTTTTGCAATGATTTGATGCGTGTAAATATCCTCAGTATTTAATTCGGCAGCCATTTGCAAAAATTGTAAACACAGAGGTTATATTAGTGCAGAAAAGGGTGTGTTCCAAATCAAATGATTCTGCGACATCAAATGTGACCTTTCATTTTCTGAAAACGGTGACCTTTCATTTTCTGAAAACACTGACAGCCATATTTATTGTTTTAACACACAAAGGTGTATGCAGCAGAACGTGACCTTTCACTTATTGTCATTATGTTGTTATGTGTTAAAAACACAAGTGTTAATTGGATTAGGGGTTTGACTAGCCCAAAGGCAGTGGAAAATTCTACACTTACGCAATTCATTTACTGTCAAGTGTCGGCTTAGCTTTTATGATAAATATTTGTTTGATTCACACGTCGCAATTTTTAACAATAAATAAAACAAGATCTGGATCTGGAGGTGATAAGTATACATCTGTTTGTTATTTGAATACAAAATTACTGATTTAACAACAAAAAAGTAATTTACTTAACTTAGATCTAAGCAATTATTTAAAATAGCTACATTTCTGTATTAGAGCAATTTCTAATGAACCTGAATGGAAGTCTCTGGGTTTTCTGAGATCGAGTAACACAATACATGTGGTGGCAAGACTCAGGGGGGCAAATGTCCGCCCAAGTCAAACCACTAGGGGGGCAAATGTCCGCCCAAGACAAACAGGGGGCATATGTCAGGGGGGCAAATGTCCGCCCAAGCTAAAACACCAGGGGGGCAAATGTCCGCCCATGCCCAAATAGGGGGGCAAAGGTCCGGGGGGCAAGTGTCCGGGGGGGCAAATGTCCTAGAATCGAGTTAATCTAACAAAAAGTAAAGCCTATGACTACTAATATTGAGATGTCAATCGTTTTCATTCAAGACAAAATTAAACTGAAAGTAGTTTTGACCATATAAATACAAATGTAAATATTTGGTTAACTTACTAATTCCAGATTATAGGCTGACGCAACCGATTTCAGGATGAATTTCTGGAAAAACTGATCTCGTCCGGTGTTTGTTTGAAAAATGACACACGTATTAGAACTAGCTTGTTCGGGCGAATTAATAAACGCTGGATAGGGTAGTGCTTGGAATAAGTTGTTGGGGCGGAGCTTCAAATCGTTAGCTATTGTTTGATTGGGTGTTAATTGGAGAGATTATTGACACGTCAGGGACAGCATTAGATTTATCTAATCCTAGACATGTTATATCAATTTCGGCTTTTATTTTGAGCAATATATGAAAGACCCTTTTTCCCCATACCTTTCGTTTTTTTACTTTTTCGTATAATTGATCGGTCTCGATAATGACAGAGGTATGCCGAATGAAACGCACTTATATACGCAAAAACCGCTTACAAACGCGTTTGTATGCACAAACGGGTATATCGTTTAGTTTGCGCATCGTTTGCACACGCGTAAGCATAAACGGGAAAGAATAACAGTTTCTCCACTGTAATAGTCAGATATAGATGTATAAAGCAAATGTTTCAAAAACAGTATATTCTGTTGCTGAAATCACCGTTTATGAACCATCCATGTTTTTGTAAATCTGTCAGACATATACAAAAACAATTTATTCGATTAGCTGAACAGAAATCTCGGTGTTAACGTGATAAACGTTGTTAACGCGGATTTACTTGGAATAGTGAAAGAATATATCGGCAAATAATAATTTCCTGAATTAATCGCCATAACACCCCCCCCCCCCCCCCGCCCCTCCAAATGTCTCATCGGATTTACATCGATCTCAAAAACGGCCCTTGGAGAAACGAAATCCGCGGAAAATTCTCACCCCTGTGACATACATGTATTCAAAGAAAATTAGTCCCAGCTCTGGAATCACAACAGCCTGGGAAATTTGGTATACGGATTTTTTCTGTCAGTTATATCAAATCCACCCAAGGTATGATTTGTCGTTTTCATCGCCATGGCTTTACATGGAATTCAATTGTTTAACAAAAATGAAGCAAGACCGCAAAAGGAATATTTCTGTAAATTCATCATTGGCTAAGGTGCTCTAGATCATAAGATGAGATGTTTGAGTAAAGTGTTGACCGCAGATACAACTCATTCCTTCCTAGACTATTTTTAGACCCAACCTCTTTGAATAAATCTTCCGAAAAGAAGCATTAAGTATAGAAAGGGAGAATTTTAGTTTTGAAACCATTGTGATAAATAGAGCATTTGCTCCTATGGACCAGGGCCGGTTTTGAGATCCTATGGAGCAAATGCTCTATTTATCACAATGGTTTCAAATTGTGACTTTTACAGAGGCGCCAAAATGTGTGACTAGGAGGAAATGTGTTAACTCACCATGAGAACTTCACACACAGGTGTGCTATAAACAATGAACGCCCAATTCCCATCTTTAAAAATAATAAAAACAATGTAGAAATGCTATAAATATACTTTATTTCTGAAAAGGTCATAATTATTATATCTATCATCATGAAAAATGCATCCAGGTACTATTTCAGTATTGTACAATGTCTTACAGTGGACTAGTTAAGGTATTATCACATTAATCAAATAAATGCCCAGTCACCACAGTGAGGATGTCATAACAAAATAAAACAAGAGATGTTTGTAAAACATGTATACCCCCCCCCAGACCCCCTGACCTTTGATCTAGTGACCTCAACTATAGAGGTCATCTAGCGGTCATGACTAATCACCACAGCAACTTTGAAGATCCTAAGCCAAACCACTGATCATTTACTGATCTGAAAACATTTCACATATTAAGGTCATGGTGACCTTGTCCTTTGACCTAGTGACCTCAACAACTATAGGGGTCATCAAGTGGTCACAACCAACTACTACCACAGCAAGTTTGAAGATCCCGATCCAAACCATTGAGCAGTTATTAATTGGAAACCATTTCATCAGTTAAGGTCATGATGACCTTGATCTTTGACCTAGTGACCTCAAAATCAATAGGGGTCATCTAGTTGTCATGACCAACCACCACAGCAAGTTTGAAGATCCTAAGCCAAACCCTTGAGCAGTTATTGATCGCAAACCATTTCACCAGTAAAGGTCATGGTGACCTTGACCTTTGACCTAGTGACCTCAAAATAATAGGGGTTATCTACTGGTCATGACCAACCACCACAGCAAGTTTGAAGATCCTAAGCCAAACCCTTGAGCAGTTATTGATCGCAAACCATTTCACCAGTTAAGGTCAGGGTGACCTTGACCTTTGACCTAGTGACCTAAAAAACAATAGGGCTCATCTAGTTGTCATGACGAACCACCTAAGCAAATTTGAAGATCCTAAGCCAAACCCTTCAGCAGTTATTGATAAGAATAAATTTTACAAGTTAAGGTCATGGTGACCTTGACATTTGACCTCAAATACAATAGGGGTCATCCAGTTGTCATGACCAACTACCGCAGAAAGTTTAAAGATTCTAAGCCAAACCCTTGAGCAGTTATTGATCGGAAACCATTTGACCAGTTAAGAGCATGGTGACCTTGATCTTTGACCTCGTGACCTAAAAAGCAATAGGAGTCATCTAGTGGTCATTACCAACCACAACAGCAAATTTGAAGATCCTAGGCCAAACCCTTGAGCAGTTATTGATCGCAAACCATTTCACCCTTTAAGGTCATGGTGACCTTGACCTTTGACCTAGTGACCTAAAAAACTATAGGACTCATCTAGTTGTCATGACCAACCACCTAAGCAAATTTGAAGATCCTAAGCCAAACCCTTGAGCAGTTCTCAAAATCAATAGGGGTCATCCAGTGGTCATGACCAACTACCACAGCAAGTTTGAAGATTCTAAGCTAAACCCTTGAGCAGTTATTGATCGGAAACCATTTAAGGTCATGGTGACCTTGACCTTTGACCTAGTGACCTCAAAATCAATAGGGGTCATCTAGTGGTCATGACCAACCACCACAGCAAGTTTGAAGATCCCAAGCCAAACCCTTGAGCAGTTATTGATTGGAAACTATTTCACCATTTTAGGTCATGGTGACCTTGACCTTTGACCTAGTGACCTCAAAAACAATAGGGGTCATCTACTTGTCATGACCAACCACCACAGCAAGTTTGAAGATTCTAGGCCAAGTCGTTTATTAGTTATCGTTCGGAAACCATCGATCTACCGACCGACCGACCGACATGTGCAAAGCAATATACCCCCATTTTTTCAAAAGGGGGGTATAATTAATACAGCATACAAATTTAAGGGTCTACTGCAAAACTGTCATAACCCTTTCCTTCATATAAACGCATTTTCACGCATTTGCAAACAGAGAAGACCCAGATCAGACGGCTCAGGGTCTGCTCTGTTTGCTAATGGAATTTGATAGATCGGTTTCTTTAGTTTCTAAAATGGTCAGACTGTTCCACCTTCAATATTTCATTGTAACTATTTTGTTCATGAACATTCAGTGGGTATTGAAATTTGGAATAAACATAGAACAGGAAAAAGGGTTAAGGGCCGACAGCAAAACTTTCGTAACTACAATGTATGAGAGGAATTACAAAAAGTGTGGATCCAGATTAGACTCCGAGTAAGACAGTGTCTCATCAGGACCAAAACTGTTTGACTCCCTGATAGGGTTTTCAATGAAAAATTAAAGTAAAACAAGAGATGTTTGTAAAACATGTATACCCCCCAGACCCTCTGACCTTTGATCTAGTGACCTCAACTAGGTCATCTAGTGGTCATGACTAATCACCACAGCAACTTTGAAGATCCTAAGCCAAACCACTGATCATTTATTGATCTGAAAACATTTCACAAGTTAAGGTCATGGTGATCTTGACCTTTGACTTAATGACCTCAACAACTATAGCGGTCGTCTAGTGGACATGACCAACTACCACAGAAAGTTTTAAGATCCCGAACCAAACCATTGAGCAGTTATTAATTGGAAACCATTTCATCAGTTAAGCTCACGATGACCATGGTCTTTGATCTAGTGACCTAAAAAACAATAGGGGTCATCTAGTGGTCATGACCAACCACCACAGCAAGTTTGAAGATCCTAAGCCAAACCCTTGAGCAGTTATTGATCGTTAACCATTTCACCAGTTAAGGTCATGGTGACCTTGACCTTTAACCTAGTGACCTAAAAAACAACAGGGCTCATCTAGTTGTCATCACCAACCACCTAAGCAAATTTGAAGATCCTAAGCCAAACCCTTGAGCAGTTATTGATCAGAAACCATTTTAGCCGTTAAGGTCATGGTGACCTTGACCTTTGACCTAGTGACCTCAAAAACAATAGGGGTCATGACCAACTACTGCAGCAAGTTTGAAGATTCTAAGCCAAACCCTTGAGCAGTTATTGATCGGAAACCATTAAACCAGTTAAGGCCATGGTGACCTTGACCTTTGACCTAAAAAACAATAGGGGTCATCTCATGACCAACCACCACAGCAAGTTTGAAGATCCTAAGCCAAACCCTTGAGCAGTTATTGATCGAAAACGATTTCACCAGTTAAGGTCATGGTGACCTTGACCTTTGACCTAGTGACCTCAAAAACAACAGGGCTCATCTAGTGGTCATGACCAACCACCACAGCAAGTTTGAAGATCCTAAGCCAAACCCTTGAGCAGTTATTTATCGGAAATTATTTCACCAGTTAAGGTCATGGTGACCTTGACCTTTGACCTAGTGACCTAAAAACAACAGGGCTCATCTAGTTGTCATGACCAACCACCTAAGCAAATTTGAAGATCCTAAGCCAAACCCTTGAGCAGTTATTGATCAGAAACCATTTTATCAGTTAAGGTCATGGTGACCTTGACCTTTGACCTAGTGACCTCAAAAACAATAGGGGTCATCCAGTGGTCATGACCAACTACCACAGCAAGTTTGAAGATTCTAAGCCAAACCCTTGAGCAGTTATTGATCGGAAACCATTAAACCAGTTAAGGTCATGGTGACCTTGACCTTTGACCTCAAAAACAATAGGGGTCATCTAGTGGTCATGACCAACCACCTAAGCAAATTTGAAGATCCTAAGCCAAACCCTTGAGCAGTTATTGATCAGAAACCATTTTATCAGTTAAGGTCATGGTGACCTTGACCTTTGACCTAGTGACCTCAAAAACAATAGGGGTCATCCAGTGGTCATGATCAACTACTACAGCAAGTTTGAAGATTCTAAGCCAAACCCTTGAGCAGTTATTGATCGGAAACCATTTAACCAGTTTAGGTCATGGTGGCATTGACCTTTGACCTAGTGACCTCAAAAAACAATAGGGGTCATCTAGTGGTCATGACCAACCACCACAGCAAGTTTGAAGATCCCAAGCCAAACCCTTGAGCAGTTATTGATCGGAAACTATTTCACCATTTTAGGTCATTGTGACCTTGACCTTTGACCTCAAAAACAATAGGGGTCATCTACTTGTCATGACCAACCACCACAGCAAGTTTGAAGAGTCTATGCCAAGTCGTTTTTTAGTTATCATTCGGAAACCATCGATCTACCGACCGACCGACCGACAGACCGACAGACCGACCGACCGACATGTGCAAAGCAATATACCCCCATTTTTTCAAAAGGGGGGTATAATAAATCCTACAAACGTATAGTTGTCTGGTTACCTGAAGTCCAGATAAGATGTGTAAATACATTCTAAAGAATATCTCCTATATTTCTCCACCAATCCTATGTTGTGTCCACTCCTTAGAGTGAGTGAGTTGGGTTTTAACGTCCGACCAACAGTATTTCAGTTATTTGCAGACGGCACCCGCATGAGACAAGTTATAGTGCTGCCTCACTGGAATACCCCTGCCGCAGGTACATGGCAAGGGCACCCCACCCAGTCACATTATCCTGACACCGGGCCGACCAGTCCTAGAACTACACCTTTAATGTCGAGCGTTGACAAGGGAGCTACTAGTACCAACTTTTAACGACTTTTGGTCTGTCGCGGCCGGGGATCGAACCCACGACCTTCCGTACCGCCACTCCTTAGAATCATCTCCTTGAGACGACTCTACAGAGTGGTCACAGCATAGGGTTTGGTGGAGAAACGACGAATTTAGTATTTTAGTATGCACGTTTGTCTGTTGCTTCTGTTGTTTACCCTAGAGCATTCAGCTACTAGACAAAGTTACATGGAAATCCCATGTAGAGCCAGAAACAGTTTTACCCTGCTAATCAATCTCATTAAGCTCAGCAATCATTTTTCAAGAGTCAAATTTATTCATCTGCCTAAATAAAACAAGAGGGCCATGATGGCCCTAAATCGCTCACCTGGTTACTATAGATATATGCATACACTATATTTCTATGTAAAAACTAGAGGTTTTTGTCACAAAAACGGATGTCTCCCCTCTAATAAAAACAATATGTAAAGGGAAATCAGTAAAAATGTTATGGTCTTGATGAATGATACTTCCCCTCATTATGCGCTTTCCACACTACATTTTTCAAGAAGAAAATTATAACAGCTAATAACTCCAAAAATACTGATACCAGATTTATGGCCCTTGTGCATGACACTTACTTTTCATCATGCTCTTTCCAAAAATAAAATGTCATTCCAATAGCATCAGTCGAACAGGAGTTATTGATCGGCCAAAAAATGTAACAAAGGGCAATAACTCCAAAAGTATTGAAGCCAGAATTATGGTCCTTGTTCATGACACTTTCTCTCATCATGCTCTTTCCATGTATGAAGTTTCAATACGATGGCAAGAGCCATGTAGGAGTTATCGTCCGGACAAGAAAGAATTAAACAAATGTACAAGGGGCAATAACTCTAAATTTATTGAAGCTCGAGTTAAGGATCTTATGCATGACACTTTCTCTTATCATGATCGTTCCATGTATGAAGTTTCAATCCAATGGCATGTGTCACATAGGAGTAATCATCCGGACAAAAAATTGTGATTTTTTTTACAAAGGGCAGTAACTCCAATATTAGAGAAGCCAGAGTTATGGACCTTGTGCGTGACACTTCCTCTCGTTATGATCTTTCCATATATGAAGTTTCAATCCAATGGCATGAGCCATATAGAAGTTATCGTCCAGACAAAAAAGTGTGAATGTTTTTACAAAGGGCAATAACTCCTATATTAGTGAAGCCAGAGTTATGTACCTTCTGCATGACACTTCCTCTCATTATGCTCTTTCCATATATGAAGTTTCAATCAACTGGCATCAGGCATATTGAAGTTATTGTCTGGACAAAAAATTGTGATATTTTTTTTACAAAGGGCAATAACTCCAATATTAGTGAAGCCAGAGTTATGGACCTTGTGCATGACACTTCCTCTCGTCATGATCTTTCCATATATTAAGTTTCAATCCTATGGCATGAGCCATATAGGAGTTATCGTCCGGACAAAAAAGTGTGATTTTTTTACAAGGGGCAATAACTCCTATATTAGTGAAGCCAGAGTTATGAACCTTGTGCATGACACTTCCTCTCATTATGCTCTTTCCATATATGAAGTTTCAATCAAATGGCATCAAGCATATTGAAGTTATCGTCCGGACAAAAAGAGTGATGGACAGACTGACGGACAGACGGACAGACAGACAGACAACTCTCACGAAAACAATATGTCTCCCCCATATAAATATGGGGGGAGACATAATAAGTCAGCTTCAGATTGGGGCCAATATGAAACCAAGGGCCATCATTTTAGGCCTGGAGTTTAAAAATTTAACAATCTAAATAAAGGAACACTAGATGATGCTTCATATAAGTTTCAAAGTTCCGGGCCTTACAATTTCACAGAAGGAGATTTTAAAGATTTTCCTATGAAAAACTGATAAGCCAGGGGCGGGGCCATTTTGGTCCAGGGGTCATAATTTGAACAATCTTGGTAGAAAACCATTAGATGATAATACATACCAAATTTCAAAGGTCTATGCCTTACATTTTAGGAGGAGAAGATTTTCAAAGATTTTCCTATGAAAAACTGATAAGCCCCGGGGCGGGGCCATTTTTGGTCCGGGGGTCATAGTTTGAACAATCTTTGTAGAGGACCATTAGATGATGCTACATAACAAATATCAAATGCCTAGGCCTTATGGTTTCAGAGAATGAGATTTTTAAAGATTTTCCGATGAAAAACTGATAAGCCCTGGGGCGGGGCCATTTTTGGTCAAGGGGTCATAATTTGAACAATCTTTGTAGAGGACCAATAGATTATGCTACATACCATATATCAGACGTCTAGGCCTTACGGTTTCAGAGAAGATTTTTAAAGATTTTCCAATGAAAAACTGATAAGCCCCGGGGCGGGGCCATATTTGGTCCAGGGGTCATAATTTGAACAATCTTTTTAGAGGACCATTAGATAATGTTACATACCAAATATCAATGGTCTAGGCCTTACGGTTTCAGAGAAAAAGATTTTTAAAGATTTTCCAATGAAAAACTGATAAGCCTTGGGGCGGGCCATTTTTGGTCCGGGGGTCATAATTTGAACAATCATTGTAGAGGACCATTAGATCATGCTAAATACCAAATGTCTAGTCCTTACGGTTTCAGAGAAGAAGATTTTTAAAGATTTTCCTATGAAAAACTGATAAGCCCCGGGGCGGGGCCATTTTTGGTCCGGGGGTCATAGTTTGAACAATCTTTGTAGAGGACCATTAGATGATGCTACATACCAAATATCAAATGCCTAGGCCTTATGGTTTCAGAGAATAAGATTTTTGAAGATTTTCCGATGAAAAACTGATAAGCCTTGGGGCGGGCCATTTTTGGTCAAGGGGTCATAATTTGAACAATCTTTGTAGAGGACCATTAGATCATGCTAAATACCAAATACCAAAGGTCTAGGCCTTACGGTTTCAGAGAAGAAGATTTTTAAAGATTTTCCTATGAAAAACTGATCAGCCCCGGGGCGGGGCCATTTTTGGTCAGGGGGTCATAATTTGAACAATCTTTGTAGAGGACCATTAGATGATGCTAAATACCAAATGTCTAGGCCTTACGGTTTCAGAGAAGAAGATTTTTAAAGATTTTCCTATGAAAAACTGATCAGCCCCGGGGCGGGGCCATTTTTGGTCCGGGGGGTCATAATTTGAACAATCTTTGTAGAGGACCATTAGATGATGCTACATACCAAATATCAAAGGTCTAGGCCTTACGGTTTCAGAGAAGAAGATTTTTAAAGATTTTCCTAAGAAAAACTGATAAGCCCCAGGGTGGGGCTATTTTTGGACCGGGGGACATAATTTGAACAATCGTTGTAGAGGACCATTAGATGATGCTACATACCAAATATCAAAGCTCTAGGCTTTGTGGTTACAGAGAAGAAGATGTTTAAGTAAATTGTTGACGACGCACATACGCACGACGCCGGAGCCAGCCCCCTCACAATACCTCACCTGCCAGGTGAGCTAAAAACAAAAAAATCACTAAAAAATACAAAAAAGCAACTAGAGTACCGCATACGGTACATAATACGCCCACTTGCAAACTTTCTGATTCAACATGCCTTATAAGTGTTGACATTTTCTAATCTGTGCTTCAGATCTTGATTTCCATATTTAGGTGATACTATTTTTTTTTAAAAAATGAAGTGAATATCTTATTAAATAAAAAAGTTACAGCTAATCCTCATTTTTACAGATTTTTGTAAAGTGCAACGGCCATAACTCTGTAGAGACAAACTGAATGAACCTCAAAATAAACTTAGCTTCAAATTTTGTTGCTTAAAACATTTGTGTTAAGTTTCATTTATATCATTTTAATAGTTTTCCCAGAAAACAACAGACAAACTAAAAGTTGACCGACAAACAAAGCAACGGACACACAAAGTTCAAGGACCATAACTTTAGAATAAAATGACATATCAAAACCCCCGCAATATATGTGAAAATTCACATCAAGGTTTAATCATTTAAAAAAATTGAAGTAAATATCATTTCAAATGAAAAAGTTATGGCCATCCTCATATTTGCATAGATTTGCATTATTTTTTTAAGTGCAAGGGCCATAACTCCGAAATAACAAATCAAATGATCCTCAGAATCGAATTAGCTTCAGTTCTTGATGCATTAAACATGTGTATGAAGTTTCATAAGATCTGTCAAACAGTTTTGCCAGAAACAGCGGACAAACTATATGCATATATTTGCATTATTTTTTAAGTAAAAGGGCCATAACTCCGAAACGACAAATCAAATAAACCTCAAAATCGACTCAGCATCAGATCTTGATGCATTAAACATTTTTGTGAAGTTTCATTAATATCTCTCAAATAGTTTTCCCAGAAAACAGCGGACAAACTATTTGCAGTATTTTTTAAGGACAAGGGCCATAACTCTGAAACGAAAAATCAAATGATCCTCAGAATCAATTCAGTTTCAGATCTTGATGCATTAAACATTTGTGTGAAGTTTCATTAATGTCTCTCAAATAGTTTTCCCAGAAAACAGCGGACAAACTATTTGCATGCATTTGCATTATTTTTTAAATACAAGGGCCATAACTCCGAAACGACAAATCAAATGAGCCTTACAATTGACTCAGCTTCAGATCTTGATGCATTAAACATTTGTGCGAAGTTTCATTTACATCTCTCAAATAGTTTTTCCAGAAAACAGCGGACAAACTATTTGCATATTTTTTAAGGACAAGGGCCATAACTCAGAAATGAAAAATCAAATGAACCTCAGAATCAACTCAGCTTCAGATCTTGATGCATTAAACATGTGTGTGAAGTTTCATTAATATCTGTCAAATAGTTTTCCCAGAAAACAGCGGACAAACTATTTGCATGCATTTGCATTATTTTTTAAGTAAAAGGGCCATAACTCCAAAAAGACAAATCAAATGAACCTCAGAATTGACTCAGCTTCAGATCTTGATGCATTAAACATTTGTGTGAAGTTTCATTAATATCTCTTAAATAGTTTTCCCAGAAAACAGCGGAGAAACTATTTGCATATTTTATAGGACAAGGGCCATAACTCTGAAATGAAAAATCAAATGAACCTCAGAATCAACTCAGCTTCAGATCTTGATGCATTAAACATTTGTATTAAGTTTCATTAATATCTGTCAAATAGTTTTCCCAGAAAATAGGGGACAAACAAAATGTTGACGGACGAACGAACGAACGAACAAACGGACGGAAGGACAGGGCCACGACAATATACGACCACCTTTATTAGGTGGGCGTATAAAAAGCAATGACATATGAATAAAGGATAATGACAACGGGACAGTCACACAAGCAGCGAACTGGACCGAGATCAACCACCACATTAAAATATACATATCTAATCAGGGTCTACACTGATTGCAGTAGTAAAGAAAAAAGATATGGCTCAATCGTGAAAAGTGTACACCATCAGGAACTTCGAAAATAGAATGGCTGATCTCTGGTCTGTAGAAAGTTGAAAATAGAATGGCTGATCTCTGGTCTGTAGAAAGTTGAAAATAGAATGGCTGATCTCTGGTCTGTAGAAAGTAGAAAATAGAATGGCTGATCTCGGTCTGTAGAAAGTTGAAAATAGAATGGCTGATCTCGGTCGGTAGAAAGTTGAAAATAGAATGGCTGATCTCGGTCTGTAGAAAGTTGAAAATAGAAAGGCTGATCTCGGTCGGTAGAAAGTTGAAAATAGAATGGCTGATCTCGGTCTGTAGAAAGTTGAAAATAGAATGGCTGATCTCGGTCTGTAGAAAGTTGAAAATAGAATGGCTGATCTCGGTCGGTAGAAAGTTGAAAATAGAATGGCTGATCTCGGTCTGTAGAAAGTTGAAAATAGAATGGCTGATCTCGGTCTGTAGAAAGTTGAAAATAGAATGGCTGATCTCGGTCTGTAGAAAGTTTTGAGCAAGGGTCCCTGATATACTTATTTGGATGATAGTGCATGTGATATAGTAGCTATAAGCTTACTGTTTAAGTTTCCTGAAATGTTCTTTCCCTCTTTACCCTTTCATCTGATACTGATGCCTTTAGAAGCATTCACAAACAGAGTAGACCCAATTCAGATTGCTCCAGCAGTTTGGTTATGAAGTAATATGTATCTGATTCTATAGTTTCTGCCATGGCCAAATTTTTCAAAGTTCATAAGAATTCGGTTTATAAATTTAAATATATTCCTTACATGCATATTCATCAGTTTAACCCTTAACTGATATCATTAATAATAGTGAGATTAATTGTTAGAATAGCACATGGACACAGGATTTGTTTTTACCAAGGAAGAAACTGTACAATCATATCCTTACCATAAGAAAACCTATCTCCATGTGATCTGGGTCTACTCTGTTTGCAAAGGAGTAGATGGAGTAAAGGGTTGATGACAATAATATTTAAAACAGAACTAAGGTTAATCTATACAGTAGCTTTTGCCAAAAAAAATTCAACATGTTTTATAGATGCATGTATGTAGCATCAACAACTCAAGGTAACAAGAGCTGTCTGCAGACAGCGCGCTCCACTTTCGATAGTGCTGGATAGTGTAGTGGAAGTCTAAGTCAGAAAGGGGAGATAACAACAGCAAAATTAATTTTAGGGTTACCTGCCCTTGTTAAATGGGTCCACCTTGTAATAGTTAACGTGTATACTAAAGTTGAACCAAATATCTTGGGACAGTTTCTGAGACATGGACCTGAACATAAAACTATACAAACAATGAAAATTCTAAGTCCAAAAAGGGACATAAACTATGGCAAAATGAATTACCATCCCTTGTGAAATGGGTTCCCCTTGTGATAGTAAACATACATACCAAATATGAACCAAATATCTTTGATAATTTCTGAGAAAAGGGCCTTAACAAAAAGGTTAACCAACGCCGACGCCGACGAGAGAGTCATGACAATAGCTCCACTTTTTGAAAAAGTGGAGCTAAAAATGAAGATCATGATTGACAATAATTTAACCCATTCCCCCATAGGCTATTTTTAGACCCATCCTCTTTGAATAAATCTACCCAAAAGGAGCATTTACTAGAGAAAAGTAAAATGTTTAGAATTTTGTAGTTTGAAACCATTGTGATAAATAGAGCATTTGCACCTATTTATCACAATGGTTTCAAGAAGTGGTTATTACAGAGGCGTAGCAAGGCGTATTAACTATTTATGGAGGAAAGGGTTAAGACATGGTAAGTGTTTACAAAAAATAATGAAACATTACAAAATCATATAGATGTATTTGTGATAATTTTTTGTCTCCCTTTGCTTGACTTCAAATTCCATGCCTTTTTTGTACTGCAAATTTATTACAGAGTGAGCGACTTTTCAGACCAACCAGGGTTCATTAGTCCCCTATTCATCTATGGCACAGGTTCAGGTACCAAATGTTTTAATCCTTTCCTCCACAAATATGTCTTTCTACGCCTCTGTAATGGTCACTTCTTGAAACCATTGTGATAAATAGAGCATTAGCTCCTTAGGAACCAATGCTCTATTGATCACAATAGTTTCAATACTGCACAGTTCTAACATTTTCCTTTCCTCTACTTAATGCTCCTTTTCGGTAGATTTATTCAAAGAGATTGGGACAATGGGTTAATGAAATTTTATAGTAGCACATGAATGGGTCAAATTTTGGCTTTGGCAAAAACTGTTAAATCAGGTTGATGTTAGATCTACATGTATATTAATATTTACAGAATATACATGTAACAAACACAAACACATAAAACATTCTTATACCCACATTACCATTTATCAGTGAGATTCCCATAACCAACTCCTCTCTCTAGCTCACTTGTTTCTGTCTCTCAATCTATATCTGTTTCTTTCACCACTCTCATTCCATCCTGTCCCACATAAACAGGTCTTTTTTTTCTTCAAATATTTAAATCAAATTTGAAATAAATTATACCTACTTCTAGAATTGCAAGCTTTCAATCCATTACTCTATGAATATTCATGTAAGAAATAATGTCTGCATGAATATGTTTATAATGGCATAAAACAAGGGAATAATTTACCATGGTAGAAACAGAAGCATCAGATCTATATTATTTACAATATAAGTGAACAGAGCAGACCCTGATTAGACGAATCCCACATGAGCTTTCTGATCTTGGTCAACTCTGATTGCAAAGGCGTTAAAGAACGTATCTACAGAGTAAAGGGTTAAATGCCTACACACATTTTCATATCTATGTATCTTTAAACCTTCACTTCATGAATATACATATATAAAGAAATAATGACCTCATGAATATTAATTAGATTATCTTTTATAATCATACATGGACATGGGGATTTTGGCCGTAGTAGAAACTGTAGAATCATATTGATATAAAATCATTAGCAAACTGAGCAGACCCTGATAAGACGGCTCCTACAGGTGCCATCTGATCTGGGTCTGTTCTGATTGCAAATGCATAGAATTTAGAAAGGCATATTTACGGAGTAAAGGTTTAAAATCTGTAAACAAAAAACATCATAAATACTGTATACATTATGGCATTTTCAAAATATTGCAATATATCAGGTATTCACGAAGAAATAAAGTACTGTCGATTTCAATTTACTTTGTCACTGAATTTGAATTGAGATTTTTTTCATTTCGAGCCAGACTGACCTTAAATCTACTTCATTGATCGCATCGTTTTTCAGGAACTCCCATGCTAAATATCTCCCAATATCATGCAGTAACAAGGAAGAAAATGCCGAAAATGCATTTTCTACATGCTAATTCGATCAGCTGTTTCTTTGCAAATGGCAGCCGTATGTATGGATAGTGGAGCATATCATTTTTCAACAGGGGTGAATTGTATACTGATATGAAATAAATGATGTAATTTCATGTATGACGTCGACTTTTAAGAGCTATAATTACCCTCAGTAAAATTCGTATGTTCAACTTGACGTCAATCGTCCGCCATTTGCAATTTGAAATGAACATGTTTACAATGGGAATACATTGTTTTTATGCATAAAATCTTTATTTAAAGATGGATTCATAGGAAACTCGGACACAGAGTTCCAGAAAAACGATGACGCAAGTGGTTCAAATTTGATCTCAATCCGGTAAGAAATGAAAAAAAATCTCGATTCGAATTCAGTAACAAAGTATATTGAAATGGATAGTAGAAATAAAGTCTTCATGATTAGGCAAACTGTATAGCTCCAGACCAGCCACTGCAGGACCTATGATTGTTAACCCTCAACCCTGAATAGTCAAATGGACTATTCCAAATTTCAAACTCATCCAGCTTACCGTGAATATTCAGGAATTCTTTAAAAGAAAAGTGTAACATGACAAACAGTGCAGACCCTGATTACAGTGCTCCTTTTAGAGCCCAATCACCTTGGTCTACACTGTTTGTGAAGGACATTAGTCACATATTTCTGCATTAAAGCAGTTAATGCTTTCCATGTTAGCAGCGATTTAGTGATAACATATGCGAACAGTTGGACCTCGGATGAAACACCAAGTAACTCCGCATCTCCTCAAGGATTTAAATTGCTTGACAAGCTGTTTACATCCTTGAAGAGAAATAGGAGAAAAATACTGGAAGAATTATAAATAGCAGAGGGCAATATTTGTATAGAAGCCATCTGATCTGGGTCTACTCTGTTTGCAATGGTGTGAAATGGTATCTCTATCAGGTAAAGAGTAAGAGCTAAATTGATTCATACACAAGTACTGTGGAACCTGTCCTAAGTGGCCAATCATTTATTAAAATTGATTCATACACAAGTACAGTAGCACCTTTCCTATGCTGCCAATCATTTATTGAACATAGGAGTCTTAAAAAGAAGGTGGTTGCTTAATGCTGGGCACAAGTCATGCAGAAAGCTCCATATGAGTTTTCTACATTTATTTTGACCTGCATTAAGCTACCACCTGCCTTACATACCAGTAATTAATATTTTTATGGCCGCTAAAGACAGGTTCTACTGCATACAATCATAGCACCTTAAAGGGAACACGATATTTTATTGAAACACAATAGTTTATTGAAACACAATAGTCAATTGAAACACAACAGTTAATTGAAACACAATAGTTTATCACAGTTTCTATCATTGAAGTAACTGAACCCTTTCCCTGTTCTACTTTTATTACAAATTTCAATACCTATAAAATAGTTACAATGAAATATGGAGAGTGGAACATTGTAGCCATTTTAAAAAGTAAAGAAACAGATCTGTCAAAATCCATTGGCAAACAGAGCAGACTCTGATCAGACGGCTCCTATAGGTCTACTATGTTTGCAAATGCGTGAAAAAGCGTTCATATGAAGGAAAGGATTGAAACAAGAGGGCCTGAAAGGCCCTGACATCGCTCACCAGACAATCAGAGGAGAAGATTTTCAAAGTTTTCACTATGTGTTTCTATGGAAAACTAGCCAGCCCTGGCGAGGGCCAATTTTGACTTAAGGGGCATAATTTATGTAACTTTTGTAGAGGACCTCAAGTGAAGAAAATTTAAGAAAATGTAAATGAAGACATATAACAATGCAAATCTAAAGAAGGGCATGTACAAAAGTATGTATACCCTTTCCCTGGGCAAATTGGTTGAATTTTAGAAAGAATAAATTAATCTATACTTATAAATATCTGTACTTATAAATAATATCAGAAATTTCAGATATTTTCATTACACCTTCATGAGTTATTATTATTCATATCTTAATTTATTTTCAACCCTTCCCCTGTTCTATGTTTATTCAAAATTTAAATACCTACTGAATATTCATAGACAAAATAGTTATAATGAAATATGGAAAGTGGGACAGTGTAGCCATTTTAGAAAGTAAAGAAACATCTTTCAAATTCCATTAACAAACAGAGCAAACCCTGGTCAGAGAGCTGCTTTAGGAGCCGTCTGATCTGGGTCTGTTCTATTGGCAAATGTGTGAAAAAAGTGTTAACATGAGGGAAAGGGTTAGCAAACATATTATAAGTATATTGTACACAAAATGAAAATAATGTAATGCACTTTGCCCTATATTATATCATAAGCATACAGCAGACTGATCATATGGCTACTACATGAGCCATCTGATCTGGGTCTACTCTGTTTGCAAAGGTGTAGAAAGGCATATTTATGGAGTAAAGGGTTAATTGTCTGATTTACTGTGCAAAAATTTTCATTGTAATAGTAGATATTTCTGCAGAGTTACTACCAACAAGGGAGACAATTCAGTTGTTATAAAAAAAGGGGGCAAAGGGAGATTATCTCCCTTTATATGTATGCTAAAAATAGACACCAGCAAATGTTTATAAATAGCTATATGTAAGTCAGCTTTGAAAAACTTGCTACCCCTTGGGTGGGGCCAATTTTGACCCTGGTGGAATGATTTATATAACTTTTTTAGAAGACCTGAATATGATGCTATGTGCCAAATATGAAAGCTATGAAGCATTTCAGTTTCAAGGGAAGATTTTAAAAGTTCACTATATGTTTCTATTGAAAACTTCCCACCCCTGGGGCGCAGCCAATTTTGACCCCAGGGCCATAATTTATATAACTTTTGTAGAGGACCTGAACATGATGCTATGTGCCAAATATGAAAGCTGTGAGCCTTTCAGTTTCAGAGAAGAAGATTTTCAAAGTTTTACTACATGTTTCTATGGAAAATAAGACACCCCTGGGGCGGGGCCAATTTTGACCCCAGGGGCATAATTTATATAACTTTTGTAGAGGACCTATAGGTGATGCTATGTACCAAAGATGAAAGCTGAGACCCCTGTAGATTCAGAGGAGAAGATTTTTAAAGGTTCAAATTGTTGACGCCCGACGACGGACGACGCACACCGCACGACGACGGACGACGGACATCTGGCGATCACAAAAGCTCACCCTGAGCACTTTGTGCTCTGGTGAGCTAAAAACTAATAGAAAGATTCACACTGAGAAAGATCTACAAGCTATTTATCACATGTTGAAATGAGTGCATTAATAATTGCAAACAGTGTAGACCAAGACCAGAGGAGTGCTAGGAGAGCCCTCTAATCTTGGTCTGTTCTGTTTGTCATTTAAAATCCAAATGCAAATAATACTCTTTCATATTGAATGGCTTCTCTTTCATTAACCCTTTCCTCCATGAATATTAATGTAAGAAATAATGATGTCATGAATATTAATTAGACATTATCTGTTATAATAGCACATGGATACAGGAATTTTTGGTCATGGCAGAAACTGTAGAATCATATAAATATTATATCATAAGCAAACAGAGCAGACCCTGATCAGACAGCTCCTATAGGAGCCATCTGATCTGGGTCTACTCTGTTTGCAGAGGCGTAGAAAGGCGTATTAATGGAGTAAAGGGTTAAACAATGATGGACCATTCCACTCTCATAATTCAACATTAATATGCAAAACAATATGTAACCAGTCTTAATGAGAGGCTGATGAAAAACAATAAGTCGCTCTTAATGAGAGGCTGATGAAAAACAATGTGTCGCTCTTAATGAGAGGCTGATGAAAAACAATGTCGCTCTTAATGAGAGGCTGATGAAAAACAATATGTCGCTCTTAATGAGAGGCTGATGAAAAAAAAAATGTCGCTCTTAATGAGAGGCTGATGAAAATCAATATGTCGCTCTTAATGAGAGGCTGATGAAAAAAAATGTCGCTCATAATGAGAGGCTGATGAAAAACAAGAGGGCCATTGGCCCTATATCGCTCACCTGAGTTACAGTAATACATGTATATTGACATGTTAATTTTTCAGTGGACAACATTTCTAGCAGATGAAATAAGCTTAGTGCACTGCTTTCACCCTTTAACTGCTGAATAAACTTGAACTGAATTCAGAACTAATACCAAGTGACTGGTTGACCAAGACCTAAACTGTTTACAACTTGTGCCATTTTTGCCTTAGCTCAAAATGCCTAAAACTGGTCTTTGAGAAATTCAAATGACTTCAATAAAGCTATGCAATTATACCTTGACCCAGGTATATAGGCAAATAGAGTGCTAGGCAGTACATAATGCCAGTTTTTGTGTGAAATGACCAATAAGAATATCTTTAAAAATCGTTTAACCCTTTCCCTCATATAAAGCTGTTTTTATGCATTAGCAAACAGAGTAGACTCAGATCAGACGACTCCTACGGAAGCTGTCTGATCTGGGTCTTCTCTGTTTCTTTTGACACAATATAGATCGGATTCTACAGTTTTTGTCAAAGCAAAAACTTCTCTTCAGAGAAATAATGTATTTAATGAATTAAAAATAAGAGTAGACTAGATCAGACGGCTGCTATAGAAGCTGTCTGATCAGGGTCTGCTCTTTTTACATTTGACAAGATATAGATTTGATTTTACAGTTTTTTTCAAAGCTAAAACTTCTATTTATGGCAATAAATTTTTTTTAAGCATTAGCAAACAAGAGTGGTCCCAGATCAATTTTTGTCAAAGCAAACAGGTTAAGGGTTAATAGGTGTTTAGAAATAATTCTAGCTCTAGGTGTGAATATCTGAAGATAATTCAATTAAACGGGTCATTAGTATTTTTAACAATTGAAATTGAGAAGAGTTACCTCTACTGTTATAATGAAGTTATATTTACTTAGTTATTTCATTAATATCATACAAGATTCAGACATTTTAGAACTTTTTAATGTGTTGTCATCAAATTTTATGAAAAAGTAATATTTAAGATGCTTTTTGGGGCAGCAGACTTAATCCACAGTAGTAAGTTTAACCTATCATTGTTAAGGGGGGGGGGGGGGGGGGGCAAATGCATTATCATGTTTTCTTAAGAATTACCATGACTTATATCAGTTGGGCCATTTCATAATCATGTTTTCACAGTTTTCTTAAACATTACCATGACTTACATCAGTTGGGTTTGGACCCAGATCAAAAGTCTAGATGGTGATCATTTTCCTTGATTGCCTGAATTGTTACTTTCCTATATCTCTCACATCTAATTTGAGAGACATTGGAAGACACCATTTAACATCACTACACACTGGGGTTAATGGGTCAAAATGCCTTTAATGTTTCGTCTGCAACAAAAAGTTATTGTCATCTGCTTCAATTCTTAAAATAAACTTACTTTCATTTTTTTGCAAAAATATGGTTAAGATGACAAACAGTTTGGATCCTGATGAGACGCCGCAGTATGCGGCCTCTCATCTGGATCCAAACTGTTTGCATAGGTAATCACAGTTTCACCACTAGCATGCAAAGAGTTAAGAGTCAGCATTGACCTGGAGAGATTTTACTGCCAAGCAGCTGTAACTTTGACCTGCTGCTGGTCTGCAGATCTGGAGTTGTTTATTTAACCCTTAATTTCTCTCATGTAAACTTGTTTTCATGCATCTGCAAACAGAGTAGACCCAGATAAGGTGGCTCCTATAGGATCAAGGTCTGTTATTTGCTAATGGAATTTGATAGATGTTTCTATGCCTTCTAAAACAGCTACACTGATTCACCTTCAACATTTTATTATAAATAGTTATAAATAGAATGATACTAGCAATCCAATGCAGTTATCTCCCTTTGTCCCTTATGGCTATGCTGATGGGACAAGGGAAATAACTGTGAGGAAATTACCTTTTAAGTGTTACAGATTCTGATGTTAAGTAGCATAAAACCCCAGGGTGAGACCATTTATGGCCCAGGGGTCATTATTTGAACACACCTTGTAGTGGTATATTAGGTGATGCTTCATACCAAATATCTTAGCTCTAGATTATGTGGTTTCAGACAAAAAGATTTTTAAAGGTTTCCCTATATAAGTCTATGTAAAAACTACAAGCCCCAGGGCAGGGCCATTTTTGGCCCGGGGGTCATCATTTTAACAAACTTGGTAAAGGACCATTAGATGATGCTATATACCAAATATCAAAGCTCTAGAAATTGTGGTTTCAGAGAAGAAGATTTTTAAAGATTTAAAAAAAAAACCTGTAAAAGTAGTGGGGCGGGGCCATTTTTTGCCCGGGGGTCATGATTTTAACAAAACTGATAGAGGACATCCTAAGGTACATTTCTGTGAAATTTGGTTGAAATCCTCCCAGTGGTTTAGGAGAAGAAGTCATTTGAAATAAAAGTGAACGGACAGACGGACGGACAGACGGACAGACGGACGACGGACGACAGGCGGTCACAATAGCTCACCTTGAGCCTTTGGCTCAGGTGAGCTAAAAATGTCGCTCTTAATGAGAGGCTGATGGAAAAAAAATGTCGCTCTTAATGAGAGGCTGATGATAAACAATATGTCACTCTTAATGAGAGGCTGATGAAAACAATATGTCACTCTTAATGAGAGGCTGATGAAAAACAATATGTCGTTCTTAATGAGAGGCAAATGAAAAACAATATGTCGTTCTTAATGAAAGGCTGATGAAAAAAAAAAAATGTTGCTAATCTTACTGAAAGGCAGATGGTAATTAATATGCTGCCAGTCTTACTGAGAGGCAGTAACGGGCGGCGTTTTAATATGTAACCAGTCTTAATGAGAAGTTGATATAAAACAGTATGCTGCCAATCTCCAGGATGGGAATATTTCCAACCTAAACAAAGAGAATATCAAACCTGATGGTACTATTATTCAGCCCTTGGTCAACATGAAAAGTCATTGTGACAATCATTTCATTGCATTATTTTGTATTACAAAACATAATTGCAAAACTGACATGAAATACAATAGGGCTGAAATTAGATTCTTTTCCACAGCCCCGTTTCTGTTAAATCAACTTTTTGTCTTTCTTTTTTTCTTTTTTTTCATTAATTACACTATACTCTATAATTGAATATTTTTGTTTGTTTCATTATCTCTGTTTATTTCATGTTTTTGTTTTATATTTACCACCACCATCTCTGTCATCTCAGTTTATTTTAACAAAGTATTTTCACTTTTACCTTATGAATATTCCTATCAGAAGTAATGTCAAAATGAACATCATGAACATCATGAACATCAAGTAAATGGAGTTTAATGATACAGTTGAACTTCGATATCTCGAACTTCAAGGAACCACACAAATTAGTTCCAGATAACAGAAGTTCGAGTTATTCGATTTCTGATCTAGATAATTTCTTAAAAAATATCAGCTTAATGCAGGTATAAAGTAATGCTGAAAGCTCCTGTAGGAGTTTTCAGCATTACTTTTGACCTGCATTAAGCTGACACACATCATGTGACATGTTTCTAGATATGCCTAGAAATACATTTTAGAGCAATTCTGTAATGTAAGTTTTAGAAGGTCTGAACTTTTATTTCGAATTATCCTGAAGTTTGAGTTATCCGAGTTCGAGATATCGAAGTTCAACTGTAGCATGTGAATTTTTACCATGGCACAAAATAGTACAATACAGATCTGTATTATTCCATAAGCAAACAAAACAACCTCATGCCTCATCAAATGGCTCTTGCAGGTTAAGGTGCGTCAATTGAAACATTTTCAACAATAACTTCTTTATTTCTCCACCAAACCATATACTGTGACCCCCTCTTTAGAATCGTCTCTTCGAGATGATTCTAAAGAGTGGTCACAGTATAGGTTTTGGTGTAGAAATGACAGTTTTAGTATTTGGGTATGCACCTCTATCTGTAGCTCTGAGAGTGGTCACAGTATAGGTTTTGGTGGAGAAATGACAGTTTTAGTATTTGGGTACGCACCTTTATCTGTAGCTCTGTATTTTAGTATTTGGGTATGCACCTTTATCTGTAGCTCTGTATTTTAGTATTTGGGTACGCACCTTTATCTGTAGCTCTGTATTTTAGTATTTGGGTACGCACCTTTATCTGTATTTCTGTATTTTAGTATCTGGGTACGCACCTTTATCTGTAGCTCTGAGGAGCCGTCTGATCTGTTTGCAAAGGTGTCTCTGTCAGGTCAAAGGTTACCCATGTTTATTTTATCACTATATCCATGTAATCATCTTGGTAAAAATGTTGTCATTCCCGGTCAAACCACGCGTATATCACCTTTACACTTGCAGCAGACATTCAGCGTCAAGTTGTCGTAGTTTGTGAATGGATGATACCGATCTACAGCCATACATCCAGGAGCCATTATAGCAGTCTTTGACAAACAGCGGAAATCTTCTGGCCGTAACTCTCTTGATAGAAGCTGAAATAATAAAATAAAGCATGACTTAACAAAAATGACATAAACTGTGCATAAATCTAAGCAAACAGGGCAGATTCTGATCAGATGACTCCTAAAGGTGACATTGAGTTGGGTCTTCTCTGTTTGCAAAAGAGTCAGGTAAAAGGGTTATATACAAAAAACAGAGCGTAAACATTTGGAACCTTGGCAAGATGCATCATAAATAGGTCTTTGGTTGAGACACAAGCTTGAAGGTTATCACTTCACCTGTTGAATAGTAGAAATTCATGGTCCATTTTACCTGATAGACACACCTTTGAACACCTTGGCAAACAAAGAAGACCCAGATCAGATGGTTCCTGTAGAAGCCACCCTATCAGGATGTGCTCTGTTTGCATATGATAAAATTGATTCTACAGTTTCTGCCAAGACCAGAACTTCCTCTGTCCTCATACTACTGTAAACATTCAGCTAATAAATATTGATACAGTCATTATAGGAGCCGTCTAATCAGGGTCTGCTCTGTTTGCTTTTGACATGACATAGATCTGATTCAACAGTTTTAGTCAAAGCAATGTTTCCTAGAAAAGTTTACCTTATAAAAAACAAGAGTGCCAGTGGGCACAATATACGCCCGTCGAGGTCTTGTTCAACATTAACTGGGGCTAACGTATTTGCTAAACTCAAATTCTAAGTCCAATTTTGTGACTAAGTTTCTAGGTTGTAAATAGGCATACTTTAACAAAAAACCTTAACCAAAAATTCTAAATTAAAAAGGGCCATAATTGTGTCTAAATGCTTGACAAAGTTACATTGTATTTACTCTTGCCTGCAGATGAAGCTTCTGATGGTGAACAAATGTTTCAAGTTTAAAAGCTTTATCTCAAAGGGTTATGTAATAAATGGACCTTCTGATCCTTCGAGATCATGAATTTCAGTACTTCTTGTTCTGAAAATTGAATACCGCTTAAGCCGGTGCTAGGGGGCGTGAGCAGTGTTGCATTTTCAATTACTGCTCATGAACAGACTCAATAAAACCGAGTCTGCAATTTTCTCTTTTTGTGTTGCAATTTTTGCTTTCGGGGGATCACAAACCTTCAGAATTTATAATCTTCACAACAGCAGGTGTAAAGTGCTTGTGTGGCGGCCGTAAAACGTCGCCCCGTACTTCATTCTCAGTGTTGTTATACCTTTTGATCCTTCGAGATCATGAATTTCTGTACTTCTTGTTCTGAAAATTGAATACCGCTTAAGCCGGTGCTAGGGGGCGTGAGCAGTGTTATACTTTCAATTACTGCTCATGAACAGACTCAATAAAACCGAGTCTGCAATTTTCTCTTTTTGTGTTGCAATTTTTGCTTTCGGGGGGATCACAACCCTTCAGAAATTTTAACAAAAACCTTAACCAAAAATTCAAAGTTAATCAAAGGCCTGAACAGCCATAATTGCTTTCGAGTTTGATAAGGATGTTAAGTGTAAGGGAAGAAGTTGCTGTACATGTTAATCACCATTTTTGACGTCTTGGAATTGTTTAATGTAATACTAAAAATATGACAGACTGTAGCAACAGTCAAACCATAAGCAAAGTGGTTATTAGTAACACTCATACAGTCCTTGACCTCAACAAGTCAGAAATGCAATGCTGAGTGACAGTGTCCATCTTTCAATTCATATCAAAGCAATATCAAATGCTGTTGTGTATTTCAAAGCACTACCCTCCTTATTAATTACGAATCCTAGAATTTTAACTACTGTTTAGACAATGTAGTATGAAATTTTAGTTAAATTTTGTTCGGGTTTATATACATGTATGCAAACACACACACATTAATCCAAAATCTTGGTTGATTCATAATGATATCAAATGTACAGTAAATTCCTAATAATCCATATGATGTTTTATCCTATCAAAACTCCACCATGAATTCCACTGATCATAAACTTATATGAATCCCAACTTTTATATTCCAATTTATTCTTGAAATTTGGACTGACAGCATTTTGTTATTAACACTCAAGATTACAGATAAATCATTTTCAAATGGATTCTATAATTGTTCTATCATTACTGGGTCTATTCAAAATAGCCAAACGGAGACTAACCCCTGTAAATATACATGATCAGAGTAGACTATGTTTTACACCTTTTTAAAATATAACTTAATTTCCATCAGATCAGGATATTGATGGCCAAGAATGATATCATCTCTGGCTATTTCATATCAAATTTGTTGTCAAATGTTCTTTGCTATGTCATCTCCCAGGGCTTTTCCTTTGATTTTAGGGAAAGGGCATGGCCTTACCGGAGGGGAAAAATAAGCGTGAAATGAATGCTTATGGGGAAAAGGTCAGAAAATATCAACATAACATTTAACATGTTCATATTTTCTCTATCAAGTGACAGTACAATTCAATTAAAAGCATTTCATGCAGTTCTGATAATTTAATGGTGTTTTTCTTGTGTGTTTTGTCTGCAACTGCATAACTCTTGGCTATTACTAAAACTGTAAACACGTCATCAATGAGTTTTCATAAAACCCCATTATAAATCAGAAATCACAGTAAATCTCAACTATTCCATTAACCAAGACAAATATGATCGGACGTTTGGTAGATAAAGATATCATCGACATTTTTTGTAAATGAAGAAGCCTACATGTATGTCTCGCATTTTTGCGATGACAATGGCATTCATGGAAAGTTCCATCTCGGTTTGTGGAGAAACTAATTAAATCCATTGTAGAGAGTAATACGCATACTAGCCTGTTAACACTGCAAGAGAAGTTGGCATTTCTATCGTGTTTCATCAGTAAAATTACGCTAATAGAAAGAAATTGTTGTGGTACTGCTGGTATGAAAGCGAAAGTATAGACACTGCGATTCAAAAACGCTATACGGATTACTCGGATCTCTAGGTTAGACGGATGTATAGAAATGCGGTTAGCGTTTTATCACGTACACGGTGTCGATATAAAAAAATCCCTCTCCCTCTTTATCGGCGGAGAGGTAATTGATCAATGAAAACACAACAGGTTTTCTAGTTGGGAAGTCTTTGCTATCGGCGCAGAAGAAATTTATAATTTACAGACAAGCTATTGCTGCTGTAGAAACGCCAATGTGTTGCGAAAACAATGTTTAACTAAACACCAGGAATGAGGTTCATATACGCGTATATGATAAATGCTGATTTTCAAGCTTGCGCAACTCATATCCGCGGATATGAACTTCATATCTGGTCGGATCCGGTGTTTAGTCATACCACGAAGTAAATACAGATATTCTTTCGCGTTTTTTGGGAGTATATTCAATAATTCAAGCTTTTAAAAGGTTGATCTTGTGTAGACTAGAAGTTATCTGACAAAGCGAATTGTTATTAAATGCATGAAAAGTAAATAAATTAATGAACAATTTACAACAAAACTAGTTCAGAATTGAAGAGAACTATTTTCTCTTGCGCATGTTCACAAGAAATAGTGAACTCTTTGCCGTAAAAACGACCGATCGCTATATTGCATTCTTCGAAAGCAATAAAAAGGGTCATAATTATGTCAAAATGTTGGACAGAGTTATGTACTCTTGCCTACAGGTGAAGCTTGTGATGGTGAACAAGTGTTCCAAGTTTAAAAGCTTAATCTGAAAGGGTTATGTAAATAAGTGGACTTTAACAAAAACCTTAACCAAAATTTCTAAGTTAAAAGGGGGCATAATTCTGTCAAAATGTTGGATAGAGTTATGTGCTCTGGCCTACAGGTGAAGCTTGTGAGGGTGAACAAGTGTTCCAAGTTTAAAAGCTTTATCTCAAAGAGTTATGTAAATAAGTGGACTTTAACCAAAACCTTAACCAAAAATTCTAAGTTAAAAAGGGTCATAATTATGTCAAAATGCTTGACAGAGTTATGTACTCTTGTCTACAGGCGAAGCTTGTAATGGTGAACAAGCGTTCCAAGTTTAAAAGCTTTATCTGAAAGGGTTATGTAAATAAATGGACTTTAACAAAAACTTTAACCAAAAATTCTAAGTTAACAAGAGATGTTTGTAAAACATGTATACCCCCCAGACCCCCGACCTTTGATCTAGTGACCTCAACTATAGAGGTCATCTAGTGGTCATGACTAATCACCACAGCGACTTTGAAGATCCTAAGCCAAACCACTGATCATTTATTGATCTGAAAACATTTCACAAGTTAAGGTCATGGTGACCTTGACCTTTGACATAGTGACCTCAATAACTATTGGGGTCATCTTGTGGTCATGACCAACCACAACAGCAAGTTTGAAGATCCTAAGCGAAACCCTTGAGCAGTTATTGATCGCAAACCATTTAACCAGTTAAGGTCATGGTGACCTTGACCTTTGACCTAGTGACCTCAAAAACAACAGGGCTCATCTAGTGGCCATGACCAACCACCACAGCAAGTTTGAAGATCCTAAGCCAAACCCTTGAGCAGTTATTGATCGCAAACCATTTCAACAGTTAAGGTCATGGTGCCCTTGACCTTTGACCCAGTGACCTAAAAAACAACAGGGCTCATTTAGTTGTCATGACCAACCACCTAAGCAAATTTGAAGATCCTGAGCCAAACCCTTGAGCAGTTATTGATTGGAAACCATTTTACCAGTTAAGGTCATGGTGACCTTGACCTTTGACCTAGTGACCTCAAAAACAATAGGGTTCATCCAGTGGTCATGACCAACTACCGCAGCAAGTTTGAAGATTCTAAGCCAAACCCTTGAGCAGTTATTGATCGGAAACCATTTAACCAGTTAAGGTCATGGTGACCTTGACCTTTGACCTAGTGACCTCAAAAACAATAGGGGTCATCCAGTGGTCATGACCAACTACCACAGCAAGTTTGAAGATTCTAAACTAAACCCTTGAGCAGTTATTGATCGGAAACCATTTAACCAGTTAAGGTCATGGTGACCTTGACCTTTGACCTAGTGACCTCAAAAACAATAGGGGTCATCTAGTGGTCATGACCAACCACCACAGCAAGTTTGAAGATCCCATGCCAAACCCTTGAGCAGTTATTGATCGGAAACTATTTCACCATTTAGGTCATTGTGACCTTGACCTTTGACCTAGTGACCTCAAAAACAATAGGGGTCATCTACTTGTCATGACCAACCACCACAGCAAGTTTGAAGATTCTATGCCAAGTCATTAGTTATCGTTCGGAAACCATCGATCTACCGACCAACCGACAGACCGACCGACCGACATGTGCAAAACAATATACCCCCATTTTTTCAAAAGGGGGGTATAAAAAGGGGCATAATTCGGTCAAAAAGACTCAAAATGCTCGACAGAGTTATGTACTTATGCCTACAGGTGAAGGTTGTGACAGTGAACAATTGTTCCAAGTTTCAAAGCTTTACCTTAAAGTGTTATGTAAATAAGTGGACTTACAACAAGAGCTGTCACAGGACAGCGCACTCGACTGTTCTCAGAATTGTTAGTGTAAAAATGCTTGATAGTGGACTAAAATAGTGTCCAATGATACTAGAAGCAAGTAATCAGTCTCAGTAAAATATCTTAAATAGTATTCAGGATGTAGGATCTCTTTGAACTCTTTAATGAAATACCCCGGGGGCCAGAAAGGGTTACCGTGCACCCCCCCGTCTGACTTTTTTTCATGGGTACCAGGGTGTTTGGTAGGGTCTGCTGAATGGAAATCAAAATTGTACCCATGAAAAAACTCATTCCTGCTATGGGTTTTTCTACCGTTTCCATGGCAACCGGAGGTCTGGACAACGACGGTGGGTAAAGGTTATAATGTAGTATATCTATGCTATTAGGGGTACTAAGAGTTTGAAACTGGTGTCAAACTAAAGGTAAGACATTGGTCTTTAATAAAAAATATGTTTTTGTTAATTAACTCATTTGCATAATCATGCATATTAATGAGAAACCCGAAAAATGAAGGAAAAAAGACTAGAATATGGTGAAAACTAGATCTGAAATCACCTGTGATGGTCCAAATACACCCAAATATGTTTTTGTACATAAAACATCCCTAATGTTAGTATTATTTAAAACAAAATTGTGTCTTTATGGCTTATTTGCATTTTTATTGCATTTTTGAGTATCCATAGCAGAGGTACGTCCGGGTAGCGTAAGCACATAGAGAAGATAGCATTATATCTCAAGGCCTTCGGGAGATAATAGCTAACAGTATCAACTTGTTACCAAACATAAAATAAATACACTATTATTTGATTTAAAATGTATTGTAGTTAATAAGTTCATTAGCATATTCATGAATATTAATGAGAACACCGAAAATGAAGAAAAAAATACTAGAAGATGGCGAAAACTAGATCTGAAATCACTTGTGTTGCTCCAAATGCACCCAAATATGTTCATATACGTAAAACACCATCAAGGAGAGTATTATATAATACAAAATCGTGTCACTTTGGCTTATTTACACTTTTGTTGCGTTTTTGAGTATCCATAGCAGAGGTACGTCCGGACAGCGTCAGCGCATATAGGAGATAGCATTATATCTTAAGGCATTCGAGAGCTGGCAACTAACAGTATCAACTTGTTACCAAACATATAATAAATACACTGGTCTTTGATTTAGAATGTATCGTTGTTAATAAGTTCATTAGCATATTCATGAATATTAATGAGAAACTCCCCCCCCCCTTACAATTAGAGAACAAGAGGGCCATGAGGCCCTGAAGCGCTCACCTGAGATAACCCCAGGGGCGGGGCAATTTTTGACCACAAGAAATCATGTGGACAACCTTGGTAGAGAACCACAAGGCAAAGCAGTATGCCATTAATTAAAGGTCTAAGCCTTATGGTTTCAGAGGAAAATAATATTTCGTATTTTTCCCATGAAAAACTGATAAGCCCTGAGGCAGGGCCAAGTTTTGCCCAGTGGTCAGGGACTTAAGTTAAACATTCTTGGCAGAGGACCACAAGCCACAGCTACATATTTATAGAGGACCATTAGATCACGTTAGTCATACCAAATATCAATGGTCTAGGCCTTACAGTTTCAGTAGATTTTTAAAGATTTTCCAATGAAAAACTGATAAGCCCTTGGGCGGGGCCATTTTTGGCCCGGGGGTCATAATTGAACAATATTTGTAGAGGACCATAAGATCATACTACATACAAAATATCAAAGGTCCAGGCCTTACAGTTTCAGAGAAGAAGATTTTTAAAGAATTTCCTATGAAAAACTGATAAGCGTTTGGGCGGGGCCATTTTTGGCCTGGGGGTCATAATTTGAACAATATTTGTAGAGGACCATAAGATCATGCTACATTTTAAATATCAAAGGTCTAGGCCTTACAGCTTCAGAGAAGAAGAGTTTTAAAGATTTTCCAATGAAAAACTGATAAGCCCTTGGGCGGGTCCATTTTTTGGCCCAGGGGTCAAAATTTGAACAATATTTGTAGAGGACCATAAGATCATGCTACATACCAAATATCAAAGGTCTAGGCCTTACAGTTTGAGAGAAGAAGATTTTTAAAGAATTTCCTATGAAAAACTGATAAGCCCTTGGGCGGGCCCATTTTTGGCCCGGGGGTCATAATTTGTTCAATATTTGTAGAGGACCATGAGATCATGCTACATATTAAATATCAAAGGCCTAGGCCTTACAGCTTCAGAAAAGAAGAGTTTTAAAGATTTTCCAATGAAAAACTGATAAGCCCTTGAGCGGGGCCATTTTTGGCCCGGGGGTCATAATTTGAACAATATTTGTAGAGAACCATAAGATCATACTACATACCACATATCAAAGGTCTAGGCCTTACAGTTTGAGAGAAGAAGATTTTTAAAGATTTTCCTATGAAAAACTGATAAGCCCATGGGCGGGGCCATTTTTGGCTCGGGGTCATAATTTGAACAATATTTGTAGAGGACCATAAGATCATACTACATACCAAATATCAAAGGTCTAGGCCTTACAGCTTCAGAGAAGAAGAGTTTTAAAGATTTTCCTATGAAAAACTGATAAGCCCATGGGCGGGGCCATTTTTGGCCCGGGGGTCATAATTTGAACAATATTTGTAGAGGACCATAAGATCATACTACATACAAAATATCAAAGGTCTAGGCCTTACAGTTTCAGTGAAGAAGATTTTTAAAGATTTTCCTATGAAAAACTGATAAGCCCTTGGGCAGGGCCATTTTTGGCCCAGGGGCCATAATTTGAACAATCTTTGTAGAGGACCATAAGATCATGCTACATACCAAATATCAAAGGTCTAGACTTTACAGTTTCAGAGAAGAAGATTTTTAAAGATTTTCCTATGAAAATTCCATATTACCATATATGGAAAAAATGACCACGCCCTCTGGCGGCCATGTTTTTTGCCGGATCAAAATTCTTTTAACAACTTTTGAAGTCTATCAACTGAGAAACATTTTGGTGAAAACTATATTCAAATCGGACAAGTCATTCTGGAGAAGAAGATTTTTCTAGATATTGTGTACGGTTGCCATGGCAACAAGACCCATGGCCCCACCCACTATCTTTTAACAACTTTTGAAGCACCCACCCACAGTATGTATCTGACCAAGTTTGGTTACAATTGGGCTGTCGGTTTCAGAGAAGAAGTCGTTTGAAATTGTTGACGGACAGACAGACGGACAGACGGACAGACGGACGCCGGACACAGGGGTATCACAATAGCTCACCTTGAGCACTTTGTGCTCTGGTGAGCTAAAAAGACAGAGAAATGGTGAAAACTAGATCATAAATAACCTGTAATGCTCCAAATGCATAGAGATATGAAACCACCTCATTGAGCGTAATCTAGCAGATACTATCACAGGGCCTTGGGAGCTAACATTATCATCATGTTACCAAATATAATTATAAGAAATACAATGGTCTTTGATTTAGAATATTATATTGTTAATCAGTTCATTAGCATATTCATGAATATTAATGCTTAAATCAAACAGAAAGAAGGGACATTATTTAAAAACGGTAGAACGAATTTTAAACCATGCAGTTTGCTCAAAGTATACCGAAATAATTCAACCGCTTTCAAATTAATTATGATATAATTATGGTATTATATCAAACGATGGTGGTATCCGTTATTTTCTTTATACGGGTATGAATGTACACATTTCTGGTATGAAAGCAAATGAACAGTTAAGGTACAAATAGCGTTTCAATTTCCAAGTGTGACATGAAACTTTAACAAGAGGGCCATGAGGCCCTGAAGCGCTCACCTGAGATAACCCCAGTGGCAGGGCCTTTTTTGACCACAAGAAATCATGTGGACAACCTTGGTAGAGAACCACAAGGCAAAGCAGTATGCCATTAATTAAAGGTCTAAGCCTTATGATTTCAGAGAAAAATAATATTTCATATTTTTCACATCGAAAAAACTGATAAGCCCTGAGGCAGGGCCAAGTTTCGCCCAGTGGTCAGGGTCGTTAGTTAAACATTCTTGGCAGAGGACCACAAGCCACAGCTACATATTTATAGAGGACCAGTAGATCATGTTAGTCATACCAAATATCAATGGTCTAGGCCTTACAGTTTCAGTAGATTTTTAAAGATTTTCCTATAAAAATCTGATAAGCCCTTGGGCGGGGCCATTTTTGGCCCGGGGTCATAATTTGACCAATATTTGTAGAGGACCATAAGATCATGCTACATACCAAATATCAAAGGTCTAGGCCTTACAGTTTCAGAGAAGGAGATTTTTAAAGATTTTCCTATGAAAAACTGATAAGCCCTTGGGCGGGGCCATTTTTGGCCCGGGGGTCATAATTTGAACAATATTTGTAGAGGACCATAAGATCATGCTACATATTAAATATCAAGGGTCTAGGCCTTACAGCTTCAGAGAAGAAGATTTTTAAAGATTTTCCTATGAAAAACTGATAAGCCCTTGGGCGGGGCCATTTTTGGCCCGGGGGTCATCATTTGAACAATATTTGTAGAGGACCATAAGATCATGCTACATACCAAATATCAAAGGTCTAGGCCTTACAGTTTCAGAGAAGAAGATTTTTAAAGATTTTCCTATGAAAAACTGATAAGCCCTTGGGCGGGGCCATTTTTGGCCCGGGGGTCATAATTTGAACAATATTTGTAGAGGACCATAAGATCATGCTACATACCAAATATCAAAGGTCTAGCCCTTACAGTTTCAGAGAAGAAGATTTTTAAAGATTTTCCTATGAAAAACTGATAAGCCCTTGGGCGGGGCCATTTTTGGCCCGGGGGTCATAATTTGAACAATATTTGTAGAGGACCATAAGATCATGCTACATACTCAATATCAAAGGTTTAGGCCTTACAGTTTCAGAGAAGAAGATTTTTAAAGATTTTCCTATGAAAAACTGATAAGCCCTTGGGCGGGGCCATTTTTGGCCCGGGGGTCATAATTTGAACAATATTTGTAGAGGACCATAAGATCATGCTACATACTCAATATCAAAGGTTTAGGCCTTACAGTTTCAGAGAAGAAGATTTTTAAAGATTTTCCTATGAAAAACTGATAAGCCCTTGGGCGGGGCCATTTTTGGCCCAGGGGTCATAATTTGAACAATATTTGTAGAGGACCATAAGATCATGCTACATACCAAATATCAAAGGTCTAGGCTTTACAGTTTCAGCGAAGAAGATTTTTAAAGATTTTCCTATGAAAATTCCATATTACCATATATGGAAATATTGACCAAGCCCTCTGGCGGCCATGTTTTTTGCCCGATCAAAATTCTTTTAACAACTTTTAAAGTCTATCAACTGAGAAACATTTTGGTGAAAACTATATTCAAATCCAACAAGTCATTCTGGAGAAGAAGATTTTTCTAGATATTGTGTCCGGTTGCCATGGCAACAAGACCGATGGCCCCGCCCACTATCTTTTAACAACTTTTGAAGCACCCACCCACAGTATGTATCTGACCAAGTTTGGTTACAATTGGGCAGTCGGTTTCAGAGAAGAAGTCGTTTGAAATTGTTGACGGACAGACAGACGGACAGACGGACAGACGGACAGACGGACAGACGGACGACGGACGCCGGACACAGGGGTATCACAAAAGCTCACCTTGAGCACTTTGTGCTCTGGTGAGCTAAAAACTGCTTACTTTCATATTCATAACAAGAGCACCGCAAGACGGGGCAATATACGCCCGAAGGCTGTTCTATAAAATTATGTTGAAAAATAAAGGAGCAGTTAGTTGCACAAGAAATTGCTACCCGAAACTATCAAAGGGCAATAACTCCAGAATGAAAAATGATATGAGAGTTATCTCACTGATATGCACAACTACACATCAATATCTATCATTCCTGAAAGTTTGAAGAAATTATGTTGAAAAATAAAGGAGGAGTTAGTTGCACAAGAAATTGATACCCGAAACTATCAAAGGGCAATAACTCCAGAATGAAAAATGATATGAGAGTTATCTCACTGATATGCACAACTACACATCAGTATCTATCATTCCTGAAAGTTTGAAGAAATTATGTTGAAAAATAAAGGAGGAGTTAGTTGCACAAGAAATTGCTACCCGAAACTATCAAAGGACAATAACTCCAGAATGAAAAATGATATGAGAGTTATCTCACTGATATGCACAACTACACATCAGTATCTATCATTCCTGAAAGTTTGAAGAAATTATGTTGAAAAATAAAGGAGGAGTTAGTTGCACAAGAAATTGCTACCCGAAACTATCAAAGGGCAATAACTCCAGAATGAAAAATGATATGAGAGTTATCTCACTGATATGCACAACTACACATCAGTATCTATCATTCCTGAAAGTTTGAAGAAATTATGTTGAAAAATAAAGGAGGAGTTAGTTGCACAAGAAATTGCTACCTGAAACTATCAAAGGGCAATAACTCCAGAATGAAAAATGATATGAGAGTTATCTCACTGATATGCACAACTACACATCAGTATCTATCATTCCTGAAAGTTTGAAGAAATTATGTTGAAAAATAAAGGAGGAGTTAGTTGCACAAGAAATTGCTACCCGAAACTATCAAAGGGCAATAACTCCAGAATGAAAAATGATATGAGAGTTATCTCACTGATATGCACAACTACACATCAGTATCTATCATTCCTGAAAGTTTGAAGAAATTATGTTGAAAAATAAAGGAGGAGTTAGTTGCACAAGAAATTGCTACCCGAAACTATCAAAGGGCAATAACTCCAGAATGAAAAATGATATGAGAGTTATCTCACTGATATGCACAACTACACATCAGTATCTATCATTCCTGAAAGTTTGAAGAAATTATGTTGAAAAATGAAGGAGGAGTTAGTTGCACAAGAAATTGCTAACGGACGGACAGACGGACGGACGGACGGACGGACGACATGCGCCATACCATAATACGTCCCTTCGGGCGTATAAAAATGAGTAGGTTATCACAAAACACGTGAAATGATTTACCTAGTGTCTGATTTTCAAGCAAAGATTAAGATAATGACTCAATAACTTATTAACTTATTAATTAACTTATTAAGTAAACTAAACGGAATATTTGTAGACTGATGTCTCGGCTCATTTGAATAGTTGTATATATACGAGTATTTTCGTTGTTGTTATCCGTATCAGTACACCACAGCAATGATTATGATATTTAAAAATCATATTTTTAAAAGTATCATGTTTTTAGGAGACGCCATTGTAATGACGTGTAAATTACCAGTATTGATGAGGACATCTAAAAGTAATATAACATGATTTGTAAAGTAGAAATGAAACAAGGCTTTTGAAATGGTGTATTTCGTAACATACAAGTGGCATTATACTTATCGAGGCTAATGCTTTTGACACATACATGTATTTACAAACAAAAGCATACATGTATTTACAAACCATTATATCATTGTTGTTTTCAGCACATGTACAAAACGTTATAAGTGCATGCTGTAGGTGCATAGCTAGATTTTTAGAAACAATACATTTCACATTACTAAAATAGGATACATGGCAAAAATGCATGAAACATTATCATGTCAAATTCAATAAATACTAATGATAACACAAGAAACGGAAAACACATCCCTCATTTCGATTCCGCTCCTCAATGTTAAGAATGTTTCTACGGGTTTAAGCGGTAGACCTTTCTGTGTGATATATTCAACTATCATCACATCTGTATTAATCGTAATGCACGTTTAGTCCGAATAATAATCTTGAAAGAGCCCCATCCACTTCTTCATATTCTTCAGCTGCTTCAAGAGCTTTCTCCAGAATGCTTCGACAACTCATCCTCAATCCATTATGGAACCAGAGAAAGTAGTAAGGCATCGCACCTGATTTTCTCTGTACCCTCTCACCTCTTTCTGGTGAATCAAATTAGCCTATGGTTGTAATGGGCATTAATTAACGCAACCGAATTTCTACAAGGTGGCAATGATCGATGTCAATCTCGCGCTCTATATCGTTTGTACTGTGTTTCCAAGACTCTACTCAAAATGAAGATAACTTTCTCAGGGCAGATGTAAGAGATAAAGTCGCTAAAGAAGCTTTTATAAATAACAGGCTGGAAACCCACGCATGGTTCCTCGAGTTGTTAAAGACTGATTTGAAGACGATGGCAGCTTCGGTGTTAGTATACTGGCAGCACGGACATAGTTGAGTGCAATTACTAAATCAGTCATAAGGGTCATATGTGGATATCGATCTTGGGGATCTTCATTATTGGTAATGCTGATGGCAGTTTAGCCAAATACTATACGCCAAAGGAGTTGAATACCTAATAGAAGAGGTAGACATGACAAATGCACCAACACAAGATGAGAAACACATCGTAAAAGAAGTCAGGAATGCTTTATTTCATTCAATGCGAGACACTCCAGGCATCTTCAAACAAATATCTGAAAGACTTTTCAACATGACGCCTGAAAGTATTCATGTAAGATATGTATCAGGAAAACTAAAAACAAATGGAGAGAATGAGGGAATGGGGATTCAGAAAACTGCTAGTGTAAGGGGATGATACAAAGAAACCTGTTGACTGAAGGCTTTTTTGATGAACGATGACACCATGAGGCAAAGTACCTAGTTATAGTCTATGTTCAGTCCGAAAGACCGCTCAGTCGACTGTACATGTACTCCCCTGGTCATTGAGTCATTCGCCTACAATATTGAGCACTGCAATATGCGCAATCATGCCTACAATATGGCGCAATCATGCAGCTGTAGTACCGGCTAGTGACTCTCATATGTACCCACTTTAATCCCTGGGTGGAGAGGAGGTGCAGGTGGGAGACACTGAAAAGCGTCTCTGAAATTTCCGGGAGGGACCGGGATTTGAACCCGGATCTCCCGACCGGTAGTCAAGTGCGTTACCACTATACCACCACACCACACGAGTAATTTGTAAAGCATAAAGTCAAACTGTTTTGAAGTCAGCACACTAAGAAACTAATATCAGGTTTTAACCAGAGAACAAAACTGCACGACTGTTCAAGCAAGAACGCTAGCCAACAACATGTTCATACTGTTTGATTACTATGACAGTTTCGAGTGTGAGGATGCTCTGTTGGGCATTCATGCTTACTGTGAGTCTACACGTACATTTAAGGAAAAAGAGTATGTATCACCAAATAACAACTCCTGGAAAGAGACCGAGATTCGTAACTCCACTAGTAAGTCTTGTAAACTTGGGATGTTTAAGCTGGTCTAATTGGTGAATAAGAATCGTTCACATCCACAATGTATGCTGAATTGAAACTGCTGCTAATGAAACGCGCGAAGATAAGCCAATTAATGATTTGCATAACGTTGACATGGGATCTTTGCCACCACGTAGATTTGCTTAGTCCGACACATTTAACGGGTCGTCAATCAGGTGCGAATTTTGACGAGCTCACATATAGCCTATCCAGTAATACCCCCAGCCTCAGAAGCACATGACTGGAGCCATGTCAATGTGGTTCTTGGACCATTCCATTATGAGTCTGCGGTTACTTGCCCTCACAAATTCACAAGTCATGGTTGACATTCTGTAATTTGAGGCACATAGAGAATATGAAAAATGGGGATACAGTATAACCCCTCTAATGCGACCACTTAATGAATAAACATGGGTGTCTTTATAAGCAGGTGGTTGCTTAATGCAGTACAAAAGTAATGCAGAAAGCTCCTCTAGGAGCTTTCTGCATAACTTTTGTCCTGCATTAAGCTATTACCTGCATCTAGCACCCAGAATAATACCTCTTTTAGGTGGTCGCATTAGCGGGGTTTTACTGTATTTGAAGACACTGGTTATCAATGGGACTAAACTTGCATTATTATGCATACAGATATGGTGATGAATGAGTATATCACACAGGAATGTCTTTTTCTGTGAACCGGTTGAGACATTCTTTACAGTCATGTTTTGTACATATACTAAGGCCACAATGATATAATGATTTGTAAATAGGCCGAATAATACATGCTTCGATTAGTTCAAAGTTAATTGTTTGTCACCAGTTAAACACCACTAAGCCATTATTTCTATTTGTTACTGTCTATTCTAATTCCACTTTACAGACCTCGTTTCATTGCATTTTCTGCTGGTAGATTGTAGTGTACAAGTCATATCTCTATGCATTTGGAGCATTACAGGTGATTTATGATCTAGTTTTCAACATTTCCCTGTCTTTATCTCTAATTGTAAGGGGGGGGGGGGGTGTTTCTCATTAATATTCATGAATATGCTAATGAACTTATTAACAACGATACATTCTAAATCAAAGACCAGTGTATTTATTATATGTTTGGTAACAAGTTGATACTGTTAGCTGCCAGCTCTCGAATGCCTTGAGATATAATGCTATCTCCTATATGCGCTGACGCTGTCCGGACGTACCTCTTCTATGGATACTCAAAAACGCAATAAAAGTGTAAATAAGCCAAAGTGACACGATTTTGTATTATATAATACTCTCCTTTATGATGTTTTATGTATATGAACATATTTTAGTGCATTTGGAGCAACACAAGTGATTTCAGATCTAGTTTTCGCCATCTTCTAGTCATTTTTTCTTCATTTTCGGTGTTCTCATTAATATTCATGAATATGCTAATGAACTTATTAACTACAATACATTTTAAATCAAATACCAGTGTATTTAGTTTATGTTTGGTAACAAGTTGATACTGTTAGCTATTATCTCCCGAAGGCCTTGAGATATAATGCTATCTTCTCTATATGCTTACGCTACCCGGACGTACCTCTGCTATGGATACTCAAAAATGCAATAAAAATGCAAATAAGCCATAAAGACACAATTTTGTTTTAAATAATACTAACATTGGGGATGTTTTATGTACAAAAACATATTTGGGTGTATTTGGACCATCACAGGTGACTTCAGATCTAGTTTTCACCATATTCTAGTCTTTTTTCCTTCATTTTTCGGGTTTCTCATTAATATGCATGATTATGCAAATGAGGTAATTAGCAAAAACATATTCTTAATTAAAGACCAATGTCTTACCTTTAGTTTGACACCAGTTTCAAACTCTTAGTGCCCCTAATAGCATAGATATACTACATTATAACCTTTACCCACCGTCGTTGTCAAGACCTCCTGTTGCCATGGTAACGGTAGAAAAACCCATAGCAGGAATGAGTTTTTTCATGGGTACAATTTTGATTTCCATTCAGCAGACCCTACCAAACACTCTGGTACCCATGAAAAAAAGTCAGACGGGGGGTGCACGGTAACCCTTTCTGGCCCCCGGGGTAAAAGAGAAAAACTTAAGTAAACAAGAGTACCGCATACGGTACATAATACGCCCACTTGCGAACTTTCTCTGATTCAACAAGCCTTATAAGTGTTGACATTTTCTAATCTGTGCTTCAGATCTTGATTTCCATATTAAGGTGATACTATTTTTAAAACAATTGAAGTGAATATCTTATTAAACAAGAGTACCGCATACGGTACATAATATGCCCACTTGCAAACTTTCTCTGATTCAACATGCCTTATAAGTGTTGACATTTTCTAATCTGTGCTTCAGATCTTGATTTCCATATTAAGGTGATACTATTTTTTAAAAAAAATGAAGTGAATATCTTATTAAATAAAAAAGTTACAGCTAATCCTCATTTTTGCAGATTTTTGTAAAGTGCAACGGCCATAACTCTGTAAAGACAAACTGAATGAACCTCAAAATAAACTCAGCTTCAAATTTTGTTGCTTAAAACATTTGTTTTAAGTTTCATTTATATCATTTTAATAGTTTTCCCAGAAAACAACAGACAAACTAAAAGTTGACCGACTAACAAAGCAACGAACACACGAAGTTCAAGGACCATAACTTTAGAATAAAATGACATATCAAAACCCCCGCAATATATGTTAAAATTCACATTAAGTTTTAACCATATAAAAAAATTGGAGTAAATATCATTTCAAATGAAAAAGTTATGGCCATCCTCATATTTGCATAGATTTGCATTATTTTTTTAAGTGCAAGGGCCATAACTCCGAAACAACAAATCAAATGATTCTCAGAATCGACTTAGCTTCAGGTCTTGATGCATTAAACATGTGTATGAAGTTTCATTAATATCTGTCAAACAGTTTTGCCAGAAAACAGCGGACAAACTATTTGCATATACAATGTATTTGCATTTTTTTAAGTAAAAGGGCAATAACTCCGAAACGAAAAATCAAATAAACCTCAAAATCGACTCAGCATCAGATCTTGATGCATTAAACATTTTTGTGAAGTTTAATTAATATTTCTCAAATAGTTTTCCCAGAAAACAGCGGACAAACTATTTGCATTATTTTTTAAGGACAAGGGCCATAACTCTGAAACGAAAAATCAAATGATCCTCAGAATCAATTCAGTCTCAGATCTTGATGCATCAAATATTTGTGTGAAGTTTCATTAATATCTCTCAAATAGTTTTCCCAGAAAACAGCGGACAAACTATTTGCATGTATTTGCATTATTTTTTAAGTAAAAGGGCCATAACTCCGAAACGACAAATCAAATGAACCTCAGAATCGACTCAGCTTCAGATCTTGATGCATTAAACATTTGTGTGAAGTTTCATTAATATCTCTCAAATAGTTTTCCCAGAAAACAGCGGACAAACTATTTGCATATTTTTTAAGGACAAGGGCCATAACTCTGAAATGAAAAATCAAATGAACCTCAGAATCGACTCAGCTTCAGATCTTGATGCATTAAACATTTGTGTGAAGTTTCATTAATATCTCTCAAATAGTTTCCCTAGAAAACAGCGGACAAACTATTTGCATATTTTTTAAGGACAAGGGCCATAACTCTGAAATGAAAAATCAAATGAACCTCAGAATCAACTCAGCTTCAGATCTTGATGCATTTAACATTTGTGTGAAGTTTCATTAATATCTGTCAAATAGTTTTCCCAGAAAACAGCGGACAAACAAAATGTTGACGGACGAACGAACGAACGAACGGACGGACGGACAGGGCCACGACAATATACGACCACCTTTATTAGGTGGGCGTATAATAAAAAAGTTACAGCTAATCCTCATATTTGCAGATTTTTGTAAAGTGCAACGGGCGTAATTCTGTAAAGACAAACTGAATGAACCTCAAAATAAACTCAGCTTCGGATTTTGCTGCTTAAAACATTTGTGTTAAGTTTCATTTATATCATTTTAATAGTTTTCCCAGAAAACAACAGACAAACTAAAAGTTGACCGACAAATAAAGCAACGAACACATAAAGTTCAAGGACCATAACTTTAGAATAAAATGACATATCAAAACCCCCGCAATATATGTGAAAATTCACATTAAGGTTTAACCATGTAAAAAAATTGAAGTAAATATCATTTCAAATGAAAAAGTTATGGCCATCCTCATATTTGCATAGATTTGCATTATTTTTTTAAGTGCAAGGGCCATAACTCCAAAACAACAAATCAAATGATCCTCAGAATCGACTTAGCTTCAGGTCTTGATGCATTGAACATGTGTATAAAGTTTCATTAATATCCGTCAAACAGTTTTGCCAGAAAACAGCGGACAAACTATATGCCTATATTTGCATTATTTTTTAAGTAAAAGGGTCATAACTCCGAAACGACAAATCAAATAAACATCAAAATCAACTCAGCATCAAATCTTGATGCATTAAACATTTTTGTGAGGTTTCATTAATATCTCTCAAACAGTTTTCCCAGAAAACAGCGGACAAACTATTTGCATGCATTTGCATTATTTTTTAAGGACAAGGGCCATAACTCTGAAACGACAAATCAAATGAACCTTAGAATTGACTCAGCTTCAGAATCTTGATGCATTTAACATTTTTGTGAAGTTTCATTAATATCTCTCAAATAGTTTTCCCAGAAAACAGCGGACAAACAATTTGCATGTATTTGCATTATTTTTTTAGTAAAAGGGCCATAACTCTGAAACGACAAATCAAATGAACCTCAGAATCCACTCAGCTTCAGATCTTGATGCATTAAATATTTGTGTGAAGTTTCATTAATATCTCTCAAATAGTTTTCCCAGAAAACAGCGGACAAACTATATGCATATTTTTTAGGACAAGGGCCATAACTCTGAAATGAAAAATCAAATGAACCTCAGAATCAACTGAGCTTCAGATCTTGATGCATTTGTGTGAAGTTTCATTAATATCTGTCAAATAGTTTTCCCAGAAAACAGCGGACAAACAAAATGTTGACGGACGAACGAACGAACGAACAAACAAACGAACGAACGAACAAACAAACGGACGGCCGGACGGACAGGGCCACGACAATATATGACCACCTTTATTAGGTGGGCCTATAAAAAGGGCAATAATTTCTGTTAAAATGAGATTTTTAAAGTAAAATCTGTTTTAGTTAGAAATACTTACCTGCTGTGAAATATGCTTAGGTTATTTGATTTAACCGTATGACCGGAATAAAAAAGTACCGCACATACCGTATGGCCCGCCCGTTAGCCATACCTCATTATAAATGCTCCCAGCATTCCACAATTAAGATTATTGGTTATTTGCTCCCAAAAACAACAATTAATTGCGGGGTGGGAGGAGGGCAATCCCTTTCACAGCAGGTAAGTATTTCTAACTAAAACAGATTTTACTTTAAAAATCTCATTTTAGTAGCAAAATACATTACCTGCTGTGAAATATGCTGACTTTGTCGCAAAGGTGGGAAGGTATACTCACCAGAACAACACCAAGACTCGGCTGTAGAAATTTCTCCAAATCATAGTTTAAGGAGGAAATTTTCTTGGATATACTGTTTTCATAAACTAATAACCGTAATTGGTCGCACCATAGACCAAGAACACGGAATGAAAGCCAAGGAGTTAAACAACTCGCTGAGAGGCCACAAGAGGACCTAGAGAGAGCAGATTGCTCTGAAGAGTCGCAAAAGAGCGCAGATAAAAGGAAGAAAAAGTAGAGCTATTCTTCCAAGAAGCAGCCCTGAGAATCTCATCCAAGGGTGCATGATTAATGAAAGCCCAGGAAGTAGACAGGGCTCTGAGCTCATGTGGCCTGATCTTTAAAAAGCCGAGATCTAGATCAGATAGGTCAGAGTAAGCCAATTTGATGGCAGAAGCAATCCAGCGAGAAATAGACGCTGCTGAGATTTCTCTATGACCTTTAATAGGAATAAAAAGCCTTTTTCTATTTCTCCTCAGGAACTGAACCCTCTTAAGATAGAACTTAAGGGCTCTGACAGGACAGAGGGTTCGATCAGGGTCCGAATGATCCAAATCTTTCGAGAGACTGGGAACAACAAACGGATCTGAAGCTACTGACGGAAGCTGGGTTTTAGCTAAAAAACCAGGCTGACACATTAAGGAAACTGACCCGTCAGAATTCCAGCGAAGAAAACCTTCTTCTACAGATAAGGCATGAATTTCGCTTCTGCGTTTAGCCGCAGCAAAAGTGAGGAGAAACACAGTCTTCCACGTGACATGAGTCAAGGTCGCTTTATCTAATGGCTCATAGGGCGCTTTAGTAAGTGACCAGAGAACACACGACAGATCCCACTTAGGCAAAAGAGAGCGAGAAACCGGTCTTTGAAGCTCCAAGACTCGAACCAATTCAGAAAGGATCGGGTGAGAACCGATGTCCTTAATATCTCTGAAACTAAGGGTATGAGATAACCCTTTAATAGTGCTGACAGCTAGATTCTTCTCTAGAAAGAGGAAAACTAGAAAGTCGGCAATGTCTTGGATAGTGGGACGGATTGGATTAATCTGTTTTGAACGACACCAATCAGAAAAGATTCTCCACTTGGCATTGTAAACAATGGAAGTGGAGGATCGTCTGGCCTTGGCGATGAGGTTGGCAACCGGCTGAGAAAACTTTCTCTTTCGGAGACCCGTCCTGATAACGGCCAGACGTGAAGGTGGAAGATAGCGGGGTCCCTGTGGAGAACCCCGCCCTTCTGAGAGAGTTGATCCCGACTGGGCGGGATCGACCGTGGAGACTCGAATAGGAGACTGAGAAGATCGTTGAACCAGGCTCGCTGAGGCCACAGGGGGGCGATCAGGAGGATCCTGCAATCCCACAGAGCGATCTTCCGGAGAACCGTGGGGATCAGAATGAACGGGGGGAAAAGCATACCCGAACAGTCGGTCCCACGGAAAAGACAGAGCATCGACCGCCCAAGCTGCTGGATCCATGATTGGAGACACATACAGCGGGAGTCGATGATTGAACCTGGTGGCAAAGAGATCCACTGACGGAAACCCGAACATGTGAAAGATCTGAGCCACTACGTTTTTGTGGAGGGTCCACTCGGCAGGTAGTACTTGACGTCTGCGAGAGAGGCCGTCCACCAAGACATTCAGTCTGCCCGGCAGATGCTTGGCGAGCAGAGTGATCTGTCTGTTGTAACAAAATAAGAGTAGATCCCTCGTGCCCTTGAAGAGGGAGAGGGAGTGTGTCCCCCCTTGTCTCTTAATGTAAGACACAACTGTTGTGTTGTCTGTCTGTACTAACACACACAGGTTGCGAACCTTCATCTCGAAGAATTCCAAGGCTTTCAGAACAGCCAGGAGTTCGAGATTGTTGATATGGAGCTGGGACTCGGCATTCGACCAAAGGCCTGAAGTCATGAGTCCGAGAGGCTCCAAATGGGCTCCCCAGCCCTGATTGCTGGCATCCGAGATCAGAAAAAGATCTGGATCCGGAGGAGCAATCAGCACTCCTTGAAGGAAGCGATCCTTCACCTTCCACCACTGAAGAGCAGTGTGGAAAATAGGTAGGAGTGGAAGAGAAACGGACAGAGCGTCTAGACAAGGACGCCATTGTGTCAGCAGGTAAAACTGGAGCGGGCGTAAATGAAGCCTGCCTAGAGACACAAAATCTGCTGCGGAATTGAGAACTCCCAGTAGAGACAGAAGAGAGCGAGCAGAGCAGCGATCCTTCTGACTGAACAGAGAAAGCAGGCGTAGGGTATTCTCTACACGTTGAAGAGAAATCCTGACTAAGCTGGAGTTCGTCAGAAAATTTAATCCCACGAAGACAAAGTCTTGAGACGGGATCAGATCTGATTTTTCCGCATTCAATACGAGACCCAACTGAGAGACAATTTTCCAACTGAAGTGGAGATTGCAAAGGAGGGTCTGACGATTGAGAAGGTGTAACAGCCAATCGTCGAAGTATTGAATAAGAACAACTCCGCTCTGGCGGAGAAAGGCCGCTACGGTCCCCATGAGTTTTGTGAAGACTCTGGGTGCCGTAGAAAGGCCGAAAGGCAGGGCCCGAAATTGATAGACAGCGCCCCTGTGGCAAAAGCGAAGGAGATGTCTGTCTGAAGGATGAATAGGTACGTGAAAGTAAGCATCTGACAGATCCAGGGAGACGGGCCCATTGGTTTGGTTTGATTGCCAACCGAATGGTAGCTACTGTCTCCATCTTGAAAGAATCGATCTTTAAGAACCGATTTAGGGTTGAAAGATCGATGATGGGCCGAAACATGCCGTTTTTCTTTGGAACGAGAAACAGGCGGCTGTAAAATCCCGGTGTGTTCTCGTTCCGAACCCTTTTTGCAGAAGCGACATTACTGCATTCTGCATATGAGGGTGATCCGAGGAGAGATGTAAGGGGACCCTGGAAAGAGGGGGGCTGCCGATCCAGCGGGATGCAATAGCCCGATTCCACTATGGACAGAGTCCAGGGGTCCTGAGTAATGTTGCGCTAGGTCGTGGTGAAGTGCAGGAGCCTGGCGCCCACAGGCAATTAGGGTCGGATCAGAGGGGGGGGGGGGGGGGGTTAGAAAGGGCGAGTCCCTAGGGCTGGCGCCTAGAAGGACCAGACCCTCTCAAGAAGGGCCGGGGGGCCGGTTCTGTCCCTGTGCTGAGCCTCTATTCTGGGGAGGGAAAGGAGCAGAACCTAGGCGGGCCCTAACCGGGCCCGCTGGCGGGGAGCAGGAGCTGGCTGAGCCGACTGTTTCCTGCCAGACTGTTTGGAGGAGGATTTTGGTTTAGGCACCCTAGGAATCCTCGAATTGGGAGGACCACTCGACCGCCTTCTCCTCTCTGATGAGACCGCCAAAAAGGGGCTCAGAGGTGAAAGGAAGAGACCTGAGTTCGTCTTTAGAAGTGTCCTGAAGTCTGGACGCAGACTGAAGGAAGGCATCTCGTCTGCAGCGGAGCATTTCGGCTGCAGAGGCAAGACCTAGACGCAGAGAAAACTGGGAAGAGAGACCCAAGTGAAAAGCCAGACGCCGGGTTCTCTCTTGTGAAGGGGAGTCAGAAAGGAGCTCCTCAGAGAGGGCAACTGACAAAAGATCCACATTGGATGCTACCCCCATCTGCTGTCTCTGACGTAATTCCCAACGCTCAAGCATACTCATAGAGAGCGAGGGTTGGAAGGCAGGTCTAATACCAACCCGGGGACTATCAGAATCCAGAAGAGGAATTCGGTCAAAGAGACCTAGACGCAGAGAAAACTGGGAAGAGAGACCCAAGTGAAAAGCCAGACGCCGGGTTCTCTCTTGTGAAGGGGAGTCAGAAAGGAGCTCCTCAGAGAGGGCAACTGACAAAAGATCCACATTGGATGCTACCCCCATCTGCTGTCTCTGACGTAATTCCCAACGCTCAAGCATACTCATAGAGAGCGAGGGTTGGAAGGCAGGTCTAATACCAACCCGGGGACTATCAGAATCCAGAAGAGGAATTCGGTCAAAGAGTCCTGGGTGGTTATCTACTGAAGCCGGAAGCCTCAGGGAAGAAGGAGGTACTAAGGAGCGCATAACCTTAGTAGATACTGACCAACCTGCCTTCGGCCTAGAACGGAAGTCCGTGTCAATGTCAGGTGGCTAGACCCCGGCAAGGAGGGAGGGCAGGTCGAGATTTATTCGGACCAACCGTTTCACCTCTCTGTGTTTGGAGGAAAAGGATCGAAGAAACTACTCCACTGTGACACATAGGCTGGGGTCTAGGGCAGACAGAGGGCGGAAGGATGGCAAAGCAGTCCTCACAAGCCTTGTCAAAAGAATTAGAGTGACTTTCGGGCTCTTCAAGAGTAGATGAGAGGGAGTCTTCTAATTCAGAATTACCCTGGGTACCCAATTCTTGAAAAAAAGGGTCCTCTGGGTTAGCAAGGATGGATAAAACATCATCCTGATCCTGGTCTGGCCTGGTGTCCGTAGCCGTAGGCGGGACTCTAGGGACCGGAGGACCCGACACAGTAGCTTGCAAGGCAACTGGAACAGGAGGGTCCAAAGAATAATTCCCCGTAGAATAGACCCTAGGGTCATAGAAGTAAGGGGCCCGGCTCAAGAGGGGATCAGAAGTCTGGTTAAAAGACGTCCCCTGCTCATCAGAGATCTGCGTCTGGATAGGTTCATCCTGTCGGACACGAGATCCCTGATGAGAACGGCGGGAGCGAGCCGGGGGAGAGTCTTAGGAAGAAGACCTATGTCTCTTATGGCGCCTATGTCTAGGTTTAGAACTAGATCGGCGCCTGTGCCGAGAGTGTCGTGAACGGCGGCTGTCGTCCGAAGAAAAAGAGGAACTGCGTCAACGTCTGTGACGATAGGCAGAGTCAGAGGACAAAGAAGAAGAAGAATACCGACGCCGTTTACGTGCCCTAGAGGGTCTAATAGGCGAAGGAGATTCTGCTCGGCAACTCAGCTCAGCAGAGCTAAGAGTGTAGTCAGGAACAAAATTCGAAGAAGTTTGTTCAATGGAAAAGATCGGGTGTGTTGTTTTATTAGTGGCAGACACACTCGAAATGGATCCAAAGGAATTAAGTGTATTCACGGAGGAAACATCCGAGGAACAACTTACTGTAACACTGGTTGCCTTTGTCTGACCAGTGTAAAACACCGGGGAAGAATTTACTATAGCACCGGTTTTAGCATGCATGGCTGACCTAGTTACACTGGTTGACCTAACGCTGGTTGACCTAGTTAGGCCAGGCGTTGAAATGCTACTATGCACTGGGTTCGCAATTGCCGGTTGACCCGGAGCGAGAGTGCATTTTTCAGAAACAGGTGTGGTTGACCTAGATAGGTGGTTGACCTGTTTAGCTAGCACCGAATACCCAGAGGTATTAGCCGGAGAAGCTATATACCCGGATTCAGTCAGAGCGGTGGCAAGCACCGGATGACCTGGAAGAGGTCGACCAGGTAAACCTGGCAAGACCCCGCCGGGAGAAGCCAAGTGAAAAGCACCGGATGGTAACGTCACTGGAAGAGGGATATTCCCTGGACGGAATAGGGACCCTCGTCCCGGGACCGAAGTCGGGACTTTCAAAGCAGCCAGTTGATGGATGGGCTGTGTCGTAGACACAGACGAGCCACTGGAAGAAGAAACATTCTTTTTGGGTTTCTTAGGTTTGCGTGAAAAATCACTGTCCGACCTGGCGGGGGTAGACGAACGCCGAGCTTGAGAACCTCGACGAGAGGCTAACCCCCAGGTCTCAGAAGACCTGGCAGTGGAAACACACAGAGGAGTGCGTATCCCAGTCTGCGGTAAAGTGTCCGCAGGAAGCTTTGTGCCGAAAAGCCATTGTTGAGGGCACAAGGGAGACCGATAACACAGGAACAAAGAAAATAAAACACAAAGGTATATGCAGTATAATCTGTATATAAAGTTTATGGTAGGATACAGGATCCGGTAAGGAAGCTGAAGGGAAGGACTGTATTAAGTCGAATAGACCCAGACAGCTAGTAAGGTGAAAAACTCGGGAGGCTAATAAACGCTGACGTTAATGGCCGACCCGAAATAACCAATGATCTTAATTGTGGAATGCTGGGAGCATTTATAATGAGGTATGGCTAACGGGCGGGCCATACGGTATGTGCGGTACTTTTTTATTCCGGTCATACGGTTAAATCAAATAACCTAAGCATATTTCACAGCAGGTAATATATTTTGCTACTAAAATGCTTGACAGAGTAATGTACTCTTGCCTAAATATGAAGCTTGAGGTGGTGAACAAGTGTTCCAAGTTTTAAAGCTTTATCTCTAAGGGTTATGTAAATAAGTGGACTTTAACAAAAACCTTAACCAAAAGTTCTAAGTTAATAAGGGCCATAATTCTGTCAAAATGCTTGACAGAGTAATGTATCCTTGTCTACAGATGAAGTTTGTGGTGGTGAATAAGTGTTCCAAGTTTCAAAGCTTTATTCCAAAGGTAAGAGGCAAAAAGTTTACTTTAACCAGAAATGGTGTCAAAGCCACCTGATGCTCGCCTGTTTAAAAGTTAAGCCTAAAACGTGTCATATTGAACACACAAAAAAAATTCAATTTTCAATTTAAACTTAACTGCATCAATATCAAAACCAAAAGGCAACCAAATACCGATTTTCCTCAATTTAAAAAGATTATCAAACAAAAAAGATACATACCAAATATGAAAGCCCTAATACCAAATATGGTAGCCCTAGGTCTGTTGGTTCAAATGTAATAGGCAGTTAAAGATTTTTCCAAAAGTAGGTCAAAGGTGAAGGTCAGAAGGGTAACATTGTTGGCATGGTCATACCAAGTATAGAAGTCCTGTGCCCATCACATCCAATAATTGTAAGTTAAAAAGGGCCATAATTCTGTCAAAATGCTTGACAGAGTTATGTACTATTGCCTACAGATGAAGATTGTGGTAGTGAACAAGTGTTCCAAGTTTCAAAACTTTATTCCAAAGGTTCTAAGTTTAAAAGGGCCATAATTCTGTCAAAATGCTTGACATAGTTATGAAGTTTGTGATGGTGAACAAGTGTTCAAAGTTTTAAAGCTTTATCTCAAAGGCTTATGTAAATAAGTGGACTTTAACAAAAACCTTAACCAAAAGTTCTAAGTTAAAAAGGGCCATAATTCTGTCAAAATGCTTGACAGAGTTATGTACTCTTGTCTACAGATGAAGATTGTGGTGGTGAACAAGTGTTCCAAGTTTCAAAGCTTTATTCCAAAGGTAAGAGGCAACAAGAGTGCCAGTGAGCACAATATACGCCCGTCGAAGTTTTGTTCAACATAAACTGGGGTTAACGTATTTGCTAAATTCAAATTCAAAGTATAGAAGTCCTGTGCCCATCGCATCCAATATTATAGGAATTTAAAGATTTTTGCAAACGAAGGTGAAAGGTCAAAGTCAAGGTCACATGGTAAAAACATTGGTATGGTTGAGTCTTAAGACAGGAAATATACATACAAAGTATGGAAGCCCTACGCCTATTGGTTCCAATGTTATATGCATTTAAAGGCTTTTGCAAAAGTAGGTCAAATGCAAAGGTCAAGGTCAAAAGGGCAAATGTTTGCATGGTCATACCAAGTATGGAAGTCCTAGGTATATTGGTTCCAAGTTATAGGCACTTACAGATTTTTGCAAAAAAATAGGTGAAATGTCAAGGTCATATGGTAAAAAACATTGGTGTGTTTGAAAAAGTCTTCAGACAGAAAAGATACAAACCAAGTATGGACGTATATGCATTTAAAAACTTGCAAAAGTATGTCAAAGGTCAAGGTCAAGGTCAGAAAGGCAAACATGTTGGCATGGTCATACTAGGTATGGAAGGCCCATCGGTTCGAATGTTATAGGCATTTCAAGATTTTTGCAAAAGTAGGTCAAAGGTCAAGGTCAGGAGGGAAAAAAAGTTGGCATGATCATACCAAGTATGGAAGTCCTAGTCCTATTGGTTCCAATAATATAGGCATTTAAAGATTTTTGCAAAAGTAGGTCAAAAGTCAAGGTCAAGGTCAGCAGGGCAAAAATGTTGGCATGGTTGGAAGGGTCTCGGCAATATGAACCTTCTCACCAAATTTCAGCATCATAGCACAATTAAGTCCATAAGTCCAATTAAGTGACCTTGACCTTAGATAAACGAACCGGGACTTGGCAGGCTACTGTACCATGTCTAGATAAACATTGTGGTTAAATTTGGGAAGGATCCACCAAGCGGAACTTGAGTTAGAGATGTTACAGACAGACAGACCGGTTAACATTTTTGCTAAATGCAAATTCTAAGTCCAATTGTGTGACCTTGACCTTGGATAAACAAACCGGGACTTGGCAGGCTACTGTAGCATGTCTAGATAAACATTGTGGTTAAATTTGAGAAGGATCCACCAAGCGGAACTTGAGTTAGAGATGTTACAGACGGACAGATGGACAGACAGCCAGACAAAACCATTCCGTAATACGTCCCGTTTTTTCAAACGGGCGTATAAAGAGTGGACTTTAACAAAAACCTTAACCAAAAATTCTAAGTTAAAAAGGGCCATAATTCTGTCAAAATGCTTGACATAGTAATGTACCTTTGTCTACAGATGAAGTTTGTGGTGGTGAATAAGTGTTCCAAGTTTCAAAGCTTTATTCCAAAGGTTAGAGGCAAAAAGTGGACTTTAACAAAAACCTTAACCAAGGTGTGACACGGACGCCGACGCGGACGCCAATGCCAACGCCGGGGCGAGTAGGATATCTCCACTATTCTTCGAATAGTCGAGCTAAAAATGTGTTCCACTTAAATTGAGGTTAACATTTTTGCTTAACGCAAATGCTAAACGCAAATTCGAAGTCCAATTAAGCGACCTTGACCTTGGATAAACGAACTTGACAGGCTACTGTAGCATGTCTAAATAAACATTGTGATTAAATTTGGGAAGGATCCACCAAGCGGAACTTGAGTTAGAGATGTTACAGACAGACAGGTAGGTTAACATTTTTGCTAAACGCAAATTCTAAGTCCAAGTGTGTGACCTTGACCTTGGATATACAAACCGGGACTTGGCAGGCTACTGTAGCATGTCTAGATTAACATTGTGGTTAAATTTGAGAAGGATCCACCAAGCAGAACTTGAGTTAGAGATGTTACAGACGGACAGGTAGGTTAACATTTTTGTTAACACAAATTCTAAGTCCAATTGTGTGACCTTGACCTTGGATATACGAACCCGGACTTGGCAGGCTACTATAGCATGTCTAGATTAACATTGTGGTTAAATTTGAGAAGGATCCACCAAGAAGAACTTGAGTTAGAGATGTTACAGACGGACAGGTAGGTTAACATTTTTGTTAAACGCAAATTCTAAGTCTAATTGTGTGACCTTGACCTTAAATAAGAGCTGTCACAGGACAGCGCGCTCGACTATTCTCAGAATTGTTAGTGTAAAAATGCTTGATAGTGGACTAAAATAGTGTCCAATGATACTACAAGCAAGTAATCAGTCTCAGTAAAATATCTTTAATAGTATTCAGGATGTAGGATCTCTTTGAACTCTTCAATGAAAGAGAAAAACTTAAGTAAAAAAGGGCAATAATTTCTGTTAAAATGCTTGACAGAGTAATGTACTCTTGCCTACATATGAAGCTTGAGGTGGTGAACAAGTGTTCCAAGTTTTAAAGCTTTATCTCAAAGGGTTATGTAAATAAGTGGACTTTAACAAAAACCTTAACCAAAAGTTCTAAGTTAAAAAGGGCCATAATTCTGCCAAATTGCTTGACAGAGTTATGTACTCTTGTCTACAGATGAAGTTTGTGGTGGTGAATAAGTGTTCCAAGTTTCAAAGCTTTATTCCAAAGGTAAGAGGCAAAAAGTTTACTTTAACCAGAAATGGTGTCAAAGCCACCTGATGCTCGCCTGTTTAAAAGTTAAGCCTAAAACGTGTCATATTGAACACACAAAAAAAATTCAATTTTCAATTTAAACTTAACTGCATCAATATCAAAACCAAAAGGCAACCAAATACCGATTTTCCTCAATTTAAAAAGATTATCAAACAAAAAAGATACATACCAAATATGAAAGCCCTAATACCAAATATGGTAGCCCTAGGTCTGTTGGTTCAAATGTAATAGGCAGTTAAAGATTTTTCCAAAAGTAGGTCAAAGGTGAAGGTCAGAAGGGTAACATTGTTGGCATGGTCATACCAAGTATAGAAGTCCTGTGCCCATCACATCCAATAATTGTAAGTTAAAAAGGGCCATAATTCTGTCAAAATGCTTGACAGAGTTATGTACTATTGCCTACAGATGAAGATTGTGGTAGTGAACAAGTGTTCCAAGTTTCAAAACTTTATTCCAAAGGTTCTAAGTTTAAAAGGGCCATAATTCTGTCAAAATGCTTGACATAGTTATGAAGTTTGTGATGGTGAACAAGTGTTCAAAGTTTTAAAGCTTTATCTCAAAGGCTTATGTAAATAAGTGGACTTTAACAAAAACCTTAACCAAAAGTTCTAAGTTAAAAAGGGCCATAATTCTGTCAAAATGCTTGACAGAGTTATGTACTCTTGTCTACAGATGAAGATTGTGGTGGTGAACAAGTGTTCCAAGTTTCAAAGCTTTATTCCAAAGGTAAGAGGCAACAAGAGTGCCAGTGAGCACAATATACGCCCGTCGAGGTTTTGTTCAACATAAACTGGGGTTAACGTATTTGCTAAATTCAAATTCAAAGTATAGAAGTCATGTGCCCATCGCATCCAATATTATAGGAATTTAAAGATTTTTGCAAACGAAGGTGAAAGGTCAAAGTCAAGGTCACATGGTAAAAACATTGGTATGGTTGAGTCTTAAGACAGGAAATATACATACAAAGTATGGAAGCCCTACGCCTATTGGTTCCAATGTTATATGCATTTAAAGGCTTTTGCAAAAGTAGGTCAAATGCAAAGGTCAAGGTCAAAAGGGCAAATGTTTGCATGGTCATACCAAGTATGGAAGTCCTAGGTATATTGGTTCCAAGTTATAGGCACTTACAGATTTTTGCAAAAAAATAGGTGAAATGTCAAGGTCATATGGTAAAAAACATTGGTGTGTTTGAAAAAGTCTTCAGACAGAAAAGATACAAACCAAGTATGGACGTATATGCATTTAAAAACTTGCAAAAGTATGTCAAAGGTCAAGGTCAAGGTCAGAAAGGCAAACATGTTGGCATGGTCATACTAGGTATGGAAGGCCCATCGGTTCGAATGTTATAGGCATTTCAAGATTTTTGCAAAAGTAGGTCAAAGGTCAAGGTCAGGAGGGAAAAAAAGTTGGCATGATCATACCAAGTATGGAAGTCCTAGTCCTATTGGTTCCAATAATATAGGCATTTAAAGATTTTTGCAAAAGTAGGTCAAAAGTCAAGGTCAAGGTCAGCAGGGCAAAAATGTTGGCATGGTTGGAAGGGTCTCGGCAATATGAACCTTCTCACCAAATTTCAGCATCATAGCACAATTAAGTCCATAAGTCCAATTAAGTGACCTTGACCTTAGATAAACGAACCGGGACTTGGCAGGCTACTGTACCATGTCTAGATAAACATTGTGGTTTCTGATCTGATGCATGTGTAACTTCAAGTTACATATGTGTCAGATCAGAATCCAATATTGTACTTCATAATTGTTTTGTACAAGAGAGTTAATTGTAGGATTGACATGTATTAAAAACAATGTGAACAATCTTAGACAAGCAGACAACAATTCTGAAGCAGATAAAGAATGCTACAGCATAGAACACTTGACTTGTATTCAGCTGAACTTCACAAAAGATATACTGATAAGACTCTATATTGATATCTGAGAGCTTAATGGAGGACATAGATATGCAAAGAGAATTTTGAGAATTATCCACTTAGTTTTCTCAATCTAAAATGAGTGTTTGTTATTTATTTGGCTAAACACAATTTCTACTCTACTGATCAGACTAAGAGTAAACTTGCATAAACACTGGTAGGTCAGTCTCCCCTCACTACTGCCTGACCTGATGGCCTTTATGAGTAAAGATAAGATGCTTAAAAGTGCAGTCAGCTTCAAGTTTGCTAGAAAACTGGCCACCCTGGGGTGTAGCCAATTTTGACCCCAGGGGCATAATTTATATAACTTTTGTAGAGAACCTGAACATGATGCTATGTGCCAAATATGAAAGCTGAGAACCTTCCAGTTTCAGAGAAGAAGATTTTCAAAATTTTACTATATATTTCAATAGAAAACAAGGCACCCCTGGGGCGGGGCCAATTTTGACTCTAGGGGCATAATTTATATAACTTTTGTAGGGGACCTACAGATGATGCTATGTACCAAAGATGAAAGCTGAGAACCCTGTAGATTCAGAGGAGAAGATTTTTATAGGTTCAAATTGTTGACGCCCGACGACGCACGACGCACGAAGACGGACGACGGACATCAGGCGATCACAAAAGCTCACCCTGAGCACAAAAGTGCTCTGGTGAGCTAAAAAGTATGTAAATTACAATTGTATTTGCTGATGAGTATAACATTACGGTGGTAAAATTTTGAAAATGTTTTACCAAGTTTGTCATATCTGTAGCCCTGTATTAGTAGTTTTTCAGTGATAATAAGGTTACGATTGTTAAAATCATCAACAGAGGAACAAGCTCTAGCAAAACGAATAAGCTGAGAAATGTATACACCGTAACATGTAGCTCGGGGAACATCCCCATCCAAATGAGGATAGTTAACTATATTAAAATTAAAGTCATCCCTTTTGTCATAAGTTCCAGAAGAAATTGTTCCATTGTTTATAGATAAATTTAAATCTAAAAAGGCTGCAGATATGTCAGAACTATTTGCTTTATTAAGCTTGAGCTCCCTAGGGTAAATCGAGGTTATCATAGAATCAAAGTATGGGTTATCAATATTAAAAATGTCGTCTAAATAACGTGCTGTATTGTTAAAGGCATTGATGACATCCGCCTGTGAATTGCTGTTAAGGTTAAGCATAAAATCCCGTTCATAACAAAACAAAAACAAGTCTGCAATTAAAGGAGCACAATTGGTTCCCATGGGAATACCAATGACCTGGCGATAAACAGAATTACCAAAACGAACAAATATATTGTCTAACAGAAACGTAATAGCGTCACAAAGATCTAAACATGTCCACGAGGTATATTTATTTGTAACGTCATTGGTAAAGAACGCATGTCTAGAATTACAGGCAATAAATGATACTTTTTCTCTGGCAAATGTTTTATTTATAAGATTAGTAAGTTTGATCTTAATTAGATCGTGTGGTAATGTGGTATAAAGTGTAGAAAAATCATAAGTGCTTATAGTGTTAGCTTGGTGTTGCTTGATTTTTAATTTAGTTAAAACCTCATTGGAGTTTTTTATAGACCAAAAAAGGTTAATTCCTGAATTCTCATAAGCTTTATCGCAGTAACACTTGACAAAGCTTTATTCCAAAGGTAAGAGGCAAAAAGAGGACTTTAACAAAGCCTTAACCAAAACTTCTCAGTTAAAAAGGGCCATCATTCTGTCAAAATGCTTGACAAAGTTATGTACTCTTGCCTACAGATAAGGTTTGTGATGGTGAACAAGTGTTCCAAGTTTTAAAGCTTTATCTCTAAGGGTTATGTAAATAAGTGGACTTTAACAAAAACCTTAACCAAAAGTTCTAAGTTAAAAAGGGCCATAATTCTATCAAAATGCTTGACAGAGTTATGTATTCTTGCCTACAGATGAAGTTTGTGATGGTGAACAAGTGTTCCAAGTTTCAAAGCTTTATTCCAAAAGTAAGAGGCAAAAAGTGGACTTTAACTAAAACCTTAACCAAAAATTCTAAGTTAAAAAGGGCCATAATTCTGTCAAAATGCTTGACAAAGTTATGTACTCTTGCCTACAGATAAGGTTTGTGATGGTGAACAAGTGTTCCAAGTTTCAAAGCTTTATTCCAAAAGTAAGAGGCAAAAAGTGGACTTTAACTAAAACCTTAACCAAAAATTCTAAGTTAAAAAGGGCCATAATTCTGTCAAAATGCTTGACAGAGTTATGTACTCTTACCTACATATAAAGTTTGTGGTGGTGAACAAGTGCTCCAAGTTTCAAAGCTTTATTCCAAAGGTTTGAGGCAAAAAGTGGACCTTAACAAAAACCTTAACCAAAGTGTGACGCGGACGCCGACGCCCGGGCGAGTAGGATAGCTCCACTATTCTTCGAATAGTCGAGCTAAAAATGTTTTCCACATCAATTGAGGTTAACATTTTTGCTTAAAGCTAATGCTAAACGCAAATTCTAAGTCCAATTAAGCGACCTTGACCTTGGATATACGAACTGGGACTTGGCAGGCTACTGTAGCATGTCTAGATAAACATTGTGGTTAAATTTGGGAAGGATCCACCAAGCGGAACTTGAGTTAGAGATGTTACAGACAGACAGGTAGGTTAACATTTTTGCTAAACGTAAATTCTAAGGCCAATTGTGTGACCTTGACCTTGGATATACGAACCGGGACTTGGCAGGCTACTGTAGTATGTCTAGATAAACATTGTGGTTAAATTTGAGAAGGATCCACCAAGCAGAACTTGAGTTAGAGATGTTACAGACGGACGGACAGACAGTGCCATTCCATAATACAACCCGTTTTTTCAAACAGGCATATAATAAAAGAAAATGTGTCCATGGGACACGGATGCCCCGCCAGGTTTTTTCTAAATTGCATTAGCATTGCTTGACATAAGGTTTGCATTTTTGCCATGTACAGATTTATTTCTATCAATTAATATGATTTCTATTCAAAAATTAAGTTTCTCCATGCTAACGCTCTGTGCCAAGTATCAGGAAGCTGGCCTGTGAAAAATGTGACAGAAATTATTTGGAGACGATGATGGAACAAGATGGATAGTGATCCATATATGTTGCCTCTGTGAAATGCAGGCCACTCAATAATTTACTATAAGCTAATATTTTGATAATTCTGTATATACTACAATTACAAATTACTAATAATATAACCATAAACAGGAAGAAGATTGTTAAACAATCACCAAAATCACCAGAATTCAAAGTGTCGGCAAACAGGAAGTAAATGTATGACAGACCTGAAAGAGGAGACACTGTACAAATCACTATGATTATGCTTCAGACCAAATATCAAATCATTCAAGCTTACACAAGCCCAGAAATCTTTGACGAAATTTTTTGTCATTAAACAATCACCAAAATTCAATCGGCAAACATGTAGTAGAAGAAAGACAGACCTGAAAAGGAGAAATATGGTACAACTCACTATGATTATGCTTCAGACCAAATATCCAATCATTCCAGTTTACACAAGCCAAGAAATCCTTGACGAAAATTTCTGATGAACGGTCGTACCTACGTACAGAGGGACAAGGGTGAAACTTAATGCTCCCCTCGCCTAAAGGCGGGGGCATAATTAGCTAACAAATATTCATGATGTCATTTTTTCATACACAAAAATTGAGCATGGGAAAGGTAAAAGTCCCTCCTACCTCTTGAGCATGAGCCTCTGCCTGGGTCAAGTAGTCATGCCAGTCCGGCTCCATTCTGTTGCCAAGTGATGCGGTCACATGACTAGGCAGCAGGCGGTATTTAATCTGATCAACAAGCTGCTGATTGACTCTGGCCAGGTCAATGATATGTTTAGAGGCCAGTGTTTTCATTGAAGAACTCTGAGTGTTCAAAGGATCAAAGGCCTCTTGAATTTGCTGCAAGCCTCTGAAAGTAGTATCGTCAAAATGAATCCATTTTCATAGAGAACTTTCCTGATTGATTGAACAGTCCATTTTATCCCTTTACTCCATGAATATTCATGTTAGAAATAATGACATACCGTAATGAATATTAATTCGGTTAATGGCTATAATAGCACATGGACATAAGAATTTTTCGCAAAGACAGAAACTGTAGAATCATTTCTATATTCTATCATAAGTAAACAGGAAAGACCCTGATCAGACAGTTCCTACAGGAGCTATCTCATCTGGGTCTGCTCTGTTTGCAAAAGGCATAGAAAGGTGTATTTTTGGAGTAAAGGGTTAAAATATGTAAACAAAAATATAATTTTCCTTTAAAACTTAAAATTCTCTACTTTTATTAAAATAATACTCTTGGTATTTATAACTATTAAAGATCAAGAAGGGCTTCTTTTAGAATTCATAAAACAGAAACAGAAATCGATTTGGAATTCATGTACAGTAAAGATTTTCTAAATCATCAGATTTTGAAATTAGTACAAAATTATCAATACCAGTATTTGAACGAAATCTTTAACAACCTTTTGCACTATGAATATTCACGTACGAAATAATGTCCTCATGAATATTAATTAGATTGTTTTAAAAGCACATGGTCACAGTATATTTTGGCAATGGCAGAAACTGGAGAATCATATTTTATTTATATCATATTATAAGCAAGCAGAGCAGACGTCTGATCTGGGTCTACTCAGTTTGCAAAGATGTAGAAAGGCGTATTTATGGAGTAAAGGGTTAATAAAAGTGGGTTTAGAGGGATTGCACTATAATCACAGTGTCTACTCAATAGTTTGCACAAGCATGTCAGAAACAGTGGGATATGCTACAATTCATGTCCACTGTTTCATTTGTAATCAATAAATTTTCAGTGTTTTGGAAATAAATTTAGTGTTTCAGATTAAAAATGGAGTCCAACAGTGAAAGGCAATTAAATTTTTGAAATTTGTTTTTGCCAATAAAAAGATGGGGTATATCCCTTTCCTCCATTGGCTATTTTTAGACCCAACCTCTTTGAATGAATCTACCCAAAAGGAGCATTTACAAGAGTAAAGTAAAATTTTAGAATTTTGTAGTTTGAAACCATTGTGATAAATTAGAGCATTTGCTCCTATTTATCACAATTGTTTCAAGAAGTGGTTATTACAGAGGTGTAGAAAGGCGTATTTATGGAGGAAAGGGATATACATACAAGTATGTACTATTATAGTAATTCATACTAGCCACATACTCATTTGAGAAATCATCTAGTTTCTGGGTTTAACTGTAATATTTACACACTGGTTGTATTTTCCATTCATCTGAATGTAACAAATCAAAGAAATTATGATAAAAGATATGTTAACTCTTTGAATATGGGAAACAAGTGGTAAAGGTAAAGGTAAAGGTGAGGTTTATAGTCTGGAACTACATACAATGTACATATTCTCCCGACTTCACAATTTACCCCCTGATCATTGGGTTATAAGTCGGCCATTAACATTCGGCGCCTAAGGCAGCCATGGCACATTGGCTTATTTCCCTCACAGGTACCCATTTATACACCTGGGTAGAGAGGAGCAAACGTGGGATGCATTTTTTGCTCAGAAAAATTCTGATAGTCCGATGGCAGGATTCGAACCGGGGACCCCTCGATCCCAAGTCTAACGTCCTACCACTGGACCACCACTCCCACTAAGTGCACTGGTGATTGCAAACAGTGTATGTACCAAGATTAGATGGCTGCTACAGATTGGTCTTTACTTAAAGTCATTTACCTGTGGCATTCACTCACATTCTGTCTATTACCTATGCACTACAGATTGGTCCTGACATCATGTCTTTTACCTGTAGCTTTTATACAGATTAGCTCTGACTTCATTTCTCTTACCTGTTGGCCTCCTACAGATTGGTACTGACTTCATTTCTCTTACCTGTAGGCTTCATAAAGATTTGCTCGGACTTCATGTCTCTCACTCAGCAGCTGTTGAAGGGACATCTGGGATTCTTGAAACTGCATTGAGTAGAATGCCTTTGCAGAAGCCAGCTCATCTGACATAACCCTGAAGCAACATTAGTTAAGACATGGTCACATAACACTAACATAGTTCTATGTTGATTACCAAATGAGTTACCTCATAAAACAAGAGTGATTGAACAGTGGCCCAGATAAGATGTGTAAATTTAAACACTCTCACGAATAGCTCCTTTATTTCTCCATCAAACCCTATACTGAGAGATGATTCTAAAGGGTGGTCACAGTATAGGGTTTGGTGGAGAAATGATGATTTTAGCAATTGAGTATGCACCTTTATCTGTTGCTCTGTTTGAAAGAACATGTGTGTGATCTGCTGGCAGAAGTGAGATGAAAACAAGAGGGCCAGAATGGCCCTGACATCGCTCACCAGACAATCAGAGGAGAAGATTTTCAAAGATTTCACTATGTTTCTATAGAAAACTAGCCGGCCCTGGGGTGGGGCCAATTTCAATTCAGAAAGAATAAATTAATCTATACTTATGTTCAAAATTTCAGATATTTTCATTACATCTTCATGAGTTCATATTATTATTCATATCTTATCTTAAGATTGATTTACTTTTAACCCTTGCCCTGTTCTATGTTTATTCAAAATTTCAATACCTAGCGAATATTCATGGACAAAATAGTTATAATGAAATATGGAAAGTGGGACAGTGTAGCCATGTTAGAAAGTAAAGAAACATATTTCAAATTCCATTGACAAACAGATCAGACCCTGATCAGACAGCTGCTATAGGAGCCGTCTGATTTGGGTCTGTTCTGTTTGCAAATGCATGAAAAGGCATTTATATGAGGGAAAGGCTTAAGTAAACATATTATAAGTACATGTATATTGTACACAAGATGAAAATAATTTAATGCAATTTGCACTATATTATATTATAAGCAAATAGAGCTGATTGATCAGATGGCTACTACATGAGCCATCTGATCTGGGTCTACTCTGTTTGCAAAGGTCTAGAAATGCATATTTATGGAGTAAAGGGTTAATTGTTCTATTTACAGGTCAGATCTACCAGTAATTTGCAACTGCCATTATCCAGAAGGGAGGCAATCCAGTTGTAATCAAAAAGTGCGAAAGGGAGATAACCTACCTTTTATGTATGCTAAAAATAGCCAGCTAAAAATAGACACTGCTCTCCAAGATGCAATAGAACACTTGAATTTGTATTAAGTAGAACTTCTCAACAGATACAGTTATAGGCTCTATATTGATAGCTGGCAGCTTAATGCAGGGCATAGATATGAAAAAAAGCTTTAAGAGCTTTCTGCATTTTGAGAATTATCCACATAGTTTGAGTGTGTGTAATTTGTCTAAACACAAGTTCTACTCTACTGATCAGGCTAAGGGTGATTACCAATAAACTCACACTGGCTAGTCCTATCAGAGCACTGACTTATCTCCGAATATGGGGAAACCTTTAACCTGTAGTTTCTGATGTGAAGAAGTCTATATACACAGGGCAGGGCCAATTTTAACCTCAGAACTATGATATTAACAAAACTGATAAAGGTATGCTAAGTAAATCTATACAGCAAATATCTAAGCTCTGGGACATGTAGTTTTGACAAGAAGAGTTTCAAAGTTTTTCCTATGCATATATAGTGATCCCATGGGCTGTTTAAGAAGTCAGCTACAAAACACTGGCAATCCCTGGGGTGGGGCCAATTTTGACCCTAGGGGCATAATTTATATAACTTTTGTAGAAGACCTGAAGTTGAAGCTATGTGCCAAATATGAAAGCTGAGATCCTTCTAGTTCCAGAGGAGAAGAATTTCAAAGTTTTCACTATATGTTTCTATTGAAAACTGGAAACCCCTGGGGCAGGGCCAATTTTGACCCCAGGGGCATAATTTACATAACATTTGTAGAGGACCTACAGATGATGCTATGTACCAAAGATGAAAGCTGAGAACCCTGTAGATTGAGAGAAGAAGATTTTTAAAGGTTGAAATTGTTGACGCCAGACGACGCAAGCCGACGGACATCAGGCGATCACAAAAGCTCACCCTGAGCACAAAAGTGCTCTGGTGAGCTAAAAAGTGTAACAAAGAAAGTATGACAGACACACTGATTTTGATCTTCTCTATTTGCATTTTAGGTGTATCTATGAGGAAAAGGGTAAAGTACAAATGTACCAACTTTTTGTTCTACTTTACAATTGCTAATTAAAAATCACTGTCCGCTTTTTATCCACGATTTTATCTATGCGTAGACGACAGAGAAATAATCCTTAAGTGACACCCTGCTAAAGCAGGCAAAACAAAAAGGTATCTAACCCTTTCCTCCATAAATACGCCTTTCTATGCCTCTGTAATAACCACTTCTTGAAACCATTGTGATAAATAGAGCATATGCTCTAATTTATCACAATGGTTTCAAACTACAAAATTCTAAAATTTTACTTTACTCTAGTAAATGCTCCTTTTGGGTAGATTCATTCAAAGAGGTTGGGTCTAAAAATAGCCAATGGAGGAAAGGTTAATGCATATAGACCGGATCAGATGCCACATCACTGACAGTCTGCAATGCTGGGAAAGCAAATTTTCGCCTGACACAACTCAAAGGGTAGATTTAGTGAAAAATTGGAGCTGACATTGTAAATTACTATGTACCACTGATTGTGGTTAATTCTTTACCTGACAAATAATATTCATGGCAGATTCCATGTATTATGAATATTTAATTAATTAACATTTTTTTTACATATTAATATGTAAAACAAGTGAATACATTGCTAAGATAAATAGTATAGAATCAGATCTAAGATATGCTATAAGCAAACAGAGCAGACACTGATCTGCTGCCTGATATGGTTCTACTAACTCTATTTGCAAAAGCATCAAAAGCCATCTATGTTTGCAACGGCATCAATGGTCATCTCTGTTTCCAAAGGCAAAGAAAGGTGTGTTTATGGAGTAAAGGGTTAAGAAACAGATTCTGTAATGCCTAAGTAATACCCCAATACCTGCAGGCCATGTATTTACTACGCCACATATCTGCCTGTATAGAGATCTTGTCCAGGTGCTCGTAATCCTCCGTCATCTTCTTAGAGAAATCCCCAAGCTCCAATGACAGCTGTGCTCTCTCTCTGTAAAAAATATGCAGATGCACTGGTTCCCAAGATAATAAGAACAATTACAAACTTTCAATGAATTTGACATACAACTATAGAAGATGCTCAGACAAATGCTCTGACAGACAGATGGATGGACTGACAACATGGATTCCAGTGAACTCACTCACCCCACCCTCTCCCATAACTTGAATGTAGGGGTATAAAAGTTATGCAGATGCTAACAATGTACATTCTAATTAGACCACACAAGGCACACATGACAGGATTGGTTTGGGTCTAGTCTGTCAACAAGTTGTCAAGTCAACTCTTATTATGTCCAGTTCGAAGGGACAGTTTAAAATTTCGATTCAGTCAGAGATTGACTAAAAAGAACCATAACCCATTTCCTAAAAATAATGATTTTAATCCTATCTATTTTGTGTTTTGTAACATTCATCTTAAACATTCTGCGATGTTAGTCATACCAGCACTTAATATACTGTATCATAGTTTTCACACTGAGAATAAGAATTGTACATGTATTTGTTTTTGCAAGTATAAACTTCTGTCTTTGTTATACATGTATATAACTGGTCATGAAATGACAAAAGTTACGATAGTAACATGTATTAGCAGTGTTCTGCCAAGAGCGCGGCCTTGCGGCATTCCCGCATAAATTTCCAAGTGTCGCGTAGAACTTACCAGAATCGGGCCAACGGGCGCACAGTTTTCACGGAAACGTGATATTTACAGAATCGCCGATTCAACTCTCAACGATGCTTACCGAGACATTCCAAACCTAAATATGTCATACCGCGGGTAAAACGATGATTTTCATTGGTTGTTACCGACGCTCATTAATATGTGAACCAATGAACGCTGTTTAAATCACAAGTGACAATTACTATTAGTCAAGGCGGACACGAGCAGTGCAGAAAAATCGAATCGGAAGCGAACTATTTTGAGTTACTTTTCAAAACCGTCTTCCACTGGCAGCGACCCAAATCAATCAGAAAATGCTCCATCAACATCTAGCAATGAACAGAGCAGCGAAATCACGGATAAATCGGGTGAATCGACGCCGAAAAGGGTGAGACTGTTTCAACCTAATTGGTTACGTGAGTTCGGCTGGTTGCAGTACGACGATAAAAAAATGCAATGCGATGCAGTCTGTGTATTAAGCACAAAAAACCCCAATAAATTTACAGTTGGTAACTTAAATTTCCGTACAAGTACTCTGACTAGACATGCAGATTGTTCTGACCATAAGGCTGCAATGGTTGCTGAAGGCATGCAAAGTGACTTCCAGGAAGCTGTTAAAAAAGTTTTGTCGGACAAAGAACAGAGTATTAAAGTAGCACTAAAGGCAGTATTTTGGTTAGCAAAAGAGAACATCTCCATCACGAAATATGAAAGTTTCATTGATTTTCTACAGTCAGTAGATTGTCCTCATGTGTCTGGTTTGCAAACAGCCCAGAACGTTCATTACAAATCAGATAAAGCAGCATCTGAAATGATGGAGTCCATAGACTCCCATGTTATTCGCAGGGTTCTTGATCAGAAATTGTTACAGTCCCCTTTTGTAATTGTTCTATGTGATGAAAGCACTGACATTGGAATTAAAAAAAAGTTAGTTGTGTACTGCAGAATATTAGACCAAAATACCTATATTCCATCAACCCACTTCCTTTGTAACCTTCAGGTTAGCAGTGCTACTGGTGAAGCAATATTTGAGTCCCTGAGGTAGGTCATGCAAACAAAGAAAATCCCAGCCCAGAAAATAATGGGTCTTGGAACTGATGGTGCTAGAGTTATGACTGGGACTGGGGTTGGTCTGACAGGTTTCATGCTACGACAGAACCCTATGTTGGTCAATTATCATTGCATTGCCCACCGGCTTGCATTAGTTACCTCACAGGCAGTAGAGCAAGTTGATTATCTGGTTGACTACCAGAATACACTCACAGGGATTTTCTACTTCTTTGAAGCTTCAGCAAACAGATCAACACATCTAGCAGACATCCAGAAGCTGCTGAATGAACCAGAACTCAAGATAAAAGAAGTTCATGAGGTTAGATTGTTTTCAATTTACTTTGCTGTTGAAACAGTGTACAAAACACTTGATTCCTTAATTTCATTCTTTTCAACTGACAAGGATGCCAAGTCCAAGGGATATCAGAAGAAACTTTCTCAATATGACTTTATAGCAACAACCTATGTGCTCCCAATAGTGTCTGAACTTTGTTTGGTCTTCCAAAAGCCAGAGCTGGATGTAGCAATGGTCCAAGTATCTGTTAATCACTGTATAACTTCATTGGAAAAACTTAAGAACATAACAGAAACAGACAAAACATATTTGAATCAGTTGCAGAATGAGCATTTGAGTGCCAAAGGTGGAAATATATACTTTAAGAACAACCATGTAGTGTCTGGCAAGAACAACATTGACTCTATCAGACAGAAATTCATTAATGCCATTCTGGAGAGACTGAAGTCAAGATTCCCTGAAGATGACAGCAATATAATGTATGCCTTTGGAGTCCTTGGTATGAGACCAGTTTCATTTTGCTCACAGAAAGAACTTCTGACCTGGGGAGAGGAGAAGCTGGAGGTACTGATTACCCAGTATGGTACAAGGAAAGTATCCAAGCCAAGAAAGGGTGGCACAGAGTCTGAAGTTACAGTAGAACCTGTTATTGATCCTGATGAAACTAGAAAAGAGTGGGCACTTGTGAAGCCACTGGTTGTTAATTCTGGCTATCCAAGGGACAGTATGACAATTCTCTGGGGTTTGATCAACAGGTATCACAAAGAAGAATTTCCAAACTTGCTGACCCTAGCTGCTCTAGCTATGACAGCTCCAGTTCACACGGCAGACTGTGAGCGTGGATTTAGTGCTCAAAACCAAATAAAAACTGCTCTCAGAAACAGACTGTCTTCTGAAAAATTGGATGATCTGCTTGTGATAAAGTTGGAAGGTGGTACTGCAAAGGACTTTGACTTTGATGCAGCATTAGCTGACTGGAGGCAAAGAAAGCAAAGAAAAATCTTTGTTTCTAAATCAGAGACAAGCAAACTTCAATAGATAACATGCCTGATGTACATTTCCTTGTTATACAGTTAGTTCATGGAAACCATGTTGTTCAAAAGTTAACAGTTGATAAAAGGACTGCATATTATCAAGCAAAGCCATTTGTGATGAAAAGGTAGGTGAAATTAAACTTGTAGACATGGGGCCCCATTATTTTTCAAAGATGGCCCCCTTTTTTCAGCTCAATGGGCCAATGTCCCCACCTAGTAAATTTCTTGGCAGAGCACTGATTAGTCAGAGCAACAAATAAAGCTACATACTCAAATACTAAAATTGTTATTTCTCCACCATACACTGTGTTATAACAACTCTTTAGAATTATCCATTCAAGACGATTACTCTTAAAGAGTGGTCACAACATAGGGTTTGGTGGAGAAATAAAGGAGGTGAAGAAATAAAGGAGTTATCTTGAAAATGTTTTAATTTACGCATCTTATCTAGACCTCTGATTGGCGTTAAAATGAGATACAAGCCTTTGTATTTTAATACTAATTGGTCACCATCATAATCATAAATGGGAGTACATGTAATCATGCACATCTTCTCAAATGAAGCAGCTCATATACTCACGTCATTAACCTCTCCACTCTTCCATGTAAGTCTTCTCCAACAGAAGCAACAAGCAGCTTCTTCAGTTCTTGGTTAACCTACAGAAACAAAATTTAACTTGTTAAAAAATTTAGAACAACAAACTTAAATATAAATAAAGGAGTAATTAACCAATTCCCTCATATTTACGACTTTTACGACTCAGACTCACTCTGTAAAAGTCACTTTGTGAAACCATTGTGATAAATAGAGCATTTGCTCCTATAGGAGCAAATGCACTACATGTATTTATCACAATAGTGTCAAACTACAAAATTCTACAAAAAATCCTTTTCTCTAGTTAATGCTCCTTTTCGGTAGATTCATTTAAAGAGGTAGGATCTAAAAATAGCCTACGGGGTAATGGGTTAAAGGCAAGTGTTTGTTTAAAACCCGTAACTTCGCAGCAATGTTTTTCATGCCTTTGCAAACGGAGTAGACCCAGATCAGATGGTTCCTATTGGAGCCACCTCATCTTGGTCTACTCTATTTGATTATGATTATGAAATATTATAGATCTTCTGATTGGCCAACAATTCCAGTGCTCATATGCTGGCATATAAATTCTGCTAATTAATATTCATGTAGTAAATTTTCCTGATATGATTATTCATCAGGAAAATGCTTTAACCGTTTACTCCATAAATACTCTTTTCTATGCCTTTGCATACAGAGAAGACCCAGATCAGATGGCTCCTACAGAAGTCATCTGATCAGGGTCTGTTCTGTTTGCTAAAATGATACAATATAGAAATGATTCTACAGTTTCTGCCATGTTAAAAAATTCCTGTGTCCATGAGCTATTATATCAAATTATATTCATGATGTCATTATTTTGTACATGAATATTCATGAAGGAAAGGGTTAAGATGTCAACAAGTACAGAAGCTACAGCAATTACTCTTCTTTTTTTCAAACAAAGAATATGATGATCACTAAGTAACCCTTTACTCCATGAATATTTGAGTAAGAAATAATGATGTCATGAATACTAATTAGATTATTTTTCATACTAGTACATGGACACATGAATTTTTGACCATGGTAGAGACTGTAAAATAATACATATACATATATATATTTTATATCATATTAAGCAAACAGGGCAGACCTGATCAGAGGGTTCCTATAGGAGCTGTCTGATCTGGGGATACTCTGATTGCAAAGGCATCGGTGTAAAGACTTATTTATGGAGTAAAGGTTTTAATTTAGTGCTCTTGTACCTGAAGCTGAACATCCAGTTGATTCTTCAGCAGTTGTTTCTCTTCTTCTAAATGCTGTATTTTGTCTTTGTAACTTGTGAGATTAGTAACTTGCAAATCCTGTGTAGACTGTGAAACACTATTAGCACTTTCATTGTGTGCAGAATGTTCGGGTAACTCAGTTGACTGTACAGGGTGTTGTTCTATTGCTGGTTCACTCACTGAATGTTTAAGCTTTCTATTATCAGAAGAACTGAATGGGTCAACTTTATTTACAGGTTTTTCCACTTTGAGAAGCTCAGTTTTACTTTTCTCCTTTGACAGGTCCTCTGGCTGAACAAAATCTGGGGAAACCATGGCTTGTGGAAATGAATTAACAAGTCTGCCAATTCTGGCATCACTATTTGCTGGTGATGATGATATTGGTGATGTCACATACTCTTGACTGCCTGTTGCAGTGGCAAGTTTTAAATCTGAAATATTTGCTTGACCTTTTACTGAAGTTGTAGCATCACTGTCTTCACTCTTATCCTTCTTATTTGTTGACTGTTGTTTTTCTTGTGAGTATTTTTTCTCAAAAGTGTACTTAGGTAGTGGGTTTCTTAGAAGTACTGTGCCTTTCTCAACAGAACCACTGCTAACTGCTCTTGGTGGTGGTGACCGTGCTGATGTCCTCCTGGGATTTGTTGTTTTTACAGTTGATGCCATCTTACTAATACCAGGTATGAGTTGTACTGTCAAATTTCGATGTAACTGGCTGTCGGGTTGTTAAAATTTGGAAAAAATGCTGATGACCTGAAATAAAAATAGTAAAAGTATTAACTTGAATTAAAAATTCTAAAACTAAAACTTTTTGTTACTATCAATATCACAAGAACGAAACTTTACTACATGCATATAGATGTATGCTCAGAGATTTTACAATTCATTATCAAAGTGGCTGTACAGTAGTGAACCATGTCGTTTTAAATATTCAAACAAACACAACAATTTTCAGCTGAACGCATTGCAGGAAAAAAGTTTTCTTGTCTGGTTCCCAACAGATTATGTAAAACATTGTATTTATTCATTATAGAGAGGGGTCCCATGAGTGGCTGGTAAATACCCGATATACAGGGTTGTGATCAAACTTAAAATTATAAATAAAAATAAAACAAACAAACTAGCTACTACCTTTGAAACTACAATTTTAGTGCAGATTAGAATAAACTGGGAATGTTTCATTAAATAGTTTCCTCAATTCGGCAAGTTTCATTAGCTATTTTATGTATTTATTCTATAAATGTAAGTTTATTTATCAAGGGTTGCTTTTTATGGTTCCTGCCATCAAACCCTACTAATATCAGCTCAAAATGAGTGTTACTAGAGAACAGCAAAGTGAATAGCAATTCTATCAACAGTAACATAGCAGCCTGTAGCAGAGTTAACCCTTTACCTGTTCTATGTTTATTCCAAATTTCAATACATACAGAATAGTCATGGACAAAAATAGTTATAAGGAAGGTGGAACATTGTAGCCATTTTTATGATTTAGAAACTAAAGAAACATATAGAGATCTATCAAATTTCATTAGCAAACAGAGCAGACCCTGATCAGATGGCTCCTACAGCAGCTGTCTGGTCTGGGTCTACTCTGTTTGCAGATGCGTGAAAACATGTTTATATGAGGGAAAGGATTAACCCTTAAGCTTTACTCCATAAATTACATACACCTTTCTACACCTTTGCAAACAGAATAAACCCATATTATTTACATTAACGATCTACCAGATGCAGTGGACTGCACAATCGAATTGTTTGCAGATGATACAAAGTTATATTTGATTAATGAGAACAGTAATGATGAGGAAAAATTACAAGATAGTCTATTTGATGCATGTCACTGGTCAGACAAATGGCAGATGATCTTCAATACAAGGAAATGTAAATCTATGCACATAGGTAAAACATATATGCCAGTGAATTCTTTATGATAACCGATGGCAATAGAGTGGATAGGATGAAAAAGTAACTTCAGAAAAAGACCTAGTAGTCTTATTTGATAAACAGTTGAAATTTAATTATCACATTTACGCAAAAATAAAGAAAGCTAACAGCATTCTAGGTTTGATAGCCAAAACATTTACGTATGTCTCAAAGAATGTGTTCCTCCACTTGTATAAGCCATTAAGGCATTAGTAAGGCCGCATCTAGAATATGCATCAGTAATATGGACCCCACACTACAACAAGAGTGCCAGTGGGCACAATATACGCCCGTCGAGGTCTTGTTCAACATAAACTAGGGTTAACGTTACCGTATTTGCTAAACTCAAATTCTAAAGTTTCAAGGTTGTAAATAGGCGTACTTTAAAACAAACCCTTGACAAAAAATTCTTAATTAAAAAAGGGCCATAATTGTGACTAAATGCTTGTGTACAGGTGAAGCTTGTGATAGTGAACAAGTGTTCAAAATTTAAAAGCTTAATCTGAAAGGGTTATGTAAATAAGTGGACTTTAACCAAAACGTTAACCAAAAATTCTGAGTTAAAAGGGGCATAATTCTGTCAAAATGCTTGACAGAGTTATGTACTCTTGTCTACAGGTGAAACTTATGCTGGTGAACAAGTGTTCCAAGTTTACAAGCTTTATCTCAAAGGGTTATGTAAATAAATGGACTTTAACAAAAAAATTAACCAAAATTCTAAGTTAAAAAGGGGCATAATTCTGTCAAAATGCTTGACAGAGTTATGTACTCTTGTCTACAGGTGAAGCTTATGATGGTGAACAAGTGTTCCAAGTTTTAAAGCTTTATCTCAAAGGGTTATGTAAATAAGTGGACTTTAACCAAAACGTTAACCAAAAATTGTAAGTTAAAAAGGGGCATAATTCTGTCAAAATGCTTGACAGAGTTTTGTACTCTTGCCTACAGGTGGAGGTTGTGACGGTGAACAAGTGTTCCAAGTTTCGAAGCTTTATCACAAAGTTTTTTGTAAATAAGTGGACTTACATAAATGTGTTCCACGTAAATTGAGGTTAACATTTTTGCTTAACACAAATGCTAAACGCAAATTCTAAGTCCAGTTGTGCGACCTTGACCTTGGATAAACGAACCGGGACTTGGCATGCTACTGTAGCATGTCTAGATGAACATTGTGGTTACATTTGGGAAGGATCCATCAAGCGGAACTTGAGTTAGAGATGTAACAGACAGACAGACAGGTTAACATTTTTGCTAAACGCAAATTCTGAGTGCAATTGTGTGACCTTGACCTTGGATAAAGAAACCGGGACTTGGCAGGCTACTGTAGCATATCTAGATAAACATTGTGGTTAAATTTGAGAAGGATCCACCAAGCTGAATTTGAGTTAGAGATGTTACAGACGGACAGACAGCCAGACGGACAGACAGCGCCATTCCATAATACGTCCCGTTTTTTCAAACGGGCGTATAAAAAGTACAGTATTGCTATTGAAAATGTTCAGAGAAGAGCCACAAGAATGCTCATAAGTATGAGAGGTTTAAGCTACAGTGAGAGGTTAAGGCATCTCGGCATTCCGACCCTGGAGTACAGGACTGGAGGGATAGAGCAGATATAATTCAGGCATTTAAACTGCTGAAAGGTTTAGACAAAACATCTGCCACTCTGCTATTAGTAAAAGATGACAGTAGAACAAGGGGTAACAACACAGCGGACCATTTCGTGGGTCTAGATGGTCCAAAAAGTAAAAAAAAAAATTGATTGGGTTGATTTAGTGTTATATTATATACATAATACATGTATAACACTAAATCAACCCAATCAATGTTTTGACTTTTTAGACCATCTAGACCCACGAAATGGCCACCTGTGGGTAACAATGTGAAACTTTATAAACCAAGGGCTAGAACTGAAAAGAGAAAGGGTACTTTTAGCCATAGAGTGATAGACCTCTGGAATTGAGTCTTTCCCCAATAGTGTAGTTCAGGCACCCACACTAAATGCATTTAAAACAAAGCTAAATGGGCACTTAAAGGGGGGGGGGGGGGTTCACAAACAAAGCTAATAAGTTTGATGCCAAGTGCTATTACCCATATAAGTGAAGTGTCGACATTGGCAAAAGACAGTAAAGCTGTATAGAACTGTGTGTAGTATGTGTATATATATGAAATGGAAGTGAAAATCAATGTTCACTCCTAGTGTACAGACAGTCAGTGTAGTTTTTTTAACACAAATTATATATATATCAACTCCAAGGTATTTGGCAGATGAGACAGATTCTAGGAGGGTTTCATGGAGATAGTACTGGGATGGAATCTGTGTTTTTCTTCTGGTGACATGGATTACTTGACATTTGCCAGTCGTTTTCCCACTTTTCTAAGATCTTGAGATCATTCTGAAGAATAGAGGATTGGCCATGTCATTTGAGTGTGTGAAAAATAGCAGTATCATCGGCAAAGAGACGGATTTTGGAGTTGATATTTTCAGGCAGATCATTAATATAGGCAAGAAAGAGCAGCGTCTGAGTACAGATCCTTGTGGGACACCAGATGGTACAGGGATAGGGTCTGAAGAAGAGCCATTGAGAACAACTGATTGAGATCTATTGTCCAGGAAGTTTTTAATCCACGTAAAGTTCTGTCCACGGACACCAAGTTTGTGTAGCTTGTAGAGGACCTTCTCATGGCTGACCTTATCAAAGGCTTTACTAAAATCAAGCAATATTAGGTCAACCTGTTTTTTATACGCCCGTTTGAAAAAACGGGACGTATTATGGAATGGCGCAGTCAGTGTGTCTGTCCATCTGTAACATCTCTAACTCAAGTTCCACTTGGTGGATCCTTCTCAAATTTTACCACAATGTTTATCTAGACATGCTACAGTTGCCTGCCAAGTCCTGGTTTATTTATCCAAGGTCAAGGTCACACAATTAGACTTAGAATTTGCGTTTAGCATTTGCGTTCAGCAAAAATGTTAACCTCTCTGTAACATCTCTAACTCAAGTTCCGCTTGGTGGATCCTTCCTAAATGTAACCACAATGTTCATCTAGACATGCTACAGTAGCCTGCCAAGTCCCGGTTCGTTTATTCAAGGTCAAGGTCGCACAATTGGACTTAGAATTTGCGTTTAGCATTTGCGTTCAGCAAAAATGTTAACCTCAATTTACGTGGAACACATTTTTGTAAGTTAACTTATTTACATAACACTTTGTGATAAACCTTTGAAACTTGGAACACTTGTTCACCATCACAACCTCCACCTGTAGGCAAGAGTACATAACTCAGTCAAGCATTTTGACCGAATTATGCCCCTTTTTAAATTAAAATTTTTGGTTAAGGTTTTTGTTAAAGTCCATTTATTTACATAACCCTTTGAGATAAAGCTTTTAAACTTGGAACACTTGTTCACCATCATAAGCTAGTACATAACTCTTTTGATTTTGGTTAAGGTTTCGGTTAATGTCCACCCTTTCAGATTAAGCTTTTAAACTTTGAACACTTGTTCACTATCACAAGCTTCACCTGTAGGCAAGAGTACATAACTCTGTCTAACATTTTGACATAATTATGACGCTTTTTAACTTGGAACTTTTGGTTAAGGTTTTGGTTAAAGTCCACTTTAGATAAAGCTTTTAAACTTGAAACATTTGTTCACCATAAGAAGCTTCATCTGTACAATTATGGCTCTTTTTTAATTTAGAATATTTGGTTAAGGTTTTTTGTTAAAGTACGCCTATTTACAACCTTGAAACTTGGTCGCAAAATTGGACTTAGAATTTGAGTTTAGCAAATACGTTAACCCCAGTTTATGTTGAACAAGACCTGGACGGGCGTATATTGGGCCCACTGGCACTCTTGTTGCCGTATACTGCAGTGACAAGGTCATTTACAAGCATGACAAGCTGGTTGACACAAGACCTTTTCTCCCGAAAGCCATGTTGAAGATGATAGAGTGAGCCAGAGTTCCCTCATTTAGAGATTTTTGGAAGAGGATTTCCAAGATAGGCGCCAGTTCTTTTAACAGAGTTTTGAGAAGTAAAGGTTTTATTCGGTCAGGACCGCTTGCCTTGTGGGGATTTAGATTATCCAAAAGTTTTCCAATGCCTCTGGAGGAGATATGAATGTCTTGCATTCTGGGGGGGGGGGGGGGGGGGGGGGCGACTCACCACTGGCATAGTCAGACTGGTCAGACCACCAACCTTCACCCGAACACGATCTATCATTAACTATTTTGCCCACGAGAATTCATTAGGTATTGAAATCTGTAATTAACACAGAACAGGGAAAGGGTTAAATACATGAGAGTTACTTCCCTTGATAATGATGTAGGCTGAAGTTTTTCGCGCGCCCGTCGATTAAATTTAATATAAGTTAAATAAACACCATTGGCTAAATGGACGGTATGAATCGGTGATGAATGAATCATTATTTGTAATCACCAAGTGATAAAGCTGACTCTGATCTGGATTTCATGAAAGAGGAGGATTTTACAAATAGCAATGTGTTTTCGTGTTGATTCCCACCCGGTCTCAAGCGATTACTTGGCACAGTAAACCAAATGTCTGAAATTGTCCATTGTTTTGAAAATCTAGTTTTTATTAACGGAAGAGAGAGAGGAATCAAAGTGATTTGACACAAAAACATCATTAATGTATCTAGACAGTCAACAAAATGCCTAAAATGTGGTGAATCAAATCATGAAACATCGCTATGTAGACACCATGTACCTGTTACATGTTGGTTTTGTGGCCAAACAGAGCACAAACAAAACATGTGTTACTCTCTAAGATAGGAATCCGGCAATGATACCGTCTTTGATAATGAAGAACTTAATACATGTTCTGTTTGCAGAGTTTCTACATGTGCATGTCACAGTGACAACTTGAGATTCATACCTGACAGTACCAATAATGTATCAACAAACAAGTTAGGTTTAAGCGAGAAAGGTTTTATCATAGGTCATTTAAACATCCAAGGTGTTAGATCAAAACTAGATGAACTTCAAATTATGCTCTTGTGTAATAAAATTGATATTCTGGGTCTCAAGTGTGACGAAATTGTGTGAAATTAATCCTACTGAATATTTTTCCTTACCGTAAGGATAGAATGCAAAATAGAGGTGGGGGGATAATGGTTTATGTGAAAGAGAATTTGAATTGTTTAAGAAGAGATGATCTAGAAAAAAATGAACTAGAAAGTATTTGGCTCAAAATTAAACAGCCTAATTCGAAATCTTTTTTACTCTGTATTATGTATCGACACCCAGAATCACGAGCAATTTGGAAAGACCACTTCGAATCAAATATTGAGAAGGCTCTATTAGAGGACAAAGAAATTTTAGTACTAGGTGATTTTAATAAAGATCTTATGAATAATAATATAAAAGAAGAATGGATAGGGTACACATCTTCCTTAGGCCTCTCACAATTAGTCAATGATCCAACTCGTCGAAATAACAGTTCAAGTACTTTAATACATGTAGATCACATTTATTCAGACAATGCACGAAACATAGCATGGACATCTGTTCCAACTCTTAGTTTAAGTGACCATTATCCAATATTTTGTTCACGAAAAATTAACGACAAAAATGTGAAAAGAAAACATCATTCTATTAAATATCGGTCATGTAAAAACTTTAATGAAGTAGATTTTCTAAGAGATCTTGATATTTTTTGATAACGTCAATTGGAATGATATTATGAAAAACTCAGCTGTTAATTTAATTCTACATGATTTTATGTGCACTTTCATTGCAATAGTAGATAGCCACGTCCCAATAAGGCAGCACAGAGTAAAAAAGATCAATCAACCTGACTGGATAAATTCTGATATTCTTGATGCTATGAAAGATAGGGATAAATACAAAGTCAGAAACGATGCTGTTAATTATAATATCTCCAGAAATAAAGTCACTAAACTTATAAACGATGCTAAGAAAGCGACATACGAGAAAAAAATAAATGATGGTCAGAATAATCCATCAACTACAGTAAAACCCCGCTAATGCGACCACTTAATAAACAACCATTGGTGTCGTTTAAAGCAGGTGGTTGCTTAATGCAGGACAAAAGTGATGCAGAAAGCTCCTCTGGGAGCTTTCTGCATTACTTTTGTCCTGCATTAAGCTACCACCTGCATTTAGTACCCAGAATTATACCTCTTTTAGGTGGTCGCATTAGCGGGGTTTTACTGTATTTGGAAAATATTTAATGAATTTAAGTCCAATAAAGATGTAAAAAATAACATTATTAGTTTAACCAGAAACAGTGCAGAAATAACAGAAACAGCAGATATGTCGAATGAATTCAATTCCTTTTTCACTAATATTGCATCAAATATCAAGGAGGATATAAGTTTTTGTGAGTTCAATGAAGTAAAGGATTTTGTTGAATCACGTGTCCCAAAGCCTATGTTCTTTAACATTCCATTAATTGGTATTGAAAAAGTAAGAAAATGCTTTTGAACTTAGATACATCTAAGGCAATTAACTGGCCTAGATGATATTGGAATGGTCCAAGACTTCTAAAACTAATAGCAAATATTATTTATCGTATTATTCACTATACCCTGAATCAAAGTATATTACAATCTACTTTTCCAGATGTTTGGAAATCAGCTAAAGTAAGCCCATTGTTCAAATCAGGTTCTAAAAGTGACGTAAATAATTACAGGCCTATTTCTATATTACCAACATTATCTAAACTTCTTGAAAAACATGTGCATGAAAGTTTTTATAATTATTTGAACCATTATAAACTTATTGAAGAAAAACAAAGCGGTTTTAGGAAAGACCATAGTTGTGAAACTGCTCTTGTTCATATAGTTGATAAATGGCTAGGGGCCATTAATGATGGGTGCATTGTAGGAGTCATAATGGTAGATTTTAAGAAAGCATTTGATCTAGTTGATCATAAAGTTCTTAATAAAAAACTTAGGTTATATAAATGTTCGATTAAAACAATAAGTTGGTTTAATTCTTATTTAAATGATAGGAAGCAAAAGGTAAGCTTAAATGGAGTTATGTCTGATGAACACAATGTTTCATGTGGTGTTCCTGAAGGTTCTATTTTAGGGCCTCTTCTATTCCTCTTGTTTATTAATGACCTTTCTCTTGTTCTTTCTAATTTTAGTAGTAGTACTGACATGTAGTATGCTGATGACACTACTGTTTGCTTGATACATCAATCAAAAGATTTTGTTGAAAGAAATTTACAAGCTTCTCTATATACACTAGAAAGATGGTGTCAAAATAATGGCATGGTTTTAAATACAAACAAAACTAAAGTATTGATGATTACAACTCCACATAAGAGGGCTAAAATTCCTGGAAATGCCCTTAATCTCATGTTTAAAAATATTGAATTCAAAGTATCGAAAGGTGAAAAATTACTCGGTGTCAATATTGATGAATCTCTTAAATGGGATGACCATGTTAACAAATTGAAAAAGAAAATCTCAACAAACATTTGGCTGTTATCTCGCATCAAAACGTTTATTCCACTTAGTGCGAGAATTTTGTTCTACAAAGCATATATCCAGCCACATTTAGATTTCTGCAATATTGTATGGGGTGGCACTAGGTCAACAAATCTTCATAAATTACATATCTTACAGAAAAGAGCTTCTAAAATAACTTTTGGAATAGAATACACAACAGTTTCTAGCGCATTGGAACAAATGAATTGTCTCAGCATTCATGAAAGAATTTTACTCCACAAAGCTAAATTTATGTACAAAGTTTTCAAAGGGCGTGTCCCTCATTATGTCTCTAATATGTTTCAAAGTGATACAACAAGATTAGCGAACGTAAGAATGTATAATAACAAGAGATGTTTGTAAAACATTTATACCCCCAGACCCCCTGACCTTTGATCTAGTGACTCAACTATAGAGGTCATCTAGCGGTCATGACTAATCACCACAGCAACTTTGAAGATCAACCACTGATCATTTATTGATCTGAAAACATTTCACATATTAAGGTCATGGTGACCTTAACCTTTGACCTAGTGACCCCAACAACTATAGGGGTCATCTAGTGGTCACGACCAACTACTACAGCAAGTTTGAAGATCCAGACCCAAACCATTGAGCAGTTATCAATTGGAAACCATTTTATCAGTTAAGGTCATGATGACCTTGACCTTTGATCTAGTGACCTCAAAATCAATAGGGGTCATCTAGTTGTCATGACCAACCACCACAGCAAGTTTGAAGATTCTAAGCCAAACCCTTGAGCAGTTATTGATCGCAAAACATTTCACCAGTAAAAGTCATGGTGACCTTGACCTTTGACCTAGTGTCCTCAAAAAATAATAAGGGTTATCTATTGACGATGACCAACCACCACAGCAAGTTTGAAGATCCTAAGCCAAACCCTTGAGCAGTTATTGATCGCAAACCATTTCACCAATTAAGGTCATGGTGACCTTGACCTTTGACCTAGTGACCTAAAAAACAATAGGGGTCATCCTGTTGTCATGACCAACCACCTAAGCAAATTTGAAGGTCCTAAGCCAAACCCTTGAGCAGTTATTGATCAGAAACCATTTTACCAGTTAAGGTCATGGTGACCTTGACCTTTGACCTAGTAACCTCAAAATCAATAGGGGTCATCCAGTGGTCATGACCAGCTACCGCAGCAAACTTGAAGCTCCTAAGCCAAACCCTTGAGCAGTTATTGATCAGAAACCATTTTACAAGTTAAGGTCATGGTGACCTTGACCTTTGACCTAGTGACCTCAAATACAATAGGGGTCATCCAGTTGTCATGACCAACTACCGCAGCAATATTGAAGATTCTAAGCCAAACCCTTGAGCAGTAATTGATCGCAAACCATTTCACCAGTTAAGAGCAAAGTGACCTTGACCTTTGACCTAGTGACCTAAAAACACTAGGGGTCATCTAAAGGTCATTACCAACCACCACAGCAAATTTGAAGATCCTAGGTCAAACCCTTGAGCAGTTATTGATCGCAAACCATTTCACCCTTTAAAGTCACGGTGACCTTGACCTTTGACCTAGTGACCTAAAAAACAATAGGACTCATCTAGTTGTCATGACCAACCACCTAAGCAAATTTGAAGGTCCTAAGCCAAACCCTTGAGCAGTTATTGATCAGAAACCATTTTACCAGTTAAGGTCATGGTGACCTTGACCTTTGACCTAGTGACCTCAAAATCAATAGGGGTCATCCAGTGGTCATTACCAACTACCACGGCAAGTTTGAAGATTCTAAGCTAAATCCTTGAGCAGTTATGGATCGGAAACCATTTAACCATTTAAGGTCACGGTGACCTTGACCTTTGACCTAGTGACCTCAAAATCAATAGGGGTCATCCAGTGGTCATTACCAACTACCACAGCAAGTTTGAAGATTCTAAGCTAAATCCTTGAGCAGTTATTGATCGGAAACCATTTAACAATTTAAGGTCATGGTGACCTTGACCTTTGACCTAGTGACCTCAAAATCAATAGGGGTCATCTAGTGGTCATGACTAACCACCACAGCAAGTTTGAAGATCCCAAGCCAAACCCTTGAGCAGTTATTGATCGGAAACTATATCATCATTTAAGGTCATGGTGACCTTGACCTTTGACCTAGTGACCTCAAAAACAATAGGGGTCATCTACTTGTCATGACCAATCACCACAGCAAGTTTGAAGATTCTAGGCCAAGTCGTTTATTAGTTATCATTCGGAAACAATCGATCTACCGACCGACCGACCGACCGACCGACCGACAGACCGACCGACCGACCGACCGACATGTGCAAAGCAATATACCCCCATTTTTTCAAAAGGGGGGTATAATAAAAACTATGTCATACCTAGACCTAAGTTAGAACAATATAAAGAAAGCATTTCATTCTCGGGGCCATCTCTATGGAATGTGATACCTGATTCAATTAGAGAAGCGGGCACTGTAGATAAATTCGCCTTTATGTTTATTCAATGGTTAAAAGAAAAACGGACCTAGTTATATAGGTATACGAATACAATGAATTTAATAGTATGAATCTCAAGTTACCACTGTACAAGAGTAGACTATGTACTTCCTTTTGCTTGGAGCTTGCATAGAGCTCCTGATTACAAAACGAACACTTAGTCCACATGTTCTTATTTGTTGTAAATAACTGATATGATTTGTTTCTCCAAAAATAGTTTTCTCTGTATATATCTACTCAAAGTTAGAGTACTGTGCTGCGACTTCCAACTATAAAAGACAGTAAAATCTTGATATTAAATGATATTTTATCCTTATTACATAAAATTCAAAGGTCAACGTTTTACATAATGTTGGAGGTCGTCTAGAGCATTTGTTTTATTTGCATATGTTAGTAAGATACGGTTGTTATTGTTTTTAAACCAATTTTTAAACCAGTTCAGTGCCACAAAATAATCACACATTAGATTCTTTACTAAATCTATTTCTGCCTGAAAAATCTAGAATTTCTTTGTAAAAGTTACATAGTGTACACTGATTGATATTTTTATACCCCCCTTTTGAAAAAATGGGGGTATATTGCTTTGCACATGTCGGTCAGTCGGTCGGTCTGTCGGTCGGTAGATCGATGGTTTCCGAATGATAACTAATAAACGACTTGGCATACAAACTTCAAACTTGCTGTGGTGGTTGGTCATGACAAGTAGATGACCCCTATTGTTTTTGAGGTCACTAGGTCAAAGGTCAAGGTCACCATGACCTAAAATGTTGAAATAGTTTCCGATCAATAACTGCTCAAGGGTTTGGCTTGGGATCTTCAAAATTGCTGTGGTGGTTGGTCATGATCACTAGATGACCCCTATTGTTTTTGAGGTGACTAGGTCAAAGGTCAAGGGCACCATGACCTTAACTGGTTAAATGGTTTCCGATCAATAACTGCTCAAGGGTTTAGCTTAGAATCTTCAAACTTGCTGTGGTAGTTGGCCTTGACCACTGGATGACCCCTATTGTTTTTGAGGTCACTAGGTCAAAGGTCACCATGACCTTAACTGATAAAATGGTTTCTGATCAATAAATGCTCAAGGGTTTGACTTAGGATCATCAAATTTGCTTAGGTTGATGGTCATGACAACTAGATGAGCCCTGTTATTTTTTAGGTCACTAGGACCTTAACCGGTGAAATGGTTTGTGATCAATAACTGCTCAAAGGTTTGGCTTAGAATCTTCAAACTTGCTGTGATGGTTGGCCATGACCACTGGATGACCCCTATTGCTTTTGAGGTCACTAGGTCAAAGGTCAAGGTCACCATGACCTTAACTGATAAAATGTTTTCTGATCAAAAACTGCTCAAGGGTTTGACTTAGAATCTTCAAATTTGCTACAATGGTTGGCCATGACAACTAGATGAGCCCTGTTGTTTTTGAGGTCAATAAGTCAAAGGTCAAGGTCAACATGACCTTAATAGGTGAAATGGTTTTCGATCAATAACTGCTCAAGGGTTTGGCTTAGGATCTTCAAATTTGCTGTGGTGGTTGGTCATGACAACTAAATTACCCCTATTGATTTTGAGGTCACTAGGTCAAAGGTCAAGGTCATCATGACCTTAACTAATGAAATGGTTTCCAATTAATAACTGCTCAATGGTTTGGTTCGGGACCTTCAAACTTGCTGTGGTAGTTTGATATGACCACTAGATGACCCCTATAGTTGTTGAGGTCACTAGGTCAAAGGTCAAGGTCACCATGACCTAAACTTGTGAAATGTTTTCAGATCAATAAATGATCAATGGTTTGGCTTAGGATCTTCAAAGTTGCTGTGGTGATTAGTCATGACCGCTAGATGACCTCTGTAGTTGTGGTCACTAGATCAAAGGTCAGGGGGTCTGGGGGGTATACATGTTTTACAAACATCTCTTGTTAATCTTCTTTTGCACCAATGAAACTTGTAAATTGTTCAAAGTTAATAACACAACCTTTGATTACTATTAACGATGGTTACATCATCAAAACAATAGTATAAATGTAGATGAATATAGACACAGGGTGCAAATGGAACGGATCCATTTAGGAAACTTCCCACAGAGGTTTCTGGCTTGGTTCAGTTCTATTTGTTCCTGTAGTTTGTATAATTATGCTGATTTCAGTTTGCATTATTGAAATGGTTTAATAGCGTAATTAATGCACTGGACACATTGTTAATTAATATATTCTGTGATTATTATTTTTGCTTATAAATGTATGAAATGTACCAATTAAAAGGGCCTCGGGTAGATTAGCCATTTGGCTAAACTAGCTACCCTTATTAATTAATTAAACTATTTTATACATTCATTCATTCATCTAGATTATTTGGGTTACTCTGAAAGCCTTTCATTCATTCATTCAATACGTCATAAAACCTTGTGCATACAGTCTCGATCCAGATGAGACGTTGAGTAACTCAATGCCTCGTCAGTTTCAATTAGTTCACACTCTAATTGCATTTTTCAAAATTTGCAGCAGATGACAATTTAGTTTAACTAATACTGAGCCAAAATATTTCCTCGTATAAAATTTACAGTAATGACAGCGTGGGTAAATTACGTCACAAATATGTGGTTTTAATAGTGTGTGCGTTCATCCACCTGAATCGGGGTCAGATGGTATTTATAAATGCGTTTCATTTTTGTGTGCAATCACTTGATATATAGCTCTATATTAAGTTATTAACTATTTGGATGCTAGTGGCAAATCAAATCTATGATAACAGATTGAATCCAGATTAGACGCCAAGTTACTCAGAGTTTTATCAGGACCCAAATGCGTGTGCTTACGGAATAGATCTACAAATTGAAGCAGACAACAATTATTAATTATCCAGTCTCAACATTACCAAATTTCTGAACATCGATTTCTTGTGCATATAGATCTGTGTTTTACTGTTTTGTATGGTGTATAAAATGCTTTTGTTTAAGGGCCTCAATGTAGATTGGTCATAGTGACTAATTGAGCTGCCCTCGTTAAATGGAGTCTTTCATTCATTCATTTATTCATTCATTCATCTTCTAAAGACTAAATGTTCACGCCATAGGTGTTATTTATTCAGCACCGTATTTTTCATACAGAGTGCTGAATTAATATTGCCTTTTCTGAGTCACTATCTCAAGATGCCATACACGCTTAGCACTATTTGTACATATATTGCTATTTTGTTGTTCATAACCATTTTCCTTTTCTCAAAGTAACTCTAGTTTTAAATCCATTTTAGCCTTTTTTCTTCACAAAACAACCATTATTGAACAATGAAGGTACTATCGAAAGCTTTCCAAAGCACGCATCTGTATCTGCAATGTTTAAAATAATCTTAAAAAAACGAATATCAACAATAATTTGATACTGCTAATTACGGTCAAGTGTTCAAAACCTACATTGATTTGAAAAGACTGTTGTTGTTCAAAATCATTTCTATTGTGAGGTCAAAGTTTCTTCTATTGTTATTCAGTGTAAAACAACCAGTGTAACAATGACGATTAGTCTTGAACAATAACAAACAGAACAATTCCATTTCAGAAAAACTCTGCAGGACTGCAGGAGTTTCTGAGCTGGGTTTGTCCTGTTTGAAATATGTGAACAATATTTTTATACTTTCCATAGCATATACATACAGTGTTGTTTTGATAAACCACTTTTGTGAATATGTTTTCTAATATCTATCACTATGATTTTTTTTCATGTGTTACATGAGTACAGACTATGTACAGAGTATTACATGAGGCTAAGAATTGAGTAATCCCAGATTGGACAATTTCTGTGGAAGTTTCTTTTCTTGGTATGCACAATTATAATGCCATATTTCACTTTTTCAAACTAGTATTCGCATTCAGTTTTTTTTAATCGATTAAAATGTACATTATATGGCTACTCTGTCCTGTCTTTTAAATTACAGATATTCTTATTATATTTCTGTTGTTAAATATTTTGTATGAAATGTTTGTGTTAGAGGGCCCTGGGGTAGATTAGTCTGTTGACTAAACGGGTAACCATCTTTAAATAAAGTCTTTCATTCATTCATAAAAATGTATCATCAAATTTAATCAGAAATACGAACTGTTTAGGACCGAAAAGAGTTTTTAAGACCCGGGCGCGGTCTATTCTACTCTCGGAAAGACTTATTAAGCATGTATAATAAAGGAAACGATAAACGACAGTAAACTTTTTCTGATATTGATGTCTGGTTTTTTTCTAAGACACTTACTGTTACATTCTGAAGACTTTCTAACTTTTGACAAATTGAGAGATCATTTGGTTAACCTCGGCTCGGTTCTGAAATGGGACAGGGGTAATTCGCGGGTAGGACTAAAACGCGAAAGGAGGCGAAAGGAGGATTAAAAATTAATATTGGCTATTTATTAGTTATTAATAAGTAAGTTAAATGATATGGACATATATTTTAAATGTATTTGGCACTAATATACTGATTTAAGCCTGAAAAGGTTTACTGTCGTTTACATATCGCGAGTATACTCTAAGCAGAGTGATGCGATTAATAAAGATGATGATGATGATGATGATGATGATGATGATGATATATGAACACATCATTAATATATTGATGACATTTACAGGGAAAACGTATTACTTGCTCCTTTCGCCACAGTAAAAACAGCGAAAGGAGCTCTTCAGTAATGTAATTGAATGTAGAACTGCGGGTTATTAATTATATGTAATACTTAGTGTTTTTAATTAATATATACACATATTATTCGGCACTAAAATAATGAAATAAGCCTGAATATATTACCACATCATTAATATATTGATGACATTTATTCGGGAAACGGTTTACAAAAATTGCTCCTTTCGCCAGCTTTAAATCCCGCGAAAGGAGTTCTTGATATAATCGAATGAAGAACTGTGGATTACTTCATGTTGACAAGTTGGTTTGATAAAGCTCCATCCGCTGAAAATCCATGGTCTACTGTTGGCCAGTTATACATTCCGTTAAAGGAGCTCTTAATATAATTGGATGAAGAACTGTGGGTTACTACAGGTAAGCTGGTTTGAAAAAGCTCCTTTCGCTAATTTAAATCCTTGGTCTGCAGTTGGCGAAAGGAGGCTACTTTAAATTGGCCAGCTGTAAATCTCGCGAAAAGAGCTCTTAATACAATTGAATGTAGAACTGTGGGTTACTACACATGTAAGTTGGTTTGATAAAGCTCCTTTCGCTAAAAATCCTTGGTCTACAGTTTGCCATACATGTATATATTTTAGACACGTATACATCAATGAAAAACATAATTTTACAAATATGCTCAATCTGTTTATGCCCCCCCCCCCCCCCCCACCCTGATCAAATCTGGAGGGCATATTGTTTTTGCCCTGTCTGTTTGTCTGTTTGTCAGCAACATTAACATTGGTCATAACTTTTGAGCCAGTACAGATAGCGACTTGATATTTGGCATGCATACGTATCTCATAAAGCCGCACATTTTGAGGGGTGACATGTCAAGGTCAAGGTCATCCTTCAAGGTCAGAGGTCAAATATATGGGTCAAATCACCGACTTTAACATTGGCCATTACTTCTGGGTTTTTTGGCTGTAACTTTAACGCAACCTTAACATTGGTCATACCTTTTGAGCCAGTACAGATAGAGACTTGATATTTGGCATGCATATGTATCTCATAAAGCCGCACATTTTGAGGGGTGACATGTCAAGGTCAATGTCATCCTTCAAGGTCAAAGGTCAAATATATGGGTCAAATCACTGACTTTAACATTGGCCATGACTTTTGGACCAGTAGAGATAGAGACTTGATATTTGGCATGCTTGTGCATCTCATAAAGCTGCATATTTTGAGGGGTGACATGTCAAGGCATTCTTCAGGGTCAAAGGTCAAATTGTCTGTTTGTTTGTCTGTAACTTTAACAATGGTCATAACTTGAGCCAGTACAGATAGAGACTTGATATTTGGCATGCATATATATCTCATGAAGCCGCACATTTTGTGGTGTGACATGTCATGGTCAAGGTCACCCTTAAAGGTCAGAGGTCAAACATATGGGTCAAATCACCGACTTTAACATTGGTCATAACTTTTGAACCAGTACAGATAGAGACTTGATATTTGGTATGCTTGTGTATCTCATGAAGCTGCACAATTTGAGGGGTGACATATCAAGGTCATCCTTCAGGGTCAAAGGTCTTCAAATTCAAATTGGCCATAACTTTTGAACCAATAGAGATAGAGTCTTGATATTTGGTATGCATGTGTATCTCATGAAGCTGCACAATTTGAGGGGCAACATGTCAAGGTAAAGGTCATCTTTTAGGGTCAAAGGTCACCGACTTTAACATTAGCCATAACTTTTGAACCTGTAGATACAGACTTGACATTTGGTATGCATGTGTATCTCATGAAGCTGCACAGTTTGGGGGTGACATGTCAAGGTCAATGTCATCTTTCAGGGTCAAAGGTCACCGACTTTAACATTGGCCATAACTTTTGAACCAGTAGAGATACAGACTTGATAGTTGATATACATGTGTTTCTCATTTGGCTGCACAGTTTGAGGGGTGACATGTCAATGTCATCTTTGAAGGTCAAAGGTCATTAACATTGGCCATAACGTTTGAACCAGTAGATATACGGCATTGATACTGGTATGCATGTGTATCTCATGAAGTCGCACAGTTTGAGGGGTGACATGTCAAGGTCAAGGTCATCCTTCATGATCAAAGGTTACCAACTTTTAACATTGGCCTTAACTTTTGAACCATTAGAGATACAGACTTGATATTCGGTATGCATGTGTACCCCACGTACGAAGCTGCACAGTTTGAGGGGTGACATGTCAAGTTAAAGTCATCCTTCAGGGTCAAATATCATATCGAGGGGGCATAGTGTTTCACAAACACATCTTGTTTAACCTTGCAGACATCGTGATGTCCCTATTTCTGATATGAATATTCTTAGAATAAAGGTTTAATTGCCTATACGCATGTAGCATGTTAAAGGTCAATAATGAATCGGGCAATAGAAGTTTCACTGATTGGATAATGACCCATCAAGGATCTTTAACGGATTGTGGCACGTGTATACAATAGCGGTTTTTTAGTTTGTCCAAAGTATTACACTCTCCGATAATGTTTTTTAAACTATGCATTTGTCGTTGGTCAATATCTAGTAAACAGGAGATTTTAAATCCTTACTGTGGGTATGATTTATAAATTTTATATACGTGTTTTACAAATAAAGTGTATTTGATTTTGTACTTAATCGTCAGTATATGGCATGTTAAAGGTCAGCAGTAAATCGGACACGTGTAATTTCACTGATTGGATTATGACAACTACGTTAATTTTGTACATAATCCATTCAAGGGTATTTAGTTTTGCCGATTTGAATTGATATCCGGTAAAATCTGATCTTAGGGACAATAATTATAATCAAACTGCATCGATTCTGATTACATACCCCTGCAACATCCAATGATCTGGATCTACGTTGGTTTGCTGTGTTGCGCAAAGTATACAAATGTACATTTATATGATATAAGTATTTTCAAACTGTGATGTTACTGATTTGGGCCAAAGCCATTCAATCTAAATCTCCAACGACCACTGTCAACGACGCACAGAACATTAAATATGACGCTATCAACAATGATACTTCTAAATTGTGGCGCTACATTTCGCCTCTTCTTCTTCTTACAAATAAGAGCCGGGATCCTTCCGGAACGTATAGAGGCTCTGTGTGACTATGTACATGGTGAGTCGGATCAAAAGAGGCTTTGCCTTAAATCAGTCTAAAAGCTGGTAAAACTATATACAATACGGACACCAACTACGGGTATATATATATATATATATATATATATATATATATATATATATATATATATATATATATATATATAAAAGATAAAGTGACACCACTTGTGAAGATTTACATTTTTATTCCCTACCGGTTTCACTACTGCTCATCAGGGGAATAACAAATACATAGCAATGACGTTACTTGGTAACGCCGCAGTAACGACGTCATGACGTCATAAAGACGGCGTCAAATGACGTTATCAAATTCTGTTTAATTTTGGGTTAAATACCCGTATGAAATGTTTTTCCATAAGTAACCTAGCTGAAACATCATCGGTGTGAAACTTGTAAAATGGAAACATTGAAAATTTAGGATTGATATTGCAACACTGGTCTAAATGAGAACTTAACGGTATTTGTCTTGTTGATGGATCTCTGATTTGTTGGTCATGCACTGTCCTTCTGTTGCGTAATTTGTCTCCAGTCTGACCAATATAAAATTCTCTGCATCCATTACAAATGAGAACGTACAGTACATTTCTAACAGTGCAGTTCATATTTTCTTTTACATGGAATACTTTGTTATTTAAACATAAGGAAGAAGTTTCACACCGATGATGTTTCAGCTAGGTTACTTATGGAAAAACATTTCATACGGGTATTTAACCCAAAATTAAACAGAATTTGATAACGTCATTTGACGCCGTCTTTATGACGTCATGACGTCGTTACTGCGGCGTTACCAAGTAACGTCATTGCTATGTATTTGTTATTCCCCTGATGAGCAGTAGTGAAACCGGTAGGGAATAAAAATGTAAATCTTCACAAGTGGTGTCACTTTATCTTTTCAATATAATTTTCTTGTTCTGGACTTTCTTTTTACCTATATATATATATATATATATATATATATATATATATATATATATATATATATATATATATATATATATATATATATATTATATAACTGGCAATAGAATACAACCGGAAAGCTATATATATATTAAAAAAGACTAAATGTTATATGGCTTTAAAATCTTTAATTAATAACTTAAAAATGCGCGACGCGTTTCATCAGATCATCAGGCGCCTGATGATCTGATGAAACGCGTCGCGCATTTTTAAGTTATCAATTAAAGATTTTAAAGCCATATAATATTTAGTCTTTTTTAATATATATATATATATATATATATATATATATATATTTTACTCCTTCGGGAGACCATCCGTCCTAGGACCACCGCATAAGGGGGACCGCTGGAATAGGGAGACAAAAAGTGGTCTCCTTAATATTTTGAACATTGACTATCCAAAATCAAGACTGAACAGACCATTACTTTTACTGCTCTGTGATTCAAACTCACTTTATTTATTGTGTAATTAAAAAAAGTTTGACATTTGTAGTTTTTTTTTTAAACTAGAGAGATTTTTAGAAATTGTGGTATATATTTCATCGACCTATATTTTCAGGATTAAGGAGACTTCCCAATTTCTATTTTTTTTTATTAAACTGGCTATATATAATACAAAATAAAATACATAAAGCTTAATTGTCATTTTAACTACCATGCGGGCCATGATATATAGCCAAAAAATGCATAATAAAAAAATCGATTTTTCACACCCCACAAATTGCTTAAATAATCTCCTGTGACAACCAATTACGTCATCGATGACGTGCGTAGGCTCTTCTCGAATTCCGGTAAAATGGCCGCTGTAGCTTTGCAAAAGATCCAGTGATCAGAATTCGGTTTGCAATAAACAAAATGGTTATTGAGATTTGGTGCATTTACTTTAATCAATGCTTAAGACATTTGAATAAACGTACATGTATTGATCGAATGATCCTGACAGCCGAGACAGCAACGACAAAGGAAATATGGCTGCGTCCTTGAACGGTGGAAAGTGCATGGTAAATTTTATGCTTTTATTCTGATAATTGCATTGTTTTAATAATGAGACTGTGGTTTGTTTTACCACCGTTTACCTTTTGTTTCGCTTTGTGTTCTGAACAATTATTATAACAATATTACGCCATAGCTTTCAAGGCAACCTGCTGACGGCCATTGCCCAATTCGTCCTCATGGCAAAACAACCCCATCTCAATATTAGGTTTAAAAATCATGAATTGGTTTGAAGTAGCAAATAAACAGAGGACATCACTCAAGTTATGTATTTTAAAGGTATTTTCGAATCAAAGTTTGGGAAAATCAGAATTTTTTATTTTCACCATATGATTGAACAATTCTTTGTAAACTGTATTCTAGTAATAATTTAATCTGTACACAATCACTCCCTTTTAATTTTGAATATTTCTTCAAACTTCCGTTGCCATTTAGCTCCTGAAAGAATCTTCTTCCCGTAACATAGACTTTTTTTTTTTCAATAAAAATACATGTATGTGTAGTTTCTGCTTTCAACTATAGAAAGAAACAATATGTTGTCACAGCAAGCCCACGGTTAATGTAAGGGCAATCAGATCTGAGTTGTCAAAATTGTATTTACTTATGACAATAATAATGTATAATCTGAAATGGAAAATTTGGATAATTTGATAATATGTGAATTTATATTGATTTTCTTATTATATCATTCATGCCATAATGGCCCATATATGATAACCACATCAAAATATAAAAAAAGAAAGTTTCATTTTAATAACATTGTGATTTTCATGTGTTTGTATATTTGCTGATTGACCTTAAATGTCAATAAATAAATATATAAAATAAACCACTATCAGACTGAGAAGCTGAACTAACCTGGGGAAATACGAATGTTAATTCATAAAGTGTGAGCAGCATACAACAGGTATTCCTCGTGTATTCATAAGGAGACAGGAATTTCACACATTCAGTGGTGTGATTAATTTGAACAAATTTAGTTGTTCTTATTATAAGTTTATTTTTGGACATACGGAATGTTACATTTCATTTAAAAATAATTTGAATACTAACTGCAAATTTCTATGAAGTAAAATTTTTATATCACTTTGATTATAACAATAAAAAATGCCTACGCCTGCTTCAGTATTACACTACATCAGAATAAGCGGGTACATTTGAACATAACAATTTAAAACATTTATTTCTATTTAGCTCTATGTATATTATGTTACATTAAAAATATTTTTTAAATATTTTTTTAAACCAGATCATAAGTAAATAACCTGCATGAGGATCAAACACATTATGAAGTATCTAATAAAATAATAACTTTACATAATTTTGACAAAATAATTTAGGTACGTTTTGGTATTGGGTACGTTTAGACTTGGTCCCCTGTGACATCATATTGCTTCATTCCTAGAAAATGACCTATTTTCAGTTTGTAATGGTAATGGTGGATTGCAAAATAGGCCGAGTGACATTGCTCAACAAACATGGATTTTACATGAATGCAAGGATATTTAAAGGTACGTTTTGAATGTAAACAAATAATTAATTAAGTAGATAATGAATGACAGTAATCCTAGTAGAAACAGTCCAGGTAATTACATCTATAGGGAAGATAAGTTTGCTGCATGATCAAAAGTGAAAACATTCATTTACATCAAATAATAGAATCAATTTGAAAGTGGGGGACGGGTTAAATTGTTTATGTCCGGTTATTTCTTGTCTATATTCTGTAGCTCTGTATTTTCACTATCTATAATAAAGATAGTGAAAATACAGAGCTACAGATAACAGGGCATACTCAAATACTAAAATCGTCATTTCTTCACTAAACCCTATACTGTGACCACTCTTTAGAATGATCTGTCTGAGAGAGACAATTCTAAAGAGCACAGGGGGCCATTTCGTGGGTCTACATGGTCTAAAAGTAAAAAAAATTGATTGGGTCGATTTAGTGTTATATTATATACAAGGGGTCTAACTACCCATTCGCAGATTTCACGACCGATTCGAAATAACGCCCGGTTTTGGGCTATCAAGATAAAAGACCCACTAATGTTTGTTACGAACGTGAAGCTGGGACCATGTACTTTTCAAATAATATAACTTTTGATACATTTCGACTAAGCCGTAGCCAGTGCCGGCGTGAAATTCCTACAAAATACGCTGATTTAGCTTACTCGAACGAGAAGTCGATCGATGTGTCGCTAGACCCCCCCGTATAACGGCCATAATCGCGATGCCTCGGGACAAAACGATTATGCAATCAATATATATGACAAAAAGCTATCGTTTACCTCTCAAACTATCTGCAGACACTGATGCAGATCCGAAATGCAGGCGAATTTTCGTGCAATTAGCAGATTTAAATTTCTGTCAGGCTACTACGAGTCACGTGACCCGCTTCCTTTACAATTAACAACATCCGCGTGTCTGTTACTTTGCTTACCCAATAAGCGTTTGCGAGAACGCAGGGCACCATCCCTAGGTCAATCAAGTGCCCTGTTACTGATCAACTAGAAACTAGGTCAAGTTGTTGCGACTTCTCGTTCGAGTAAGCTAAATCAGCGTATTTTGTTGGAATTTCACATCGGCACTGGCTACGGCTTAGTCGAAATGTATCAAAAGTTATATTATTTGAAAAGTACATGGTCCCAGCTTCACGTTCGTACCAAACATTAGTGGGTCTTTTATCTTAATAGCCCAAAACCGGGCGTTATTTCGAATCGGTCGTGAAATCTGCGAATGGGTAATTAGACCCCTTGTATATAATATAACACTAAATCGACCCAATCAATTTTTTTGACTTTTTAGACCATGTAGACCCACGAAATGGCCCCCTGTGCTAAAGAGTGGTCACAGCTAGTATAGGGTTTTGTGGAGAATTAAATGAGCTATGCTTGAAAATGTTTAAATTTAAGCATCTTATCTGGGGCTCTGGAAAATATGATAATTTTAAGATTGCAGTCAGTGTAGACACAGATCAAACATCTCCTATTTGAGTCGGGTCTGCTCTGTTTGATTATGTTTACTGTCAGTAGCTATGATTGTACAGTTTCTTTCATGGTAAAAAATTCCTTTGCTAAGTTATAGCGTTATTTTAATAATTAATGTAATTAGTATTCATGATATCATTATTTCTTACATGAATATTGATGGAATAAAGTGTTATTGAGGGAGACAGGTATATGTGAATAATTGCTATTTATATTGAAGACAGAACAACAAAATTCCTAAAGTAACCAACAATACTTTATCAAATTGAAATATAATGATATTTTTAGCTCACCTGAGCACAAAGTGCTCAGGGTGAGCTTTTGTGATTGCCTGATGTCTGCCGTCTATCGGCGTTTGTCGTGCGTCGTCAACAATTTGAACCTTTAAAAGTCTTCTCCTCTGAATCTACAGGGTTCTCAGCTTTCATCTTTGGCACATAGCATTACCTATAGGTCCTCTACAAAAGTTATAAATTATGTCCCTGGAGTCAAAATTGGCCCGCCACGGTCCCAGGGGTGGCCAGTTTTCTCTAGCTGACTGTTGTTTCTGTACAAGTAGCAGAATGCTGGGTTCACTTAGGTTAGGCATGGGGAAAGCTTTAAAAATCTTCTTGTCAAAAACTACATGTCACAGAGCTTAGATATTTGGTGTATAGATTTACTTAGTAGGCTTATTGAAATTGGTTAATATCATAGTTCTGAGGTTAAAATTGGCCCTGCCCTGTTGGTTATACTTTAAAATAGACTTTTACACTATAAAGGTTCCCCTGAGCTAGAAGGACCCCAGATACTCAGTCTGTCTTACACAATCACTGGATAGGTCAAGTTCCTGGTCAAAACTCTATAAAGGTGTCTGCTTCAGAATTAGTGTCTGTTTGTTCAGTTTTTAACCCATTCCCTCATATGCTATTTTCAGATCCTACCTCTTGGAAAATTTCAGAATCTCTGTGTAGATATGAAACCATTGTGATAAATAGAGCATTTACTCCTAAGGAGCAAATGCTCTATTTATCACAATGGTTTCATAAAGTGACTATTATACCTCTTTGAATAAATCTACTGATAAGGAGCATTAATTAGAGAAAAGGAAAATTTCAGAATTGTGTAGATTTGAAACCATTGTGATAAATAGAGCATTTACTCCTATGGAGCAAATGCTCTATTTATCACAAAGGCTTTTTTCAGATCCTACCTCTTTGAATAAATCTACTGATAAGGAGCATTAATTATAGAAAAGGAAAATTTCAGAATTGTGTAGATTTGAAACCAATGTGATAGATAGAACATTTACTCCTATGGAGCAAATGCTCTATTTATCACAATGGTTAGCAAATGCTCTATTTATCACAAAGATTTTTTCAGATCCTACCTCTTTGAATAAATCTACTGATAAGGAGCATTAATTAGAGAAAAGGAAATTTTCAGAATTGTGTGGATTTCAAACCATTGTGATAAATAGAGCATTTGCTCCATAGGAGTAAATTAACTCATATACAAACCACATATAAAGTTACATATCTGTATGTGTCAGATCAGAATCCAAACTGTGTGCTAATTTCGGTCAAGTCATGCTAAACAGTGATAGGGTTGTCATCTGTTAGAAATGTTGTCTGCTTATTCAAAGAGGTAAATCTGGGTCTACTCTGTTTGCAAATGCGTGAAAACATGTTTATATGAGGGAAAGGGTTAATTAGAGAAAAGGAAAATTTCAGAATTGTGTAGATTTGAAACCATTGTGATAAATAGTGCATTTACTCCTATGGAGCAAATGCTCTATTTATCACAAAGGCTTTTTTCAGATCCTACCTCTTTGAATCAATCTACTGATAAGGAGCATTAATTAGAGACAAGGAAAACTTCAGAATTGTGTAGATTTGAAACCATTGTGATAAATAGAGCATTTACTCCTATGGAGCAAATGCTCTATTTATCACAATGGTTTCATAAAGTGACTATTACAGTGGCGTAGAACAAAGGCTTTTTAGCTCACCAGAGCACAAAGTGCTCAGGGTGAGCTTTTGTGATTGCCTGATGTCCGTCGTCGTGCGTCGTCCCTCGTCAACAATTTGAACCTTTAAAAATCTTCTCCTCTGAATCTACCGGGTTCTCAACTTTCATCTTTGGCATATAGCATCATCTGTAGGTCCTCTACAAAAGTTATATAAGTCATGCCCCTGGAGTCAAAATTGCCCCCCCTCCCCCCCCCCCCGGGGGTGTTAAGTTTTCAATAGTGAAAATATAGTGAAAATATAGTGACATATAGTGACAACTTTGAAAATCTTCTCCTCAGAAACTGGAAGGTTCATATTTTGTATAAACTTTTTCATATTTGGCACATAGCATCATATTCACATTCTCTACAAAGGTTCTATAAATTAAATACCCCTGGGGTCAAAATTTGCCCTGTCCCAGGGGTGGCCAGTTTTTTTAAGCAGACTGTTGTTTAAGTTTTCTTTAGCAATAGCAGAGTGTTGAGTTCACTTAGTTGTCATAGGAATAGGGAAAGCTTTAAAAATTTACTTGTCAAAAACTACAAGTCCCAGAGCTTAGATATTTGGTGTATATATTTACTTAGTATATCTTTAGAGATTTTGTAAATATCATAGTTCTGAGGTTAAATTTGGCCCTGCCCTGCCCTGTGGGTGGTAAGTTTTCTATAGAAACATAGTGAAAACTTTGAAAACCTCCTCCTCTGATTGTCTGGTGAGCAATATCAGGGCCATCATGGCCCTCTTGTCATTATTTAACCCTTTTCTTTATAATAAACTCCTTTTCACCCATTTGAAAACAGAGAAGACCCAGATCAGATTGCCCCTAGAGAAGCAGTCTGATCAGTGTCTGCTCTGTTTGCTATTGGAATTTGATAGATCTGTTTCTTTAGATTCTAAAATGGCTACAGTGTTCCATGTTCCATATTTCATTATACCCCTGCATACTTGTTTAAGGTAAGTGAAGTCAAGTCAAGTAATTTAATTAATATTTATTTAAAGTCAGAGGTTTACAATAACAGCCAGGGGGTATACTGGAATTACCCTGCCCAGCAGTCATTTGGGCGATCGGTAGGTCCGTCCGCATTTGAACATGGGTTGCTTTGATGGCACACTCCTCCCTCAGTTATTAAATTTATATTTGGTATACATCTACACATAATAACCATGGCACGAATAGTTAATGTGCAAGAAACAATTTATTAAAGAATAACTTCCATTTAGCCGTTTCCCTGTTGAATATTCATGTAAGAAATAATGACGCCAGGAATATTAATAAGATTATTTTCTATAATGGTTCATGAATATTCATGACTGTAAAGGGTTAAACTGTAGTACTGTAATTGTGACACATGTAATATGCATGGGTATCTGAGTTAAACAGGGCTCAAGCAAGAGGGTAATTTAGGAGAAAAAGTCTCCCTAACCCTGCATACTTCTCCCTGTTTAGAGCTTAGGAAGAAGTTTTATTATGAAGAACACAGGGAGATACAAAATAAGGACCAAAACTTCTCCCTCAATACCACTAAACTTCTCCCTGATGGAGAGCTCCAGCTTGAGTCCTATAAATCCTTTAGTATTTTATGCAGCATAGCAAACCAGTGAAAGTAGAACCAGATCAATGGATATTGAAGGGGCATGATTATGATATAATCAGAATCTTCATATTATGCTTAAAAATATGGAAGGGTAATGCTCATAAATTTGCATTCACAATCTGGCGTTTGCCTTAACCCGGCCTGTTCGCCATTAATATTCATGTAAAAAGTAATGACATCAAATGATCATCAATATTAATTAGATAAATTGTTATAAAAGCACATAGACGCAGGAAATTGTGATCATGGTAGAAGCTAGAATCATATCTGTATTATACATAAGCAAACAGCGCAGACCCTAATCAGACTGCTCCAATAGGAGTTGCCTGGTCTGAGTCTGCTCTATTTGCAAATGCGTAGAAAGGCATATTTATGGAAGAAAGTTTTAAATATTCTCTTGTCTGGTATAATATCTTATATTAATTAGTAGAACTTTAGGCATATTTATAGAAGAAAGGGTTAAGTGTTCTCTTTTCTGTCTTATTTGAATAGTCTGACATGAGGTACGTACTAATACAATATACCTGTTTTTCAGCTTTGGATGGGAATTCATCTGAGTGACCAATCAACCATGTTGATGGAAGATGCTGGATGAATTGATAAAAGGGACTACAGCTAATAATGCTCTGCCTATAGATACAGGCTTACCTGTCCAAGGTAAGAATTCAGAATACAGCAAAAACCTATTTTAACCCTTTCCCTGTTTAATATTCATGTAAACAATAGCATTTATTAGCTGGCTGTTAAAAATGAACTCTGTACATATGATTGTTCAGTTTTGGTAGAAACACTAAAGTATGTTCTGCTATAATTTCATAAGCAAATAGTAGAACCTGATCAGATGGCCCCTCTGGTGCTCCAGGGCTACCCTCTTTGCAAAGGCATGAACAAAAATTAATATGAGGGAAAGGGTTAAATGCCCTTAAAATGAAATCTATTTCTGGGTCGTAATTAGTCCTTTACTTTATGAATATTCATGTAACAAATAAAGATGTCATGGATAACTATTAGCTTAAATTTTATAATCATACATGAACACATTATGGTTTGCCTATGGCAGACACTGTAGAATAGGATCTTTATAATTCAATATTATAAGTAAATAGAGCAGACCTCGATCAGATGGCTCCTACAGAAGCCATCTGATCTAGGTATACTCTTTTTGCAATGCCATACCACTTTACTTGATAAAAACAATTATATTTGCAAATAGTAGACCCAGATCAGAAGCGTCAGTAGGAGCTGTATTTTGCTTATTGAGTGATATAGGTCAGATTCTACAATTTCTACCATGGCCAAAATGACCTGATCATGTGCAGGTGTAATTATTCTGCTTATAAATATCACAGGGGGCCAATTCGTGGGTCTACATGGTCTAAAAGTTTTAAAAAAATATGATTGGGTCGATTAAGTGTCATATTTAATTATATACAAGGGATCTAACTACCCATTCGAAAATTTCACGACCGATTCTAAATAACGCCCGGTTTTTGACTACCAAAATAACCACTAATGTTTAGTACGAACGTGAAGCTGGGACATTGTACTTTTCAAATAATATAACTTTTGATACAGTCTGAATAAGCCGTAGCCAGTGCCGACGTGAAATTCCTACACAATACGCTGATTTTTCTTAGTCCGACAAGATCTCGCAACAACTTGACCTAGTTTCTACTTAGCCAGTCAAAAGGCACCTGTTGACCGAGTGATGGTGCCCTGCGTTCTCGCTCATGCTTATAGGGCAAACAAGAAACACACACAGGGATGTTGCTATTGTAAAGGAAGCGGGTCACGTGACTCGTAGTAGCCTGACAGAGATTTAAATCTGCTAATTGCACGAAAATTCGCCTGCATTTCGGATCTGCATCAGTGTCTGCAGAGAGCTTGAGAGGTAAACGATAGCGTTTTATCATATGTATTGATTGCACAATCGTTTTGTCTCGAGGCATCGCGATTATGGCCGTTTTACAGGGGGTCCAAGCGGTAAATCGTTGCGAGATCTCGTTCGAGTAAGCAAAATCAGCGTATTTTGTAGGAATTTCATGTCAGCAGTGGCTACGGCTTAGTCAGAATGTATCAAAAGTTATATTATTTGAAATGTACAATGTCCCAGCTTCACGTTCATACCAAATATTAGTGGTTATTCCATCTTGGCTGTCCAAAACTGGACGTTATTTCGAATCGGTTGTGAAATTTGCGAGTGGGTAGTTAGACCCCTTGTATATAATTAAATACGACACTAAATCGACCCAATCATTTTTTTTTTAAACTTTTAGACCATGTAGACCCACGAAATGGCCTCCTGTGATAAATATTGATAGTAATGATTTCTTCATGGATATTCATTAAGTAATGGGATAATCCTTTCAACACTAACTTACTTCATTCTGGACATATTGTGATTGACTGCAGTCCACCAATAAATGTTTTCATGTATTTATTATACGGCCGTCTTTAGACGGGATGTATTATGTGAATGTAAACCCTTCGGTTGGCTGGCGGGTGGGCGGGTGGGCGGGCGTCTCAATTCGTTTCCGGACGATAACTTTAGTTCTGTATGATTGATCTTCATGAAACTTTACATGTGCATGGATATCAATGAGGGCAGGAACCCTATTGTTTATGGGCTTTACCAGACCAGGGTCAAGGTCACTTTCTAAAATTAGATTGTTTTTCAGTAGTATTTTTCTGTTTCCGGACGATAACTTTAGTTCTGTGTGCTCGATCTTTATGAAACTCCACATGTGCATTGATATTAGTGAGAGCAGAAACCCTATTGAATATGAGCTTTGCCTAACCAAGGTCAAGCTATTTTTGTCTAAAAATAGATTGTTTTTCAGTAGTATTATTTCGTTTTAGGAAGATAACTTAAGTTCTGCATGCCCGATCTTCATGAAACTCCACATGTGCATTGATATTAGTGAGAATAGGAACCTTATTTAACATCCATGGGCTTTGCCCGGCCAAGGTCAAGGTCATTTGTTTTCGAAAAAATAGATTGTTTTTCTGTAGAATATCCCATTTCTGGACTATAACTTTAGTTCTGTATGTCTGATCTTCATGAAACTACACATGTGCATTGATATCAATGAGGACAGGAACTCTATTGAATATGGGCTCTGCCCGACCAAGGTCAAGGTCATTTTGTTCTAAAATATATTGTTTTTCTGTAGAATTTTCCAATTTCCTTTTGATCTGTATGTCCGATCTTCTGAACTTCACATGTGCATAAATATCAGTATAGGCAGAAACCCTGGGCTATACCAGACTAAGGTTAAGACTAATAAAAAAAAAAAAAAAATTGCCACCTGATATGGAGTAAGGGCCATTCAACTGAAGACATTTGACGGGCAATATTTTGTGACATTTTGGCACTCTTGTATATATACATCTATATATCTTTTCCAATCCAATAATTATTGGTCTAATTGTTGATCCGAAAATGTCCCTTTTACAAAACTTTTTCACCACTTTGCAAACAGGAAAGGTCTGAATCGGACAACTCCTGGAGGAATCGTCTGATTAGGGTCTACTGTTCTATTTGCTTGACTGAAATTATGATAGATCAGACTTTACTAAGTTCATATGCCTTTCAACAAATAAATATTCATGATGCTGTTACTTGTTACATGAATTTTAAGATGGAAAATATTAAACAGCTTGGATCCTCATGAGACACTGAGTACTCAACATCTCATTTGAATCCAAACCTTGTGCAAATGTGATCACAATGTGAGGTATAATGTAGAAGAGATGTGTTGTTTTATGTGAAACCTAGTGTTTGTCAAGTGGGCAGGCAAGTAGGCACTCTAAATTGAGCAGTTCCTATCCAATTGTCACAGAACTTGGTGCAAATATCTGCTGTCTTTGCATTGGATATAATCTAGATATGATTCTGCAGCTTAAATCTGCCGTGGCAAAAATATGTCTGAGTCCATGTGCTATTATAACAATCAATTTATGGTAAAGCAGGGCTTGCCAAGGAATGGTTTCTTTCAAAATACATAAAATGCATGTATTTATAATTATTGAATATAATGTTGGTGTTTTTATGCCTCCCAATGGTGGGCATATAGTAATCGCATAGTCTGTACTTCCATTCGTCCGTCTATCTGTCTGTCTCTCTGTTCTTCCATCCATCCGCCCCAAATTTCGTGTCTCTTCTAAAACTTTTATCTGTGAATGGATTTCAAAATAACCAAGCACAAATGCTCACCACACATAGACGATATGTTGGCTCACATCCAACACCCTGGCCCATGGGTCAAAGGTCAAGGTCATCCTTCAGGGTCAAAGGTCAAGAGCATAGTGTTTTACAAACACGTCTTGTTCTGTTTTGATATTTCAACCTTTTCCCTAATATAAATGCTTCATGCCTTTGAAAACAGAGTAGACCCATATCAGATGACTTCTGTAAGAGATATAAAAGGACAATGTGATGATTAGGGGGACCAAATAGGGTTAGAAAGGATGAAACAGTGCTTAAGATGACCATCTTGAATTACTTATCAATGTTTAATATAATATGTAGTCCAATAACTTCACATGATTATTGCTTGTTATTTGGAGATGTGTAGACATATGTTTATGCCCCCCAGATCAGATCTGGGGGCAAATTGTTTTTGCCCTGTCTGTCTGTGTTTGTCAGCAACTTTAACATTTGTTTTAACTGTTGAGCCAGTACAGATAGAGACTTGATATTTGGCATGCCTATGTATCTCATAAAGCCGCACATTTTGAGGGGTAACATGTCAAGGTCATCCTTCAAGGTCAGAGGTCAAATATATGGATCAAATCACCAACTTTAACATTGGCCATAACTTTTTGACCAGTAGAGATAGAGACTTGATATTTGGCATGCTTGTGTATCTCATGAGGTTGCACATCTTGAGGGGTGACATGCCAAGGTCAAGATCATCATACAAGGTCAGAGGTCAAATATATGAGGGGGCATAGTGTTTCACAAACACATCTTGTTGTTTTTAAAATGTTGCCATGGTAACCAAATGTGATCTCTAATTGGTAAAAATTTAGATATTGTTTGATTTTGCTGAAAATTGCTGTGATGGGGTATTTGGGTACGCCCCAGACCTTTGACCCTGAAGGATGACCTTGACCTTTGACCCATGGACTAGGGAGTTTAACGCCACACATTGTCTATGTGTGGTAAATATTTGTGCCAGGTTATTTTGAAATCCATTCACAGATAAAAAAAAATGATAGAAGCGAAACAAAATTTGGGATGGACGGATCAAAAGACAGAGGGACGGACAGACAGAAGGATGGACAATGCAATTACTACATGAAAGGACGAAACAGTGCTTAGGGTGACCATCTTGAATTACTTATCAATGTTTAAAATAATATGTAGTCCAATAACTTCAAATGAACATTGCTTGTTATTTGGAGATGTGTAGAAAACTTTTTATGCCCCCCAGATCAGATCTGGGGGGGGCATATTGTTTTTGCCCTGTCTGTCTGTTTGTCTGTTTGTTTGTCAGAAACTTTAACATTGGTTATAACTTTTTAGCCAGTACAGATAGAGACTTGCTATTTGGCATGCATATGTATCTCATAAAGCCGCACATTTTGAGGGGTGACATGTCAAGGTCAAGGTCATACTTCAGGGTTAGAGGTCAAATATATGGGTCAAATCACCGACTTTAACATTGGCCATAACTTTTGGACCAGTAGAGATAGAGACTTGATATTTGGCATGCTTGTGTATCTCATGAGGCTGCACATTTTGAGGTGTGACATGTCAAGGTCAAGGTCATCCAGGGTCAAAGGTCAAATTGTCTGTTTCTTTGTAACTTTAAGGGAACCTTAACATTGGTCTTAACTTTTGAGCCAGTACAGATAGAGACTTGATATTTGGCATGCATATGTATCTCATAAAGCCTCACATTTTGAGGGGTAACATGTCAAGGTCATCCTTCAAGGTCAGAGGTCAAATATATGGATCAAATCACCAACTTTAACATTGGCCATAACTTTTTGACCAGTAGAGATAGAGACTTGATATTTGGCATGCTTGTGTATCTCATGAGGCTGCACATCTTGAGGGGTGACATGCCAAGGTCAAGATCATCATACAAGGTCAGAGGTCAAATATATGAGGGGGCATAGTGTTTCACAAACACATCTTGTTGTTTTTAAAATGTTGCCATGGTAACCAAATGTGATCTCTAATTGGTAAAAATTTAGATATTGTTTGATTTTGCTGAAAATTGCTGTGATGGGGTATTTGGGTACGCCCCAGACCTTTGACCCTGAAGGATGACCTTGACCTTTGACCCATGGACTAGGGAGTTTAACGCCACAAATTGTCTATGTGTGGTAAATATTTGTGCCAGGTTATTTTGAAATCCATTCACAGATAAAAAAAAATGATAGAAGCGAAACAAAATTTGGGATGGACGGATCAAAAGACAGAGGGACGGACAGACAGAAGGATGGACAATGCAATTACTACATGAAAGGACGAAACAGTGCTTAGGGTGACCATCTTGAATTACTTATCAATGTTTAAAATAATATGTAGTCCAATAACTTCAAATGAACATTGCTTGTTATTTGGAGATGTGTAGAAAACTTTTTATGCCCCCCAGATCAGATCTGGGGGGGGGGGGGGGCATATTGTTTTTGCCCTGTCTGTCTGTTTGTCTGTTTGTTTGTCAGAAACTTTAACATTGGTTATAACTTTTTAGCCAGTACAGATAGAGACTTGCTATTTGGCATGCATATGTATCTCATAAAGCCGCACATTTTGAGGGGTGAAAGGTCAAGGTCATACTTCAGGGTTAGAGGTCAAATATATGGGTCAAATCACCGACTTTAACATTGGCCATAACTTTTGGACCAGTAGAGATAGAGACTTGATATTTGGCATGCTTGTGTATCTCATGAGGCTGCACATTTTGAGGTGTGACATGTCAAGGTCAAGGTCATCCAGGGTCAAAGGTCAAATTGTCTGTTTCTTTGTAACTTTAAGGGAACCTTAACATTGGTCTTAACTTTTGAGCCAGTACAGATAGAGACTTGATATTTGGCATGCATATGTATCTCATAAAGCCTCACATTTTGAGGGGTAACATGTCAAGGTCATCCTTCAAGGTCAGAGGTCAAATATATGGATCAAATCACCAACTTTAACATTGGCCATAACTTTTTGACCAGTAGAGATAGAGACTTGATATTTGGCATGCTTGTGTATCTCATGAGGCTGCACATCTTGAGGGGTGACATGCCAAGGTCAAGATCATCATACAAGGTCAGAGGTCAAATATATGAGGGGGCATAGTGTTTCACAAACACATCTTGTTGTTTTTAAAATGTTGCCATGGTAACCAAATGTGATCTCTAATTGGTAAAAATTTAGATATTGTTTGATTTTGCTGAAAATTGCTGTGATGGGGTATTTGGGTACGCCCCAGACCTTTGACCCTGAAGGATGACCTTGACCTTTGACCCATGGACTAGGGAGTTTAACGCCACAAATTGTCTATGTGTGGTAAATATTTGTGCCAGGTTATTTTGAAATCCATTCACAGATAAAAAAAAGTGATAGAAGCGAAACAAAATTTGGGATGGACGGATCAAAAGACAGAGGGACGGACAGACAGAAGGATGGACAATGCAATTACTACATGAAAGGACGAAACAGTGCTTAGGGTGACCATCTTGAATTACTTATCAATGTTTAAAATAATATGTAGTCCAATAACTTCAAATGAACATTGCTTGTTATTTGGAGATGTGTAGAAAACTTTTTATGCCCCCCAGATCAGATCTGGGGGGGCATATTGTTTTTGCCCTGTCTGTCTGTTTGTCTGTTTGTTTGTCAGAAACTTTAACATTGGTTATAACTTTTTAGCCAGTACAGATAGAGACTTGCTATTTGGCATGCATATGTATCTCATAAAGCCGCACATTTTGAGGGGTAACATGTCAAGGTCAAGGTCATACTTCAGGGTCAGAGGTCAAATATATGGGTCAAATCACCGACTTTAACATTGGCCATAACTTTTGGACCAGTAGAGATAGAGACTTGATATTTGGCATGCTTGTGTATCTCATGAGGCTGCACATTTTGAGGTGTGACATGTCAAGGTCAAGGTCATCCAGGGTCAAAGGTCAAATTGTCTGTTTCTTTGTAACTTTAAGGGAACCTTAACATTGGTCTTAACTTTTGAGCCAGTACAGATAGAGACTTGATATTTGGCATGCATATGTATCTCATAAAGCCTCACATTTTGAGGGGTAACATGTCAAGGTCATCCTTCAAGGTCAGAGGTCAAATATATGGATCAAATCACCAACTTTAACATTGGCCATAACTTTTTGACCAGTAGAGATAGAGACTTGATATTTGGCATGCTTGTGTATCTCATGAGGCTGCACATCTTGAGGGGTGACATGCCAAGGTCAAGATCATCATACAAGGTCAGAGGTCAAATATATGAGGGGGCATAGTGTTTCACAAACACATCTTGTTGTTTTTAAAATGTTGCCATGGTAACCAAATGTGATCTCTAATTGGTAAAAATTTAGATATTGTTTGATTTTGCTGAAAATTGCTGTGATGGGGTATTTGGGTACGCCCCAGACCTTTGACCCTGAAGGATGACCTTGACCTTTGACCCATGGACAAGGGAGTTTAACGCCACAAATTGTCTATGTGTGGTAAATATTTGTGCCAGGTTATTTTGAAATCCATTCACAGATAAAAAAAAAGTGATAGAAGCGAAACAAAATTTGGGATGGACGGATCAAAAGACAGAGGGACGGACAGACAGAAGGATGGACAATGCAATTACTACATGAAAGGACGAAACAGTGCTTAGGGTGACCATCTTGAATTACTTATCAATGTTTAAAATAATATGTAGTCCAATAACTTCAAATGAACATTGCTTGTTATTTGGAGATGTGTAGAAAACTTTTTATGCCCCCCAGATCAGATCTGGGGGGGCATATTGTTTTTGCCCTGTCTGTCTGTTTGTTTGTCAGAAACTTTAACATTGGTTATAACTTTTTAGCCAGTACAGATAGAGACTTGCTATTTGGCATGCATATGTATCTCATAAAGCCGCACATTTTGAGGGGTGACATGTCAAGGTCAAGGTCATACTTCAGGGTCAGAGGTCAAATATATGGGTCAAATCACCGACTTTAACATTGGCCATAACTTTTGGACCAGTAGAGATAGAGACTTGATATTTGGCATGCTTGTGTATCTCATGAGGCTGCACATTTTGAGATGTGACATGTCAAGGTCAAGGTCATCCAGGGTCAAAGGTCAAATTGTCTGTTTCTTTGTAACTTTAAGGGAACCTTAACATTGGTCTTAACTTTTGAGCCAGTACAGATAGAGACTTGATATTTGGCATACATATGTATCTCATAAAGCCTCACATTTTGAGGGGTGACATGTCAAGGCCAAGGTCATCCTTCAAGGTCAGAGGTCAAATATATGACGGGGCATAGTGTTTCACAAACACATCTTGTTGTTTTTAAAATGTTGCCATGGTAATGAAATGGTGGTCTCTGATTGGTCAAAATTTAGATATTGTTTGATTTTGCTGAAAATTGCTGTGATGAGGTATTTGGGTACGCCTCGACCTTTGACCCGGAAGGATGACCTTGACCGTTGACCCATGGACTAGGGATTTAAATGCCACACATTGTGACTTTGTCTATGTTTGGGAAACATTTGTGCCATGTTAGTTTGAAATCTATTCGCAGATAAAAAAGTTATAAAAGTGACACAAAATTTGGGATTGACAGATCGAAGGACAGACAGATGGACGGACGGACAGAAGGATGGACAATTTATTTACTACATGCCCGCAGTTGGATGCATAATTCTATTTTAATATTTCAACCTTTTCACTAACATAAATGCTTCATGCCTTTGAAAACAGAGTAGACCCATATCAGATGACTTCTGTAAGAGATATAAAAGGACATTGTAATGATTAGGTTGACCAAATAGGGTTAGGGTTAGAAAGGATGAAACAGTGCTTAGGGTGACCATCTTGAATTACTTATCAATGTTTAAAATAATATGTAGTCCAATAACTTCACATGAACATTGCTTGTTATTTGCAGATGTGTAGAAAACTTTTTGTTTTTTAAAATGTTGCCATGGTAACCAAACGGTTGTCTGATTAGTCAACATTTAGATATTGTTTGATTTCGCTGAAAATTGCTGTGATGAGGTATTTGGGTACACCCCCTACCTTTGACCCTGAAGGATGGCCTTGACCTTGACCCATGGACTAGGGACTTAAACACCACACCTGTCTATGTGTGGTAAACATTTGTGCCATGTTAGTTTCAAATCCATTTGCAAATAAAAAAGTTATAAAAGTGACACAAAATTTGGGATGGACAGATCGAAGGCTGACGGATGGATGGACGGACAGAAGGATGGACAATTTATTTACTACATGCCCGCCGTTGGATGCATAATTCTATTTTAATATTTCAACCTTTTCCCTAATATAAATGCTTCAAGTCTTTGAAAACAGATTAGACCCATATCAGATAACTGCTGTAAGATATAAAAGGACAATGTGATGGTTAGGGGGACCAAATAGGGTTAGGGTTAGAAAGGATGAAACAGTGCTTAGGGTGACCATCTTGAATTACTTATCAATGTTTAAAATAATATGTAGTCCAATAACTTCCCATGAACATTGCTTGTTATTTGCAGCTGTGTAGAAAACTTTTTATGCCCCCAGATCAGATCTGGGGGGCATATTGTTTTTGCCCTGTCTGTCTGTTTGTCAGCAACTTTTACATTGGTTATAACGTTTGAGCCAGTACAGATAGAGACTTGATATTTGGCATGCATATGTATCTCAGAAAGCCTCACATTTTGAGGGGTAACATGTCAAGGTCAAGGTCATCCTTCAGGGTCAGAGGTCAAATATATGGGTCAAATCACCAATTTTAACAATTGCCATACTTTTGGACTAGTAGAGATAGAGACTTGATATTTGGCATGCTTGTGTATCTCATGAGGCTGCACATCTTGAGCGGTGACATGTCAAGGTCAAGATCATCATTCAAGGTCAGAGGTCAAATATATGAGGGGGCATAGTGTTTCACAAACACATCTTGTTGTTTTTAAAATGTTGCCATGGTAACCAAATGTGATCTCTGATTGTAAAAAATTTAGGTATTAATTGATTTTGCTGAAAATTGCTGTGGTGAGGTACAGTCAAGCTCACTTATAACGAACTTGGATATAACGAAATACTGCATATAACAAAATAAAATTTATTCCCCCTTTCTGATTACATATAGTAAAATGGACCTGATATAACGAAATTTGGATATAACGAAAGAAATCAGAGGGTCCCGCGGACTTCGTTATAAGTGAGCTTCACTGTATTTGGGTACGCCCCCGACCTTTGACCCTGAAGGATGACCTTGACCTTTGACCCATGGACTAGGGAGTTAAACGCAACAAATTGTCTATATGTGGTAAACATTTGTGCCAGGTTATTTTGAAATCCATTCACAGATACAAAAGTTATAGAAGCGACGCAAAATTTGGGATTGACGGATCGAAGGACAGACAGATGGATGGACAGAAGGATGGACAAACCAATTTCTATATGTCCGCTGTTGGATGCATAATTCTGTTTTAATATTCAACCTTTTCCCTAATATAAATGCTTCATGCCTTTGAAAACAGAGTAGACCAATATCAGATGACTTCTGTAAGAGATATAAAAGGACAATGTGATGATTAGGGGGACCAAATAGGGTTAGGGTTAGAAAGGATGAAACAGTGCTTAGGGTGACCATCTTGAATTACTTATCAATGTTTAAAATAATATGTATTCCAATAACTTCAAATGAACATTGCTTGTTATTTGGAGATGTGTAGAAAACTTTTTATGCCCCCCAGATCAGATCTGGGGGGGCATATTGTTTTTGCCCTGTCTGTCTGTTTGTCTGTTTGTTTGTCAGAAACTTTAACATTGGTTATAACTTTTTAGCCAGTACAGATAGAGGTCAAGGTCAAGGTCATCCAGGGTCAAAGGTCAAATTGTCTGTTTCTTTGTAACTTTAATGGAACCTTAACATTGGTCTTAACTTTTGAGCCAGTACAGATAGAGACTTGATATTTGGCATACACTTTTGTTTGCCTTGCGTCTTTGTGCTTGTGGTTTGTTCATGTTGTGGAACGTTTGTCCCTGGTTCTTGTGTGTCTTTTGGTGTTTTCTGTGTTCATTTCGTGTGTTTGTGTGCGTGTGCGTTTGGGTGTGTGGTTGTGTGTGTGTGTGTGTCATGCTGTCTATCGGTGTTTTGGTGGTGGTTGCGTCTTGCATGTGGCTTTGCCTGCTTGACTTTACTACTTTTCCATACATATGTATCTCATAAAGCCTCACATTTTGAGGGGTGACATGTCAAGGCCAAGGTCATCCTTCAAGGTCAGAGGTCAAATATATGACAGGGCATAGTGTTTCACAAACACATCTTGTTGTTTTTAAAATGTTGCCATGGTAACGAAATTGTGGTCTCTGATTGGTCAAAATTTAGATATTGTTTGATTTTGCTGAAAATTGCTGTGATGAGGTATTTGGGTACGCCCCGACCTTTGACCTATAAGGATGACCTTGACTGTTGACCCATGGACTAGGGAGTTAAACGCCACAAATTGTCTATGTGTGGTTAACATTTGTGCCAGGTTATTTTGAAATCCATTCACAGATAAAAAAAAAAAAGGTATAGAAGCGACACAAAATTTGGGATGGACAGATCAAGTACAGACGGACGGACGGACAGAAGGATGGACAATGCAATTACTACATGCCCGCCGTTGGATGCATAATTCTGTTTTAATATTTCAACCTTTTCCCTAATATAAATGCTTCATGCCTTTGAAAACAGAGTATACCCATATCAGATGAAGCTCTGTAAGAGATATAAAAGGACAATGTGACAATTAGGGGGACCAAATAGGGTTAGGGTTAGAAAGGATGAAACAGTGCTTAGGGTGACCATCTTGAATTACTTATCAATGTTTAAAATAATATGTATTCCAATAACTTCACATGAACATTGCTTGTTATTTGGAGATGTGTAGAAAACTTTTTGTTAGCTCACCAGAGCCTTTTTGTGCTCAGGGTGCAGGGATCATAGCGACTCCTACTTTTCCTACTTTTTCCTACTATTTCCTACTTTTTTAAAGTGCTCCTACTTTTTCCTACTTTTCCAAAAAAGCTCCTACTATTCAATTTTTTCACTTGAACTGGAACAAAAAAAAAACGAGAAAAAAAAACCAGCAAAACCTTAAATTAGTTTGCCAATTGCTGTCATTTATGATTGTGATTCAATAATAGGTACTGTTAAGATTTACTGATTATGCATTAAATATTATGAATCATCTGGTCAACAAACCCTATACTCTAGGGTTAGAGTAAATGAGAGTACTCAGAGGAATATTATTATTTTTTAGCTCACCTAGTATGAAGTGCCAATGTGAGCTATTGTCTGTTGTCGTTCATTATCAATTTTTTTCTTAAAATGACGTCTCCTCCTAAACTGCTTTCTTGGTTTTTACCAATCTTCGCAGGAATGTTCCTTGGGTCAACCTCTTCCAAAGTTGTTCAAAGAATTTGATTCCATGCAGAACACTGGTTGCCATGTCCAAAAAGAACTAAAATCTTAAAAAATCTTCTTGTAAAAAAAAGCTGTTAGGCATAGGGCTACCATATTTGGTATGCAGAATCACCATGCGGTCACAAGTTTCACATAAGATTATATAGGAAAAACTTTAAAATTCTTCTTGTCCGAAACTGAAAGGCTTAGAGCTGTGATGTTTGGTATGTAGCACCATCTAGTAAACCTTTATCAAGATTGTTCAAATTAGGCCCCTAGGGTCAAAATTGGTTCTGCCCCGGGGGTCACAAATTTTACTGAAAACTTTAAAAATCTTATTGTTAAATTCCGTAAGGCCTAGAGCTTAACCACATTTGGTATGAAGCGTCATCTGATGGACGTCTACAAAGATTGTTCAAAGTTTGCTCCTGGGGTCAAACTGGCTCTACCCTGGGGATCACAAGTTTTACAAAGGATTATATAGTAAACACTTAAAAAGCCACTTGTCTGAAACCCAAAGGATTAGTTCTGTGATATTTATTTTGTAGCATTATCTAGTAGATCTCCTCAAATATTATTCAATTTTTGTCCCAGGGTAAAAGTGACCCTGCCCTTTGGGTTGTCGGTTTGCATAGAGTTATATAGTGAAATCTGAGTTGAAAGGCTCTTTGATTGTTCAGTGCTGTGATGGTTACTAAGAACAGTCTTCCCCCTGCTTCTTCATATGGTTGGTATGTGACTTGTGTGTGCCCCTCAAAGTACTGCAGAAGCAAAGAGCCTTCCAATTGAGCACCCAGTGGTCTAAGAGTGAGGTAAACTGAAACCTATCATATGATATAAGGTATAGCTTTGTGTTTAGAAGTTCCTACTTTATTGTTTGTTGTTTGAATTCCTACTTTTTTCCTACTTTTCTCCTACTTTTTTATGGTTTGAGCTCCTACTTTTCTCCTACTTTTTTGTGACATGCCACTATGAGGCCTGAGGGTGAGCTTTTGTGATCACTTGATGTCGTCCGTCGTCCGTCGTCGGGCGTCAACAATTTGAACCTTTAAAAATCTTCTCCTCTGAATCTACAGGGTTCTCAGCTTTCATCTTTGGTACATAGCATCATCTTTAGGTCCTCTACAAAAGTAATATAAATTTTGGCCCTGGGGTCAAAATTGGCCCCGCCCCAGGGGTGCCTTGTTTTCTATTGAAATATATAGTAAAACTTTGAAAATCTTCTCCTCTGAATCTACAGGATTCTCAGCTTTCATATTTGGCACATAGCATCATGTTCAGGTCCTCTACAAAAGTTATATAAATTATGCCCCTGGGGTGAAAATTGGCCCCGCCCCAGGGGTAGCCAGTTTTGAATAGAAACATATAGTGACAACTTTGAAAATCTTCTTCTCTGAATCTACAGGGTTCTCAGCTTTCATATTTAACACATAGCATCATGTTCAGGTCCTCTACAAAAGTTATATAAATTATGGCCCTGGGGTCAAAATTGGCCGCACCCAAGGGGTAGCCAGATTTCATTAGAAACATATAGTGATAACTTTGAAAATCTTCTCCTCTGAATCTACAGGGTTCTCAGCTTTCATATTTGGCACATAGCATTATGTTCAGGTCCTCTACAAAAGTTATATAAATTATGCCCCTGGGGTCAAAATTGGCCCCGCCCCAGGGGTAGCCAGTTTTAAATAGAAACATATAGTGACAACTTTGAAAATCTTTTCTTCTGAATCTACAGGGTTCTCAGCTTTCATATTTGGCACATAGCATCATGTTCAGGTCCTCTACAAAATTTGTATAAATTATGCCCCTTGGGTCAAAATTGGGCCCGTCCCAGGGGAAGCCAGTTTTCAATAGAAACATATAGTGAAACTTTGAAAATCTTCTCCTCTGAAACTGGAAAGTTCTCAGCTTTCATATTTGGCATATAGCATCATGTTCAGGTCCTCTACAATTTTTTTTATAAATTATGCCCCTGGGATCAAAATTGGCCCCGCCCTAGGGGTAGCCAGTTTTCAATAGAAATATATGGTAAAACTTTGAATATATTCTTCTCTGAAACTGAAAGGTTCTCAGCTTTCATATTTGGCACATAGCATCATGTTCAGGTCCTCTACAAAAGTTATATACATTATGCCTCTGGGGTCAAAATTGACCCCGCCCCAGGGGTGGCCAGTTTCAATAGAAACATATAGTGAAAACTTTGAAAATCTTCTCCTCTAAATCTACAGGGTTCTTAGCTTTCATATTTGGCACATAGGATTATATTCAGGTCCTCTACAAAAGTTATATAAATTATGCCCAGGGGTCAAAATTGGCCACGCCTCAGGGGTAGCCATGTCTCAATAGAAACATATAGTGACAACTTTGAAAATCTTCTCCTCAGAAACTGGAAGGTTCTCAGCTTTCATATTTGACACATAACATCATGTTCAGGTCCTCTACAAGAGTTATATAAACTATGCCCCCGGTGTCAAAATTGGCCCCGCCCCAGGGGTAGCCAGTTCGCAATAGAAACATATAGTGTCAGATTTGAAAATATTTTCCTCAGAAACTGGATGGTTCTCAGCTTTCATATTTGGCACATAGCATCATGTTTAGGTCCTCTACAAAAGTTGTATTAAGTATGCCCCTTGGATCAAAATTGGCCCCGCCCCAGGGGTGGCTAGTTTTCTCTAGAAACATATAGTGAAAACTATATGACACAAAATTTGAGATAGACGGATCGAAGGACAGAAGGACGGACAGACAGAAGGATTGACAATGCAATTACTACATGCCTGCCGTTGGATGCATAATTCTGTTTTAATATTTCAACCTTTTCCCTAATATAAATGCTTCATGCCTTTGAAAACAGAGTAGACCCATATCAGATGAAGCTCTGTAAGAGATATAAAAGGACAATGTGACAATTAGGGGGACCAAATAGGGTTAGGGTTAGAAAGGATGAAACAGTGCTTAGGGTGAATATGTAGGGTAAATAATATGTAGTCCAATAACTTCACATGAACATTGCTTGTTATTTGCAGATATGTAGAAGAACTTTTTGTTTTTAAAATGTTGCCATGGTAACCAAATGGTGGTCTCTGATTGGTCAACATTTAGATATTGTTTGATTTCGCTGAAAATTGCTGTGATGAGGTGTATGGGTACACCCCCGACCTTTGACCCTGAAGGATGACCTTGACCTTTGACCCATGGACTAGAGAGTTAAATGCCACACATTGTCTATGTGTGGTAAACATGTGTGCCATGTTAGTTTGAAAACCATTCGCAGATAAAAAAAGTTATAAAAGCGACACAAAATTTGGGATGGACAGATCGAAGGACAGACGGATGGACGATGGACAGAAGGATGGACAAAGCAATTACTACATGCCCGCCGTTGGATGCATAATTCTGTTTTAATATTTCAACCTTTTCCCTAATATAAATGCTTCATGCCTTTGAAAACAGAGTAGACCCATATCAGATGAAGCTCTGTAAGAGATATAAAAGGACAATGTGATGATTAGGGGGACCAAATAGGGTTAGTGTTAGAAAGGATGAAACAGTGCTTAAGAGGACCATCTTGAATTGCCCTCGACCTTTGACCTTGAAGGATGACCTTGACCTTTGACTCATGGACCAGGGATGTCAAATTTTAGACGGACGGATGGAAGGAAGGACAATGCGATTACTATATGCCCACCGGTGGGGGGGGGGGGGAGTGGCATAAACCTGTTTTAATATTTCAATGTTTTCTCAAATGTAAATGCTATTCACGCCTTTGAAAGCAGAGTAGATCCAAATCAGATGACTGATGTACGAGATATAAGAGGCCAATATGATGATTAGGAGGACTAAATAGGAGCATATCTCCTATGCTGTTAAGCAGGAACATCAATTTTGGGAGTTTGTGTACATCCTAACAGTATGGAATGTCTTTTACCAAAGGTTTGCGACCTTGACCTTTAATCTCACTTCTTTCGCTTTTTCTATATGCACATTACGTGTGCATTATTTACAATTCTATTTGCAGCATGAAACTGGTGTTAATTTGGACTCCAGTTGATTGAACATGACGTTTTAATTACAGTTTCGACATGTGACAATGTTCAGAGAAACATAACAGGTTACACATGTGTTCAGAGGAGAAACACCTTTCTGTTTCTTGTTGTGTCACCTGCCGAGAGGCAGTGTGTCACTCAGGGATCACTTTTCTGTTGTCTGTCTGTCTGTCTGTCTGTCCGTCACACTTTCTTTTTTGGCCCTTCATTTCTAAACTAATCATTATAGAGATTTAAAATTTCACTTGTGTCTTCCTCTCATTGAGGACCATTGATGTAACTAAGGTCCATCACTGCATGCAATACTTTTTTAGTCATTCCCCTTTGTTCTGAATTTCGCACTCCGGCATATTAACAGTGTTTGTGTCAGTAACGAGCAGGTGACACATGTGTTCCTCCTAACACTCTTGTTTTGAATATAATGTTCTTTTCTGAAAGGAATTCATTATGAGGGATTTCAAATTCTTTTTTTTTCTTCAGGTAAACAACAGATTATAGACCTCCTGGACACAGTTAAATAGAGTCCCTAGGAGAGTTGTCCCTTGATAACAGATGCTGGAAACCGAGAACATACCTGTTCAGTGAAAGGAAAAGTTGAAGAACCATTACAAAGCATAACCTTGATAAAAATATCAGTGGGTTAACCCTTTCCCTCATAGAAATGCCTTTTCATACATTTTGGAAACAGAGTGGACCCAGATCAGATGAAAAATTAACTATGAATAGTTTGGCAATGAATATTTATGATGTCATGAATTATGAAGAAATATAAACAAGTGAAAGGATAACAAAAACATTGTATATTTGCTTTCTAGTTCACGTAAAGATCATTTTAGATGCCATGACACACTTGGTGGTTTATACATTTAACTACTACTTACAAATGTGGAATTATTTTCATGGGAAGTCCCTGATAGAGTGATACATGATCAAACAGGATATAGAGACATTGTGAATTAGTTTTAACAAGACCGAACAGGATGTAGAGACCTTGTGCTTACAATATTTAAGTGTTACTTGAAATTCAGCAATTTCTGTTATATGTAGAGAGAGAGGGAGTAATATAGACTATTTCTGATATGGCCAAACATTCCTGTGTTTCTAATGCTGTTATGAAAAAAATCATCTAATTAGTATGTATAATGTCTGTATTAGTTTATAAACATTTATCAGGTTAATCCTTTCCTGTTGTATATTCATGTAAGAACTAACAACGTCATGAATATTAATAAGATTTGATTTTATAATGGCATTTGAATACATGACATTTTGGCCCAGGCTGAAGCTGTAGCTGTAGAATCAAATCTATATTACGCCATAAGCAAACAAAGCAGACCCTGGTCTGGGTCTACTATGTTTGCAGATGCGTAAAAATACGCTTACATAAGAGAAAGGGTTAAGCATTATTAGTTAAGCAGACAGAAATGTTGGTATGTTTAAATTAAAAGTTTTTTGAAAATGCCATCATATCTCATAAATTATCATAATGCACTTGGTTCCTATAAATAAAAAAAATATCAAATGCCATCATGTCTTGTAATGTACTTGGTTCCTCTTCAATCTTATGGCACCATACAGTGATAGATATCCACTTGCAATAAAGGTATACACTTTCAAAACTATTGAATATGTATCGGAGCTCCAGATAAGATGTGTATATTAAAACGTTTGCAATAATACCTCCTTTTTTTCTCCACCAAATCCTATACTGCCACAACTCTTTAGAATCGTCTCTAGGGTTTGGTGGAAAAATAACAGTTTTAGTATTGGGTACGCACCCTTATCTGTAGCTTTGTATAGAGTTGAAAACCTCTAAAGCCATCACTTAATGAATATAACATTGCGGCAGTTATAGGTATATGTTTGCTAAATGTATGATAAATAATGTAAGAGCTTTCTGCACTACATGTACTTTCGACCTGCATTGAGTTACCATCTGACACAGGATTATTTTATGTAATCGGCTTAGAGTAATTTTACTGTATCTATCTATAAACCACCTTTGTAATAAGTACTTCTATTTACAAATTAAATGAACCCAGATGAAAGGCTAAGCAAACTGGTGTCGCCTAACATTTCGTAACTCTTGTACCACAAATATGTGTGTGTCATTTGTATACTGATTACAGTGATTAGGTGTCATTTATTATCAAACGAAACAAGAGTACGAACTGTGCAATTTGCTAAAGCTGTTGAAGAGATTATTTAACCACTAACTTATTGCATAAACATTCCTATCATTTAACACTTCCCTTCATATAACTGCCTTTTCACACATTTGCAAACAGAGTAAACCCAGACCAGATGACTCCTATAGGAGCCGTCCTGTTAAGGTCTGCTCTGTATTCTGAAGGAATTTGATATATCCGTTTCCTTAGATTCTAAAATGGCTACAATGTTCCACCGTCTACATTTCATTATAACTAGTTATCCTTGAATATTCAGTACAATGTAGGTATTGAAATTTGGAATCAACATAGTTCTCACGGAAAAGGGTTAATACATGTCTATCTGACCTTTAGCCCGCCGACCATCTATTTTTATACAATTGTCATCCTCTACGTTTTCAAAATTCAATTTATAATCAGCATCTCTATCAAAAGGCAATTAGGGTGTCAAACAGTTTGTATCCTGATGAGACCTAGACTTATTCAGTGTATCAGTTGGATCCAAACTGTTTGTAAACATCAAGGATCCACCAGAAGCCGGAAAAAGGCTAACTATACTCGATTTATTTACATGCCGTCAGTTCGGCACGGTCCATCCGCACTATTTTCTCCGGCGTTTATGTGCCTTTAAAAGCACTTTACCTCATATTGACGCCTCTGAAAATCACGTTTTGAAACCATAGTGATAAATAGTGTCTGTTCCAAAGGAGCACATGCTCTATTTATCACAATGGTTTCCAAACTTCAATTCTAAAGGCATTTTCTAGTAAATGCTCCCTTTCAGTAGATTCTTTCAAATAAAAACTAGCCTATCAGGGAATGTGTTAAAACAGATCGCTGATACCCAAAGGTGTTTTTTTTTTCAAACATTTTATTATCTTTATTCTGACCGTTTAGGAGATAGATGATGGTGTCATGTTGTAGCTACTTGCGTTTGGAATTTTACAAAAGACCCATACATTGTCATCAACAATAGTAAACCCTACTCCTGCTAAGCGCGATCTGGCATTTACAAACATCTTGGTTCCGGGCGAGACGCCGAGAATCATCTGGACCCAAGTTGTTTGACAGTCGATCAAGTTTGTTTTTTTCAAAAGCTTGAACAAATTAGAGGTAAGCGGAATCTGCAGGAGATCATACTTTTGGTGATTTCATCATGATATAAAACCATAAGCACGCTGTAAACTGTTGACCGAGTATGTCGTCAGCTAAATTTTTTTTAAAGAAGACATTTTGTCCATTTGTTTTCAACAAGATCACGTTGTTTTCAAAACGATCACATTTGAGGACAACCAACAGGCCGTGTACTGACTTACATGTGTTCTAGTCATTTTGCCTGTCTTTGGTAATAATGATTATTATACACGGTCTTGGAAGGTAATAAATTGACCTACGATGGTGTATTTTTCTTCACCATTCCCATTCTAGTAGCCTGCATATTTTAGTGCATAATTGCATTTTGCAAATACAGCTGAACTGATGGAAACTGAAAACGTATCACTACGCATATGACTACAAATGTGACAGCTTAATACAGATGTAAAGTAATGCTGAACGCTCTGAAAACCTGTATTAAATTGTGAATTTGAGCAACAGTTCACATTAGAAATTGGATGACTCGATTCTCTGTTATAAGTAATTTTTATGGTCTATTGAAGTTCGAGATATCGACGTTTAACTGTACATGTAGAGAATTCCTAGAGGAGCTGTTTGGTATCGGTCTGCACAATAGGACATAATTATTCAGTGTCTACATTTGATCTAAACGTATAATGATTCAACTAATTCATATTCATTGTGGACGGATAAACATTTCAATATTTAACATTAGAATGGTTCAAACATCATTAACTGGCGAGCAATAAATGCACGTTAAATACGTACAGAATGTTCTAAATTGTATTTTCTCAGTGAAAACTGCTTTGTCAAACGTCGAGGAAAGAAACTCCTGTCTTATGTACACTGCATTTCGATTTTTAACATCAAGTTTATATATATTTACCAAGATAACCCCCAATGAACTGGATAGCATAGAGACAAACGACGGACAAAAAGCAAAACCTTTCACACTACGTTTAACGACGTTACTAACGTAAAACCACGAACAACCAACGCACAGTAAACATGTCTTAACCCTTCGCTTGCTATTCACGTCAATATACCTACCAGTAAATAGTGAAGACCCAGATGAGACAGCTCCTGCAGGAGCTGTCTTATCAGGGTCTGCACTATTTACAAGTTGATTGTGCAACCAGTGCACGCCACAGCAGTGATTGCACAGCGAAATACTTGTACACAGTTAAGATATAATGTAATTATACAACAGTACAACAGGGCAAGGGTAAAGAAGGAGAAATGTATTTTAAAATTCAGCAAGAGAAGGGTTAAGCGTCCGTTCATAATTGAAACGAGTAGTGTTTAATGGAAGGCAAAAGTAATACAGCACACTCCTATAGGAACTTTTTGCAGTACTTTTGACATGCATTAAGCTACGATCTGCCTTACAGATCCACAATTAGACATTTTGATGGCCGCTTAAGAAAGTTCTACTGTACAGAGGTCATACTGATGATCGACATCATTTCAATTTATGGCTGATTTTTGTTCATGTGAAGATTAACATTCATACAGAGCATTGGGAAATGGCGTCATTAAATGACACCTGTTAACAGTAACATATCTCCAGCTTTGATACAGTAGATTCTAACAGTAATAATATGACACAAGTCATTATCCGAATTTATAAAGACAATGAAGCTGAGGTATAATATAATTTCATCCAACGCCGTGTCAAAAGAGCTACTTTAAAATTTGCAATTGTTGAAATGATGCACCCAGTGACGAGTCAGGGTATACAATATTTGTCTATATCCGGGACTTTTTATTTGTATACTAGAACTTTCAGTCTTTGCAAATAGTATAAAGTGGCCCTCTCATCAGGGTCAAACTTTGTTTATCATATTACATTTTTCTTTTTAAAAAAGTCTGAATAGTCGACCCTATGTCTGTTCGTCCGTCCGTGTGTCGGTTCAATGGGAATTTATGATCATGTTCATGAAAACGTATTATAGTTCAGATGTAATTCAACTTACGGGTGATATTATCAGCTACAAAGTGAAAAGTTTGCCGCTAAATAAATTTCGTCTGCAAATATTGAAAGATCATTGTCCACTGCTCAGATTTTGATCGGGTGCAGTTTTGACTACATTCTATTCAATCAAGCATCTAAAGACGGAGTATCGAACAGCTTGGATCCTGACGAGACACCGAGTTAAAGTGAATAAACCCAGATACATCCGCAAGTTGTCTTCCATCAACAGAGTTAATTTGAGCGACGTATTGGGCGTGCAGTGATTCCAATAATAGGGATGTAGATGTATCTGTCAGAAACGAAATATCCAGCATACTTTAACCCCTGTGGATTTTTTATTGGTATAAATCAACAAATGGTTAACCATTTATTCCGTAGATGCTCGTTTCAACACCTTTGAAAACAGAGTTGACACAGACTGCTCCTATACGAGCTGAATGATCAGGATCTACTCTTGTTGCTTATGCAATAACATAGACCTGATCCTGCAGTTTCTGCCTTAGCTAAACATTCATGTGTTCGTGTGTTATAATAAAAAAGAGGATATTTATATAATTATCCATTCAGTAATTATTTCCGACATAAATATTCAGTAAAGGGCAAACAGTCCCTGCTATTTTTTCATGAAAGAAATATGTACATCATGAATATTTATTAGCTTTACTTATGTAATACTTTAATTTATGATTACATGTCTTCTTTTGAAAATAGCAGAAACTACATAATCAGCTTTATATTATTTCATAAGTACGTAGAGCAGACCCTCACCAGACGACTCCTACATGATCTTCTGACCTGGGTATAACCTGTTTGCGCAAATGCATTAAAATTCTGTTTCAGGGACAGTTTTAAGTAATGGCCGAGGACACGTACTATCCCAATACTATCCGTGACAAATGATTTGCCCATGGGCGTTATTTCCTCTTTGCCCTTCATCAATATTTTACGCTTTAAAAGTCTGTTTAGACAGATGGCTACTTAATACAGGGTGAAAGTCATGCATAAAGCTTCCAAATGAGTTTTTCGCATAAGAAGGAGCTTTCAGCATGACTTTCATCCTGCATTAAGCTGTCTCCAGTATTTCAGACTGGCATTGATACTAATTTGAATATCCGGTTAAGAGAGATTTTAAAATTCACTCACATCATTTTCGTGTTACATATGTACTATTAGAGGGTTCTAATGATATTGTCATCGAGTACAATTTTCCTTGCTTAATCCTTTTGCTGCCAAATAAATTTATTCTGCTAAAATTATCGTCTTCAAGTAGGAGCTGTCTTCAATCTTGATTGCCGGAAGTTAATTTATACATGTAGGACTTGCTGAAATGGATGAAAATCTGATTAACTTTGAGAACAGCTTGGATAACTCGGTGTCTCATCGGGACCCAGACTGTTTGACATCCCATATACTCATGTGTTTAAGAAACTTGAAGACAAATCTACTGTGAAACGTATCACAAAAAATACATGTATCATTTAATTCACTCGTAGCCCATTTAAAGTTCTATTTCGCTTTCGAATTTTGTCGCCTGAAACATTAGTCGTCTGCTACATTGTATTTATTTTTAATTTTCTTCATTTTTTATCTAAAAAAGTAGTCAATCCAACAAACAACAGTTTGTATCCTAATGAAACATCAAGTTACATTTGGATCTAAACTGTTTGCATAGGAAATTACAGATGTGACATTGGCAGCGAAAGAGTTCATGAATGTTCAAGTAAGAAATAATGAATGTATGAAAATAATTGATTAGTTGATTTTTAATGATGATACTATGACTTTTTGACCATGGTAAAAACTCTAGCATCATATCTCTACTATTTCATTAGCAAACAGGACAGACCCTGGGTCTATTCTGTTTGCCAATGCGCTAAGAAGTATGTCCCGTATGAAATCCGTATGAAAATCACCCGGCGACTGCCTGCCTCCGTACGGACTACGGAGAGCGCACGAAAAATTAATGACGTTACGTCGAGTCTACGGGCGCCGTAAACTCATCGCAGGGCAAATGTAAACTAGGCATTACTCGGTGTCTCATCTGAATCCATACTGTTTGTCAAGCGAATGACAATAAAGTCAGTGTCGACAAGATGGGTCACAGGTAATACGTAAATAGGACATGTTTAAAAAGGAACATGATTAAGAAAGCACTGAAATATGAAAGTATCGCCATAATATGATATTTTACAAATGTTATTATCGCCAAAGGCTTCGTTTTTGTTGGTGTAAACGTGTACACAATGTACATGCTTGTCAGAGTGCATATTCATTGTTTCCCTGAGTAATATTGTGCAGATTTTTTTCGCCGAATGAAGAAAAAATATTAAACCCTTCAGTGTCATGAAGACGGGTCTGTGATATCATAAGCAAACAGTTTGAATCCAGATGAGACGTCGAGTAACCCGGCGTCTCATCAGTCCAAACCGTTTGACACTTTTCATTTATAAGACCATTCATTTACAGAATATAAGTCTTAACAACATGTGGTTGTTTAATACAGGGCAAAAGTAATTCAGAAATCTCACATAGGAACTTTCTGATTACTTTTACACTGCATTAAGCTACCACAAACCTTAAGTGTCCATGATTATACCTCTTTTTGATGGTCGCTTAAGAAAGGTTCTACTGTAATTCAATGAAAGTTGATACGCACATTTATGTTGATGTGATGTCTGTGAAGCTTACAAGCATGTGCATCACATAAATAATTCCAGTATCTAACATACAGGTGTTATCAGTCCTAGGATTTACGATCAAGGCTGCCATGCGGGCGTGTTCATCACCTTTTTGACAGTTCTAGTTATTTTTTGCTTATCGAATCTCTGTGTTAATAGGTCAATGAGGAAATGAAGATCACAATTGGTTAAAATAGTCTGTATATTATCTTGTTGGTTTTTTTTGCAGCTGTACAGACTACAGTACACACCCTCATCATCCAAAGATAACAGATCTGTGATATCATATGCAAACAGTTTGGGTCTAGATCAGATACCCAGTAGTTCTGTTTGATATGCACATTGGTTTGATACGCACATTTTTATAAAGGAATTGAACAAGTGCACACTCTAAAACTGACGTAGATTTCAGTATTTATTGTACCCATCTATGAAGGGTGGAAATGAGTACAAATGTTCTACCAGATGCCCGCCAGACCACTAAGAATAGAATATTCAATATTTTTTTGCTTGGAAAAACTCACATGATTTTTAACAACATAATGCACTCGAGGAAAACTGCATTCGCCGCGTTGTTAGATTTAACATGTAGCCAATATTGACGATGATGCTGAATACAATAAATGAAGATGTTCACTGAATGGAAATTATAAGTATATCTGCACAAAACCTCGCATGTGATATTGTCGCAATATTTCTAAAACATATGTAAATTAAGAGGCCAAACATTTACAGGTTTGATTATTTTCTGTAGTTGATGTTTATGAATCCAACATAGACAATGAAACCCCTCTAAAATGACCACTTTAATTCAATATATAAACATATTAAGCAGGTGGGAGCTTATTGCAAGGCTTAAAGTAATGCAAACAGCCCATGCAGCTTTCTGCATAATGTTTGTACTGCATTAAGCTACCACCTACCTTAAATAGCCTATATCTACACATAATTGATTGAATGAATGAGTTGATGAATGAATGAATTAATTAATTTATATAACGAGGATAGCTTAATTAGATATAATCATAATCACTAATCTACCCTGAGACCTTCAAACGAAAGCTTTTCATATAAAATACAAAACAGTAACACACAGATCTAGCTCTAGATACGCACAACACTTTAATTTATCAAACTTTCAGTAGGCCCTAGATCTATAACTCTTCGCATGCTACGGGATTTTGCGTCTACAATCGCAATTGTTGTCTGCTTGAACAATGTTAGACTTAATATCCTAATGAAATTCAGAGTAGGCTAACTGCGTCTTGGTGTCTAATCAGGATTCAGTGTGATGTCATGCTTTTGTCACTAGATATCTAAGTGTTGATTAATGCAAAACTGTCTATAAAGAATTACATGGAATAGTCTAGATCTATTCCATAACGTGTGCATTTATAATGCTGTTTAATGAAATAAATCTGATTAGGTTGATCCATACATGTACACACGCTAGTTCAACGAGATATTTGTGACGTCATTTTCCAACGCTGTCGTAAACACGAGAAAATGTCGATTGTCATGTTAGCTAGATTGTCCTCTGCTTCAATAATTATTTTGAAAAATAGAGATTGACATTCTAGTGGTCTTTCGTTTCTAGGAGTACAAACGAATTAAACCCTGATCTGATGGGACGTCGAGTTTATCATCGTCTTAGCTGGATCTAAAATGTATGCAGTTTGGTTTATGAAAGACGCGTGGAAGGAAAGAATTAGGCTAATAGTAGAGCAGCAAAGGCTTCAGAAGTGGCTTATTTCAGGAGATAGAATGCCCTAAAAAGACACAAGCAGTGTCATATACCAAAATGTTCAGGACACATTGAAGTTTATCGTGCAGTATCTAGAAAGTGCTCACCTTGGGTGGAAAGTTTAAAAAAATCAAGGTCAAGGTCAAATTGATGGTCAGTTTAAAAAACGGGTATCATGTTCTTTATTGTTTTATTTCAATTGAATCCATTTGTTGAATGATAATATAATTGGGTAAATACAATACCACTACATCCAAGCTTCACTTTGGCATACATACCAATATTCGTAAATGTCAAGGTCAAGGTCATTTCAAGGTCAAATATGGAAAATGTCAAAACTATACCATTTTGGTAGCTTTACATCCTCCCTGAAGCTTCATTATCTATTAAAATGGTGTTTTTCTTAATCATTTTGAAGTACAACCCATTCCTTTTAAACAAATACCAAATACGAGCCTTTCTTGTATGTTATACCATGGATAAATACGTGACAGTTGTGACACATGTTATAGTTTGAATGTTACAATGAACAAATTGGGCATCAACATTTTGTTACTTTCTTTCATATCAAGCAGTGTTATATACCAAAATGTTCAGCAAACATTGAAGTTTATTCTGCAGTATATAGAAATGGCTCACCTTTGGTGGAAAGTTCGAAAATTCAGGGTCAAAGGTCAAATTGACGGTAACATTAGAAAATACATCTATAATGTTTTTTATTATTCCATTACATATTTATAAGTTTGGTGAATGATCATTTATTTTGTTCTGTATGATACTAGTATGACCAGGCTTTACTTAGGCATACATATCAATATTTGCAAAGGTCAATGTCAAGGTCATTTCAAGGTCAAATGTTAAACAAAATGTCCAAAATATGCCAGTTTGGTAGACTTACATTGTCTGCAATAATAAACTGCAACTGATAAACTGCAATTCATGTCATCTAAAATATATAAATGACTCAGTATCAAAGGGGAAACGTATGAATTATATATACATTTATGATTAAAAATTTGCATTATCAAATTTATTGTCCACATATCTACAGCCCTGCTGGCGTTAAAGTACACCTTTTACGCACCCGTTTAGTATTCGTTCATAGAGCATTTACATGTGATTAATCCTATATATATCATGTTGTATGCAGTTCATGGAGTATAGCTCCAGATTAACCTGCCCATGATGTGCTGTCTAATCTGGACCTACTGTGTCCGTTTATATGGCAATGAGACCCATATGCTACATAAATATGTCTTAATCCCATGCGAAAGCATTCATACAGGGTTCGTTTAGCATTCGTTTGGTGTACGTTAATGCGCTGCCGGCTATACATGTACATGTACAGATGTCTTTGTCACACTGATCAGCTTTACTGACTTTACTCTGATCGTTTATTCAATGATTGAGAGAGCTGTGTTAGTGTTTCTACAGCATTGCTCGTTTTCAATGTCTGTTTGAACACAGCTACACATGACAGTACATGGCCGTTGCAATACTTCACACGCACAGCCAGTATCACAGATATCTACATCTTTGCACATGCACACTAAATCACTTAAAGGCATTTCGCAAGGAATGTTGACCCATTAACCCCATGCTGTGTATTTTGGGAGCTAACTGTCAAGCATCTGATACACAAACTGATAAGGCGGGCTACCATCACAGAGGATCAATGTATAATTGCATAACTTTATCTCTTATGGCTATGGACCCTGACTGGACACTGCAGGATCACAGCTGGATACTGTGTATATAGGGAGGTCACTTATATAAGGAGCTTTGAAATGCCTTTAAGAGTTCGGGGCTGCTGCTGCTTGTGTTATCAAGCATGGGCTGGCCAATCCTCATTTATACTCAGTCATGTACCCATAGTCAATCACAGCAGGTGGTGAGAAAGTTGGCACCAAGATATTCTTCCACACAAGCAGTTGCAGTAAACACCTTTGCAAGTGCAAATGCAACCTGTCATCAGTTGGTGGCAAACGTCTCGGTTTGACATGCTCATAAATAATTATAGAGCACCGATAAAGTTGGTACAAATAATTTGTTCAGCAATAAAGTCTGGACTGTTTCCAGTGTTTGACATGCCTGTGTATAGTTGTGAGCTCTTCATCAGAAGTTTGAATACGGACTTCTTGGCAATTCCAAAGAAGAAGCTTGGTTACTACCCGAAATACAGTATACAAGGAGAATCAGATCAAGTTTCTCGGGTGTCAGAACTGAAACAATGTCATGAACAGGGACATAAGTGTATGGGTTGACTTTCTACTGGAATGGAAGAACAAATACGGAGCAGCAATGGAGTTGAAATGGTGAATTAGCAACACCAGAACATCTGAAGATGCAAATTTACCAGAGCCTTGCAGCACTGCAAACTTCGGGTGAAGTAGCATGATGGTATATGCCTCCTCCTGTTCATTCTCTTGGGAACTACATACCGATCTTCAACGAAGGACTCAAGGCAAGAGTTGCCTTTGATGTGAAGAGAGGAGAGACCTCTAGATCTGCTAAAACAGAAACTCCTGTAGCAAAATTCACCAATTTACAAGGTGGGTCCATCAGGGAAAATGGATCAGTAAATGTTTGATCAAACAAAGCAACCATCTTATTGATGCCTTCATTCTAATGTTGTCGGAATGACTCATTGTCAGTGTGGTGCGACCTTGTTTGGTCTGGGTCATCTGCATATTTTGCACTCATAGGCCGAGGCAGGAACCATCGACGCAGGGCCCCATCACGAAGAGTCAATACAAATATCCCGCCATTTGATTTAGGAGTTGTGTCTTCAGTTACTTCTAAGCAATAATCAATCCACACAGTTAAATTTACCTTAGGTGAGTTTTGCCATCAAATGACCACTGTTGAAACTCTGAAGTACAGTCTGGGCTAGACACTGCATGAGCAACACCACATAGGGCATATATCTAACATAAATGTTTCTGACTGATTCAAAGAAAAACGGCAAAAACAAAGGATAAAGAATAAAGGAATGAATGAGAGAGATTGAAAGCCTGATTATTAATGAAGAATAATATAATACACGATTTAACATGTGAAATAGTGTTTACTTTATTATTATCATCTACAGTATCAGAAAAAAAATACTATTTTATTTAAATTCCCAGAGTTTGAATCAATATAGGTTTTTCAAGAGCCAACTAATGTGGATCTCAGATCAGACACGCGTCAACGCTCGACCTGTTTTAGGCCCAAACTGATTGCTTAAGTTTTCAGTGGCAAGAAATTTACAAACAATTAAGTTAAGTGTTAAAAAAAGAAATGCAGGAACAGCAATAACTAATATTTCGTGCATGCTTAATTGTAATCTGCTAAATTGTAATCTGAATCAAACTCAAACGTTTGGTAAAAGAACTAGCCTACTGCCATGGTGTCAGATAATTTCAGTTATTAAAGTCAGTTGCAGACGAAATAGTACGTCTTACATGGGTCCAAAATGTTTGCTCCAGACATATTGAAGTAGTTTCATCTGGTATCAAAATTGTATAGTTTTGTTCTAGACGACAAAGGACAGACAATATATGATCACAGTAGTTATCATAGATCTAGATTGTTATTACATTACTGAATACATTTAAGGTTTACAATCGATTTCAATTAGAGCTACATTACTAAATATATTTAAGGTTGAAGTAGATCTACGTTTGTATATTTGTTCTATCAAAATAATGTTAAATTAGAATCTTCATAGACTTATTTTGAGGCGGTTTACTGCAGTTGATTTTCGCATAAAGTACAGTAGGTAGTCCAATTACAGGGGTTAACGAAAGTGGCGTCTGTTAGGCCTACACATCCCTAATATTGACTTTTTCAGTCTAACGTAAAAAAAGAAAAGTAAAGTACCTAGTTATAGTCTACTTTCAGTCCGAATGACCGTTCAGCCGACTGTACATTTACTCCCCTGATCATTGAGTCATTGGCCTACAATATTGAGCACTGCTAACATATGGCGCAATCATGCAGCCGCAGTACCGGCGAGTGACCCTTACAGGTACCAATTTTAACCCCTGGGTGGAGAGTATATACGGGTGGGAGACACGGAAAAGCGTCTCTGAAATTTCCGGGTGGGACCGGGATTTGAACCCCGGACCTCCGGACTGACAGTCAAGCGCGTTACCACTAGACCACCGCCACCTACAAACGTGTAATTTCGACAGCTTCTGTAATGTGGAATAAACTAGAATCTACTTAAAGACTGTGAATTTAGTTGTATATAACGGCATCGAACATATCATGTTTCGTATGCTCGCAACAAGCCCGTCAATATTTATTAGATCTACATTTTTAAGTCAGTTTTTAAAACCGATGAATGTTTCATACGCAGTGGGCGTGGTACATGTAGATAATGAGTTTAGGACAATTGCCCTTCAGGACGATTGCCCCTTAGGATGTTTGCTCTTTAATATATAAACTATCTTATAATATGAAATAAATGGGTAAAAGGCCGTGTAGACCAATACGCATTCTTGTACGCATTGTATTTACTCCAAATATTTGGACATTGAAACCTATACAAATAGCAAAAGTATACACATTCCCACTGTTTGTCTCTGAACAAGTCGTCCCTTTTTAACCCTGTGCCTGTGTTAATTTGTTTTGACTGTTAAAAAATGACAGCCGGTTAAGTTGTAACGTTGAGAAATGACCCGGATCGTTAAATAACGGCCCTGCTCATGAATACGTGAAAAAGTGATCCACACGTGAAAAAGGCTCGTGTTGAAAACTGGCATATAATTTATATGCTCATACACAATCAGTGTAGTTGATCGTATGATACTGATAAACGTTGGCTATCAACGATGAGGTTCAGATGTTTTCATAGTTATGAGGATGTCTCGGTTGAATTCTAGTTCTAAAGTGTGTGTGGTGGGTGGGGTGTGTGAAAATAGCAGTTGGATAGCTTCCATCATTGGGTGTCACCATGGTCACGAAATGTTGAAACGGCATCACATTAAACCAAACTCAAGCAATCGTGACATACCGGTAACTTATCATGCTAAGAATCGATATCAAACTCGATTCAAATAAACTTGAAAAGTATATTTATTGCCAGAACAAGATAAGAAATGGGAAAATTCCATGAAAATCGAGAATAAAGTAAATATACCGGTATCCGAAAGATGGGGATGTGCTGCACTGTATAGCGATCGGATATTAACTCTTTCCCTGTCAATCGCGACAGCAATGCCATATTCAAGCATTTCGGACCTGTATGAGACGCCGAGTAACTCGGCATCTCGTCCGGCTCAAAGCTGTTTGACAATCAGCAATCTTAATTCTACCAAAAGAACCAAGCAATTTGTGGAGCTTTAAAATGAAGCGGACGAGAGTTTGGGCATGCCCTGACTTTCATGGCAGGATAAGTGTCCCCATCTTTTTTATACGACTTCGTTTTATATAAACGCTCACTATGTGCTTAACTAAAACCAATGACAAGAGCATAATTTATACAGATACAGCCTACTGAACATAATCAAAATCAGATTTATCAAAGTCTCACAGAACGAACGGGAACGTAACCGAATTCAGTCAAAATCTCATTTCAGAAAGTTGCAAGTAGTTTGGATGCTGGTGAGACCACAGGAGCCAGGCGGGTGACCATTTCATAAATACTACTATCTTCAGATACGTTAAGACATCATGAAAATATTATTTTTTCGTATACTATAATACTATGTAGTATACTATACGAAAACAAAAATCAAGATCAGTTTTAATCAGTAGTATTTTTGAAAAATTTCACGCGCCTGGCACCTATGGGTGGGCCGGCAAGTCACCCCAAACTGTTTGTGACAACATATTGCGTAACAAAATGGATATATGGTATCTTTTAATTAAACTGGTATTATTTTTTTATTATTATTAAAGTTAACTGGTACTGCACAGAACTGCACCGGAAGAGTTGTCAATTTAGTAAAGAATCGTGCTGTATGTTTTCCATGACAAACGATGCAAGCATCCACAGCAACCCTCTCATCTGGGGTTTTCACTATTTACGAAAGCGAACAGACACAGACACAGACGCATTGTGCGGGTAAGACAGAGGGGCAGACGGACACAGACACAGAGACATACTGTGTCATACGAGTTATGTCGTTGACATCGTACCTATTATCATTGATGATAGGTTCTAATAAAATATATTGTAGGCAAGACCTACAAAAGACCTACTGTAAGAATGACTAGCAGGCGACTTTATTTTTTTTTGGGGGGGGGGATGCGTGCAAACAGCTGAAAAATGGGCGATCTATGACTGGGATGCTTCGAATTTATTCATTAATTACCATAACAGCATGAGATAAAATCAAGTCGAAATACTGAAGTAGCCCTAAAAAGGGCCGTTTGTTCAATTCTTGTGTAAAGACGACAGTTTACCTGGTCTTCTGTGTCTTCTTGGGCACTGCTGATAGGCTTGGATGATGGGCAACACATCACCCTGGGCGATGGTTACTCCAGACAAAAGCTTGTTCAACTCCTCGTCGTTGCCATGACCAGCTAAAGGTGACTGGGAATGATCCTGGTCTTCTTGTTGTCTCGGGCAGTGTTGCCTGTCAATTCCAGTACTTCAGCAGCCAGGTATTCGATGACGGTAGCCAAGTACATGTACTCTGCGTAGTTACCTTTGCGCAGCAGACTGTGGATCCTGTCCACTGGGAACTGAATCCCTGTCCTGGAAGACGTCCTCTTTGCCTTTCCCTTAGCTTTTCCTCCCTTTCCTCGTCCAGTCATGTTTGTACGTAATTTGGGCTTCTCGTGTAGACAAGGCAATGTAAATGATCAAACCCACCTTTCTTTAAATATGCGATAAAACGGATTGACCTACTTAACTCAAAGCACCCGCTCGACCAATCAGAAATAGCCTGTGAATTGGCCGTCTTGCTGCAAGAACGACGCAAACTCTGGTTATAATTTCCTTTTTTCCACGGGTAACGAAATCCGAAGATAAATGTGTGTACATATTTTAGAAGTTTGGGACATTCTCCCCCACGTTAAAGAGTTTGAAATGTGTGCCTGTGCGAAACCGGTCATAAAGGCCTGACAAAATAGGTACTTAAGATGTAACTGATTTCGAAATAGATTTAACAACACAACTCTCACATGTGGCTAGGTAATTCTTTCTTGCTCAGTTTTATGGGAATGGGGTTGTGTTTTATGTGTATTTGTAATATTCGAGAACAAATTTCAGCGAAAAACATTCGTTATATTAAAGAATCACGATATAGTCTAACGACGTTGATGTAAAGACCACCCTTTGCTGGAATGATTATGACTGCCAATGCCTCTCGGCTGTTTTTATTTGGAAGCATATCGCGGAAAACCGGATTGACCTACATGTACTCCCGTGTGCAAATAATTCGCTTGTTTCTGATTGGTCGAGCGATTTTCAGTCCTGTTTGCTAGTCAGTTGAAAAACTCCGTTTTAGTAAGATTCCGAAACCCTAATAAATGTAAGCATGGATTGAAAAATCAACCGCTTTTCGATAATTGTGAAGTATATGTAACCGGGTGTTCTTATAAGGAAACAAACCCGCTCAGACCTGGGGTCGAACCTGGGTCGCTAAGTTCTCAGTCATGCACTCTACCACGTCGCCATAAAAGCGCGCTTGTACAGCTAGGCCGTGCAAGTGATGATATACCTACATACTGTGACATACTCCCCAGCAAGTTGAAATTATTCCCGAATTTCTATGGGTATGAGAACGAATGGGAATTGAACTCGCAGCTCATACAGTCACAGTCCGACGTTGGGTGCCAAACGTAACCGGGTGCTGGAAAAAATATAGCACCAAATTTGGTCACAAGGCAAATTGGGAACGTGTTTGACGACTCTCTGAAAGCAGTTTGGCGAACGAAATGCCTCCAAAATATTGATAGAATGGCATTTCTTCAAAACGCTGGTACACGTGCCACAGGCATGAGTAAACTGTAATGAATAAGAGTGAGCTTACCGCAGATCACAGTGGTGAAAATATGATTCCGACCAATATATTTTGAAATGCTAAAAGTAACGGAAACAAAAACAAAACGGCCTTTGTGGGCAACCGAACCACGTCTAAGTAGATTCTATGTGCCTTAACCCTTTTCCTCATATAACACGCATCTGCAAACAGAGTAGACCCCGGCCAGACGGCTCGACACTACCAGTATTTGATATATACATTACAGGAATTATAAAAGAGAAATTCTGAAATCATTGAAGAGACATTAATTTTGGGTAATAATCTATAGAAATTGGACAAGGGACAGATTGTATAGAAAATGCGTCGATTGTCCAGACATACTCATATATACACTTAACTATTAGAGAATTAAGTCTTTCGGAAAAAAATGTGTAGCCCTTAAAAGGGCCATTGTTGTGTCGGTAAGACCCGAAGTTTAACCTCCGAACCCGTAGTGTCCTGCCTTGTCTCTTCAGGGCGTAGACGACGTCCATGGCTGTGAGTAATCCTCTTGGCATGTTCGGTGTAGGTTAAGGCATCACAGATCACGTGTTCAAGGTAAACTTTCAAGACACTTCTCGTCTCCTCGTATATCAGACCAAAGATACGCTTCACACCACCACCACGAGCCAGACGGCGGATAGCTGGCTTGGTGATACCCTGGATGTTATCACGCAGAACTTTTCGGTGACGCTTAGCGCCTCCTTTTCCTAGACTTTTTCCTCATTTGCTCTCATTTGAATCTACTTATATGTATCTGGATATAGAGTTCAAATTCGAATGTTGCAATACCGACAGCGCAGATTGTTTTCATCTTACTTGAAACACCAAATCCGGCCTTCACCTTGACCTGACCTGACTCTTTGTTCGAATCTTCATGGTTTAGTTAGGTCAGTGTGGGGTCGGAATCGAAAGAGAAATATGCGACGCGCGCGGCCGGGATAGAAATCCATAAATGTTCTGGTAGGTTTTCGCTATAATAGAGTTTGGATGTGGATCCGAACGATTTTTGAAAGGCAATATCGTAACAAGAATGATGTTTCTTAGCACGACGGTCGATTTCAAGCGGTTCCGGGGGAATTTGTACGATATTCATGGCAATAAAAATGGCAAATATACACATAGATCTTGGCGAGGAACAGGTCCAAATACGCATTGTTACGAACTTGGTTCAACGAAAACACAAAAAAAGGAAAGACAAAAATCTGATCGAGGCTTGAAAGTTCTAGGTTTGTGAGAAATAAAAGATCTTGCAAATGCGCTGTATTTGACTAAAACTATGGGACATAACTATAGGAATCGGTGGGCTACACGAACTCTGAGATACAATCTTACTGAAATATGTGCGTGGCCCTAAAAGGACCGTTTTGTTAGACTCAGTCCCAAGTCTTGGCAGCTGTCCGTATATACGAATTTCAAGCTGGGTGTCCTTTGGCATGATGGCGGCACGTTTGGCGTGGATGACGCACACGTTGGTATCCTCAAAGAGACCAACCAGATAGATCTTGCTAGCCTCCAGCAGAGCCAGGACGCGGAGCTCTGGAATCAGAAGTCAGTCTTAAAGTCCTTGGCAAACTCGCGGACCAGACGCTGGAAGGGTAGTTTCCTGATGAGCAACTCGGTGCTCTTCTAGTAACGCCTGATCTCTCTCAGGGCGACGGTTCCTGGTCTGTATATGTGAGGTTTCGTCACACCTCCGGTTGCTGGAGCGCTCTTGCGAGCGGCATTAGTGGCCAGCTGTTTCCTTGGAGCCTTTCCTCCGGTGGACTTTCTAACTGTCTGCCTTGTTCTCTTCATGTCGGTTGTAAGATACAATGATTACGGAGTGAGCAGAGTGCATCTATTTCATGCTATCGGGCCTGGTCTATGTTGACGGGGCAACGACAAAACCGTCGAGCTTAAACCCCGAAAACGGATTGAAAACTGACCAATCAGAATACAGAAAAGTATGGGCTATCGAAACTCTAACATGGGCGTTTTTCACCGTTTTAGGACAGAATGTAGTAACAATAAAGAAAACGGCGAACGATGGAAAACATATACTGCGTAAACTGTGAGTACATACTAATGTGTTCCGAAGTTATGCCGTCTGCGAGGCAACCGGAACCTATATTTATAAGCGGTTGAAAGAGAGATACAGACTGACTAGTTCTAATGGTATTCTGCTTACCTTTTCATAGTACTGGCATGGGCTATGTAAGTAAGGGGTGCAGACATGTTATTTAGCGTCATGACAAAGTATTTGTTTGTTTGTTTGTTTGTTTGTTTGTATGTTTGTTTGTATGTATGTTTGTTTGTTTGTTTGTTTGTTTGTTTGTTTGTTTGTTTGTTTGTTTGTTTGTTTGTTTGTTTGTGGGTGGGTACTGGTACGTGTATTATAGGACTTTATATTTTTTAACTCGATGGAAAAGTGACCTCTCGAAAGTTTTTGAATGATCCTTTGTTTAAACCCGGGTGGCCGGGTAACTTCTTTTCCTTACTTCTTTGCTGCTTTGGCTTTCTTCGGCTTAGCTTTTTGGATGATTTGGTGGCAGCCTTGACCTTTTGACCTTCTTTGGAGCAGCAGCCTTTTTCACTTTCCCGAGCTTTAAGGAACCGGAAGCACCGACTCCCTTTGCTTGCTTCAAAACTCTTCACTCCACTCTTCAGTGCCAATTTCAAATGGGTATTGACGCTGGGGTTCTGTCCCACTTTGTATTTGCCGACAATGAATTTCATGATAGCAGCCTTGGAAGAACCTCCGCGGTTCTTCAGCTCCTTGATCATTCCCTATCGACTGTGTTACAATGAGGGGTGCGCCTGCGATAAGACACGTTCAGGTATCGGGTCGATACTGTTACGGCGCCTGCCTGTTTGTTTGCAAATATGCGAGAGAGGAGATTCATTTAACGTTCAGTAAACTGTTTATTTTCCTAAGTTTTTGTTCCTTTATTCAATACTTAGGCAGTATCGTATATCGTGTCGAATTATACATCATACGTACGCAGGAAATCGAGTTAAAAGCAATTAGTGCGCGAAAAAAGGGGTTTTAAAAGTAATAACTTGTTCAAAACATGAAGATTTTGCTCTGATTTACATTCCGTTTCACTAAAGGTGAAAAATCTTTAAACGATATGTACCGGTAATGCCTTATTTAGCATATAGCACCCGCGTGTACACTTAATTTGCAGGTTTTAAATTGCTTTTGACGAGTTTATCCATACTATCACATCCGTGTACATGTTACGGTTTCTTCCCAATCAAATGACGCATGTTACGGTCTCTTATCTACATCCTTACAGACTCTGCCAGAATGCCTTACGGCATTACAGAACAGAACAGAACAGAACAGAACAAAACAGAACATAATTTTATTCAGATTTGTACAAAGTACCTCGTCTGATAATATAACACATCTGCCACCTGTCTTACATTTTGACTTTATTCTAACATAAGCGACGTGTTTGGTATGCTGTAAAATCCCTCTAGACTACACGTTAAATGTAGCATATATATCGGTCTTGGAGACAGGTGGCAGCTTAATGCAGGGTGAAAGTCATGCAGAAAGCTCCTCTAGGAGCTTTCTGCATGACTTTCACCCTGCATTGAGCAATCACCTGCCTAAAAGTATCTAAATTCTTCTCTACTAAACTTCCGGTTTAGAGGGGTTTTACTGTACATCTACAGATAATACTCGAGAGATAGATTCTAAAATTCTGCCATTACTCAGAGAGACAATGGGATCTACTGTGCTACCCCCCCCCGGCTATAGGGGTGTGGGGGTTGCACGGTAAACCCCACTGGCTCCCTGAGTACATATCTTTGGATCGATGCAAGACGTCGATTACATTGGTAATTACTCGTACATTTACTAACTGATGTGTTACTGCCGGTGTTTTTCTAAAACAAATTGTAGGGGACATAACTATGAAATACAATCGAACCAGATCACCCTGTCGACATGCTCAACTACACTCATGCTGTGACATTTTATTTAAATCTGCCCAGCCGTTTTTGAGAAGAAGCACAGACAAACTTTGCGATAGGCAGACAGGGAAGACAATTATACCAAAAGCAAATAGAGCAGACCCTGATCAGACGTCTTCTACAGAAGTCTTCAGATCTGGGTCTGGCGTTTATATACTTTATATCAGGAAAAAGATTAGCTGACGAAAATATCAATTTTGCAATGGAGAATTGGCCAGTCGTGCTTATTGTTAAGAAAATTATATTTTATTACAGAACCATGTTGTAACTGTTAATAACATTTTACCGGATGAATGTTCATGTATGATTTATTTTAGTTATTGTATGAAAAGTATAAATATTTGCTATTGCAAACAAATACGAATGTATAACATTTCAGCAAACAGAACAGACTCTGATACATCCACGGCGATCCTCTGATCTGGATCCACTATGTATACAGAAACAACAAATGTGTCACTATCAGAAAAGGGGCTAACATCTTCAACGCTGATGTTTTGGAATGGAATAACCAATCATTGTTTAACCGTTTCCGTCATATAAACATCTTTTCGCGCATTTGCAAACAGAGTAGACTCAGCTCAGGTTCTGCTCTGTTTGCTATTGGAATTTGATAAATATATTTCTTTAGTTTCTAAAATGGCTACAAGGTTACGCCTTCTATATTTCAATATACCTATTTTGTCCATGAATATTCATTAGGTATTGAACATTAGACTGAATATAAAACAGGGAACGGGTTAATTAATATACTGCCACGAAACAGAAACTGTGCACTTTTATATTCGAGATAACGTTTTTGCTATAAAGTTTATAATTACAATTTTATCATCATGATTGCAGAAAATAACCCTCCACATTCTGAACTCATTTATGGACATTTTAAGTACATAGACGGCCTTCAAATTGACCGCAGACGATTATGCAACTTTTCGCTCGTGCTACCCGTGCAACCTATGTACAGGTACAGATTTACCCTGACCGATATCTCTACTCGTTGTGCAATCATAAATCACAGTTCACTTTTGAATTTCACTAGCTCGTAAGCAAGAAGCCACGGCTTCTTGAAAACGAACGAATTCAAGCTCTTTTGCAACTAGCAGCTGGCGTCAACGTTTCTGGCGTCGCTAGGCAGTTCAACTGTCATCGGAATACAATTTGAAGTCTCCGACAACGTTACCAGCAGAACGACAGCGTTAGAGATAATCGTCGATCCGGTAGGCCGAGGGTGACGACGGCACGTCAGGGTCGACATTTGACGTTGACGCACATACACAAATGATTCAAAACGGCTACAAGCACAGCCAGACAGCTTGGCATATCAAGGGATACGGTTTTAAACCGATTGCGGACCAACGCCAACACATTGAGGGCAAGGAGGCCATATGTTGGCCAGTTCATAAATAACAGACATCGTGCTCTTAGACTGGTCTGGGCCCGCCGTCATCTTCGTTGGAACCGTGCAATGTGGTCCAGGGTGCTCTTTAGTGATGAGTCAAAATTCAACCTAAGCACTGCTGACGGTAGAGTCCTGGTTTTCAGACGTAAAGGTGAACGTTTTGCACACAACTGTTTACTTGAGCGAGATCGCTTTGGAGGGGGTAGTGTAATGGTATGAGGAGGTATAATGGGAGGAAGAAAAACAAACATTGTTTTTGTAAATGGTAACTTAGATGCCCAAGGTTATGCATGACAACGCAAGGCCACACACTGCTAGACTCACCATGAACTACCTGGCTGCAAACAACGTTAACGTCTTACCTTGGCCGGCTTGCTCTGACTTGTCTGCAGCCTTAGTGCATGAATGGAACGCCAATCCTGACGTCGTCATTAGACGTTACGTCAGATCCATGCGGTCAAGAATATATGCATTGATCCGTAGACGAGGAGGCCATAACAGATACTGATTAATTGTCGCGAATCGTTACAAATATTCAAAAGCAAAAGGCAGATACGGGAAATTACAAATCTGCAACTTTCACTTTTTACCCTTGCGTTGTTCAGACGTTAAATACTTTTCGGACAATTATCACATTTAAATTAAAAGTAAACCATCGCAAAGACAATACATTTTCGCACATTGTGGTACCAAATATGCATATATTCAGATACAAGAAATATAAGATAATGCCATTTAACCAACTGCACGGTTTCTTTTTCGTGTCAGTATAGAATCAGTTTGAAAGGTTTGCTTGGAGATTTTAAAAGACAAGCAATGCAGATCCTGGTCAAAGACCTCCCAGAGGAACCTTCTCATCTGCTTCTGCACTGCTAGGGGATTTTGAAGAACAAACAATACAGACCCTGTTCAGAGAGCCCCTAGAGGAGCCTTCTCATCTTGGTCCGCAGTGCTAGGGGATTCCGAATGATAAACAATACAAACCTTGGTCAATAACTCCTAATGGAACCTTCTCATCTGAATCTGCATTGCTAGTTGATTTTGAATGGCAAACATTGCAGATCCTGATCAGAGGGCGCCTCTAGGACCACTCTGATTTGTATATACACTGAGTTCATCAAATGTTTAGTCAGATTTAATTTCTACAATAGCTGTTAAAATCTGGCATATCAAGTGTTGGTATTAAGAATGGGATACGTGTTCCATAATTACAACTTTCAGTTTATTTGTTAATCTCACTCAATATCTACGACATAAACTAGTGTAGTTTTAGTCTTCTATCGGGCCTAAAACATCGATTCCATACTCTCAAAAACACTTATTGTTTTCGATTAGAAACCGTAACTTTAAGTTTGGATCTAGATCATGAACCGTAACACCCTCTGGCACACGCCTTAACAATGCAGTTTTGAAAAATGCAACCGATTTGCCTTATAATCAGTCAAAAGAGAGAAATTTGTTTTGAAATTTGTCTACAGTTAGTTTTGGATCATGCTTGTACCTAACATTGGTGTTTGAAACTGACATTCTAAAGACTATGCCATTTATTTTGCATGGTGTTTGAAACTGACATTCTAAAGACTATGCCATTTATTTTTCAATAGTTCTAACGATTCACATTATCCTCTATAAAAACGATGAAATCAGAAGAAAATCAAACAAAAAATTCTCCGATAAATCACATGCCAGTAATAAGACTAACACGTATTTAAAACTTGAAACAAATCTTACTTATTACCTGATAATGTGTTTTTATTGCTCAATCTCGCCCCGCGCTGCTGAAAATATGGGCAGGCGCCTTAACACATTGGGCAGGCGCCTTAACATTCTCTTAAATAAACCGTAACATGTCTTCTCGCAGGCGCACCCCTCGTTGTAACACAGTCGATAGGGAGTGTTGATAGCGGTTGCAATCATATCCGAATACTTAGGGTGGGTGGCAGCCTTCTTTGGCTTGTTGGCCTTCCTGGCTTTGGGTGCGACAGCGACTTCAGCCATGGTTATCGTAATTTCATTACTCTAATAACTGAGAAAGAAGGAACCGACTCGCCAGCAAACATCACTTATATTTCTTCACTTAGTTGCGTGTCGATACGATGAAAAGAACCCCGACGCGGTCGGGATGGAAATACAGCCTTAGCAAAATTTCACCGCGAACGTCCCGGCCTGGCTTTGTTTCCTTATGATGCATGTTTCGATCATAATTTCATTTTCGCTCGACATACATACCTGGTTTTGGTTCCAAATTGAGGACGAAACGAGAGACCCCACCAAATCCAGACATGAGTCGTATAACAGTAAGCATATGCATGCACAAAATACGGATAAGAAATTAGAAAATTCCGAGCCCGGGTCACCTCTTACCATAGATTTTCGCAGTTTAAAGACTACCCGACGTTCGAAGTGGTCCTGAATCAGCTTCTGAGACGTAGAAGGAGAACATATTTTACCAATTTTTGTTATATTGGAAGTCCTATGGTGGACTGAGTAGAATTAATGCCAGACGCAAACAAACCGCACAAAAACAATCACAAGGTGCCGGGAGCCTTCCGTCAGTACATGACCGGACACGTTTTGTTCATTTTAAGCATTTCTATGATTTCAAAATCAAGTTATAAATGCCCAAAGATGATGGTGGATGATAAAGATGATGATGATGGAGATCATGATAAAAACTTCAATTTACGGCGAATGCTGATTTGAAAGTGATTATGACTAGGCTCACTGTGTTTTTTCTCGTCAAAGTCTAACTTTACTAGCTGTCTTTGTTAACTATGCATGGATTTGTGATAACCTAGCAAACATATATGAACAGGGTCTTAAACAGTTTGGAGGGTGCGAGAGAGAGAGAGAGAGAGGGAGAGAAAGAGAGAGAGAGAGAAAGAGACAGAGACAGAGACAGAGACAGAGAGACAGAGAAAGAGAGAGACAGATACAGAGACTGAGAAACAGACAGAGAGACAGACAGAGAGACATACAGAGAGAGAGAGAGAGAGAGAGAGAGAGACGGAGAGAGACAGACAGACATATAGACAGACAGGCAGACAGACAGACAGAGACGGAGAGAGAGACACACAGACAGAGACAGACACACAGAAAGACATACAGACACACAGACAGACACACACACACACAGACGGACACAGACAGAGAGAGAGAGAGAGAGAGAGACAAAGAGACAGAGAGAGATAGATTAGCACAGATAAACAGAGAGCGAGAAACAGACAGACAGACACACAGACAGACACACAGACGGACACAGACACAGAGAGACAGAGAGAGAGACAGAGAGAGACAGACAGATATATAGACAGACAGACAGACAGAGACGGAGAGAGACACACACAGACAGAGACAGACACACAGACAGACACACAGACAGACACACAGACACACAGACAGAAACACAGACGGACACAGACACGGAGAGAGACACACAGAGAGACAAAGAGAGAGAGAGAGACATAGAGAGATAGATAAACACAGATAGACAGAGAGCGAGAAAGAGACAGACAGAGAGAGAGAGAGACAGAGAGAGATAGAGAGAGGGAGAGAGATCCAGACATACAGACAGAGAGACGAGACAGACAGTAGTTAGACAGACATACATACAGACATACAGACAGACAGACAAACAGTAATGCATTGCGGGATATTAGTTAAAATGCACACATAAATGATAACGTTTCTAAATTGAGAAGCTAGAGTATTTTTATGATTGGCAATTAAATCGTTTATACACAGGTTCAGACATTTTCAGTTACTGAAAATGGGTATCATTTGAAAAGAAATACTATTAAATGACAGCAGTAAGGAAGAACCACTACAACCATAAAATCTGCAATGGAGAGATAGACTGACACGTTTGAATGCATGGAATAATGTATCTTGCCACAGCAATGAGTTGAATTTAACACATTTATCCCCATATTATTTAAGTAAAATTCGTCGAGATCTTACTTTGGAACCTGTCCATGTTTTATGTGGAGGCAGCACAGGCAAACACCATATATCCTTAATAACCCGTTGGTTTCAGTAGACAGTGGAAACCCTGATCAAAGGGTTCCTACAGGATCCCTCTGATCTGGGTCTATACTGTCTGGATGAGTCTTTTTTAATTGACACTGGGCTCAAATGAGTTAAACTCTGTTGTACTCTATTAAGCAAATAGTCTAGAGCCTGACCAGGCAGTTCCAGCAAATCTATCTAACAATACTCAAATTTGTTTGCATAACACAACGAAACCTGTGTTAAGCGACCATAAAAAACAAACCCTTTTAAGGCAGCTGATAGCTGCATACAAGTCGAAAGTACTACAGAAAGCTCCTGTTGGAGCTTCCTGACTTATTTGAACTTAGCTACCATCTGTCTACAGTGTGTTTCCTTACATATGGTCTCCTAATATAGATTGGAATGTTAAATATTTTGTAATATGGTTTTAAACTGATGCATTTGGTTAGTTCATTTACCACTCATTGTATACATTCCGACAGGGTCATGTTTAATTTTGAAGCAATATCGAATAATAATCTACAAGTGAAAAGGTCTGTGTTTTTTTTATTTTTGAAGTGTGTCAAGCAGAGTAACTGTTGAACCTGGTCCTTCAAGGGGCTGTATAGTGTTTCAACACAAATCATAAGTTTTAGAGCTGAATGGATCATGATAATATGTGTATGCCTGTGCGCGCATGCGTGTGTGCGGAGGGGGGGGGGTAGAGATGGATCCGCGCATGCTTGTGCAATGTTTCATTTAAAACACTGACGGTCGATCATTTTTTTAAATAGTATTAAAGAGAAAGAAAATACAGTCTAAAGGATAGCTATATACCCGCCGCAGCACACTGCTGACTTCAAGAGCGGCATTGATCTTGAGTTGGCATAACTAACTCATGTTCTGTACATTGCATTAATGAGGTGAACATTTGACGAAAGTTAAATGAAAATCCTTAGAAGGGTTTAGGAAATTAGCAGTCACGAAATCGTTCAAACTGCTGACCTTCAAATGTGACACTGACCTTAACCCTGCAATGTCGACTCATGGGTTCTGCATATTGCCTTACTGGGCTAATAATTTGATCCAAGTTGAATAAAGAACTTCATAGGGTTAGGAGATATATGGGAATGATACGAACAGGTGACATATTGTTTTGGTCAATATTTAATGTTGAAAATTTACCTAGTTTTGAGAGGAATGTGTTCAGATCGGGAGGGGGTAAAGGGGATAGATCCTTCGCTGGATCCATGCATGTACTTGCTGTGTAGATCAACAAAGATTTAACTAAACGTGAAAAAAAAACCGGAAACTGATCAGACTGTCACAGGGTGACACATTTTCAACGACTGTCTTGATCAAAGTCTGGTGTTTAAATTGTGTCCGGTCGATTCTCAACGTTGAAAATTGACCTGCTGGATCAGTTTTTAACAGTCAAAATTTTATGTAACACCTGCTAAGCACAACCTAATTGGTACTTGCAAACATTTGGTAAATTTGCATCTCATTAGAATGCAAGCAGTTTGACTCCTGGTCAATAGTTTCTCAAAAGCCTAATCTAACTGCAAGTACATGTAAGTGATTACTTTAACAGGCAAGAGTTTCAACAGGCATGATTTTATAGCAGGCTAAGGGTTGATAAGATAAGATGAGCTACACTAAAAGTAGATCCAGATCATAACACTATAAAATAAAGCGTTCTGATCAGGTTCTACAATGTTTGCTCAATAACAGCGAATGAATATTCATTCGGTAAGGTTGTATTACCTCAAAGATCATATACCGCAAAATCTTCCCAGTGTCTAATTCCAAAACAAGTAGACCAAGAGCATACATATTTTAGAACAAAGCTATCTGATTATGTGATTGATAAAGGGAGCATGTTAAAAACATTTATATGTTTATAATCGAAGGACAGTTGTCCGGGTTGCTAGTTTTTGGCAAAGGTCAATTGTCTGATGGGCAATTGCCCTAAGGCTTAACTGTCAGAAAAGAAACAACACAATCAATGCAGAACTAAGTTAGAGCATTTTGATGTGGCGCATATGGTTTTCATAAGACAAGTGCACTAGTTTTACAAGACATTTTGAATATTCCAATGTCAACAATGTCATTGGCAACTGATGATATCAGATAGCTGACTACGGATCACGGGCGATTCTTTGTATCCAGATATTGGTAATGTTCTAACTGCCCAAGGGTACCAGGGTGCATGTTTCCGCTCAATCAATTGTATATGAACACTGGACACCAATGCCAGATACTAAGAAGCAACTTGTTCTAAACAATAATTGAATACCAAAGATATCGGTTTTTTTATTCCTGCATGGATATGTACATAATGCTGGAAACAGATTATTACATAATTATGTTTATCAAAGTCAACACTAGAGGTTTGTTCTTTCACAAAAAAACCAGATGCCCCCCTTCATCCTCTTTCCAATAACAAAAACAAGTACCTAGTTATAGTTTACTTTCAGTCGATTGTACATTTATTTCCCTGGTCATTGAGCCAATTGCCTACAATATTGAGCACTGGTAACATATGGTGCAATCATGCAGCCGCAGTACCGGTTAGTGACCCTCACATGTACCCATTTTAACCTCTGGGTCGAGAGGAGGTTCAGGGGGGAGACACTGAAAACATCTCTGAGATTTTCGAATAGCACCGGGATTTGAACCCCGGACCTGGACTGGTAGTCAAGCGCATTACCACTAGGCCATCACACATCACCAATACACACGCATAATGTCTGTAATAAACAAGATGTGTTTGTGAAACACTATGCCCCCTCAATATGATATTTGACCCTGAAGGATGACCTTGATCTTGACATGTCACTCCTCAAACTGTGCATCTTCATGGGGTACACATGCATACCAAATATCAAGTCTGTATCTCTAATGGTTCAAAAGTTATGGCCAATGTTAAAAGTTGGTGACCTTAGACCATGAAGGATGACCTTGACCTTGACATGTCGACCCTCAAACTGTGTGGCTTCATGAGATACACATGCATACCAGTATAAAGGCTGTATATCTACTGGTTCAAACCTTATGGCCAATATAAATGACCTTTGATCTTCGAAAATGACATTGACCTTGACATGTCACCCCTCAAACTGTGCAGCCAAATGAGAAACACATATATACAAACTACCAAGTCTGTATCTCTACTGGTTCAAAAGTTATGGCCAATGTTAAAGTCTGTGACCTTTGACCCTGAAAGATGACCTTGACATGTCACCCCACAAAATGTGCAGCTTCATGAGATACACATGCACACCAAATATCAAGACTATCTCTATTGGTTCAAAAGTTATGGTCAATTTGAAGTTGGTGACCTTTGACCCTGAAGGATGACCTTGATATGTCACCCCTCAAACTGTGCAGCTTCATGAGATACACAAGTATGCCAAATATCAAGTCTCTATATGTACTGGTTCAAAAGTTATGGCCAATGTTAAAGTCGGTGATTTGACCCATATGTTTGACCTCTGACCTTTAAGGGTGATCTTGACCTTTACATGTCACACTTCAAAATGTGTGGCTTTACCAGATACATATGCATGCCAAATATCAAGTTTCTATCTGTATTGTCTCAAAAGTTATGACCAATGTTAAAGTTACAGACAAAAAAACAATTTGACCTTTGACCCTGAAGGATGACCTTGACATTGACAGGACACCCCTCAAAATGTGCGGCTTTATGAGATACATATGCATGCCAAATATCAAGTCTCTATCCGTACTGGCTCAAAATATATGACCAATGTTAAAGTTGCGTTAAAGTTACAGACAAAAAAAAATTTGACCTTGGACCCTGAAGGATGACCTTGACCTTGACATTTTACCCCTCAAAATGTACAGTTTCATAAGATACACAAGCATGCCAAATATCAAGTCTCGATCTTTACTGGTCCAAAAGTTATGGCCAATGTTAAAGTCCGTGATTTGACCCATATATTTGACCTCTGATCTTGAAGGATGACCTTGACTTTGACATGTCACCTCTCAAAATGTGCGGCTTTATGAGATACATATGCATGCTAAATATCAAGTCTCTATCCGTACTGGCTCAAAAGTTATGACCAATGTTAAAGTTGCTGACAAACAAACAGACAAACAGACAAACGGACAAACAGACAAACAGACAAACAAACAAACAAACAGACAGGGCAAAAACAATATGCCCCCCAGATCAAATCTGGGGGGCATAAAAATATCAGGGGTAGACAATTTAAAAAAGCCAGGTGTACAACAAGGCATGCTGGTCAACATTCATGTGAACATTGGTGACGCTAGATTTAGTGGTTTCAGAGATACGCGCAACACAAAGTTTGTCTAATTTTATGTCATAAGGGGCAATAACTCCAAAGTTATCGTAGGGAGACAATTAAAAAACTCAAGATGCACAACAACTAATGCTGGTCAACATTCCTGTGGGGTTTGGTGACTCTAGCTCTAGCAGTATCAGAGATACGCGCGATCAAATGTAAGGTTTGTCTACTTTTAAGTCATCAGGGGCAATAACTCCCAAGTTATCAGGAGAGATGAGGGAGGGGGGGTTAAAAAACATCAGATGCATAACAACTTGTGCTGGTCAACAGTCCTGTGAAGTTCGGTGACTCGAACCTTGTCGAAATACACGTAACACAAAGTTTCTCTAATTTTAAGTTATCATATCAGGGGCAATAACTTGAACAATTATCAGGGGGAAACAATTTAAAAAACTAGGTCTACAAACAACTCATGCAATTCATGCTGGTCGACATTCCTTTGGGGTTTGGTGACTCCTAACCCTAGCGGTCTCAGAGATACGCGCGAGACAAAATTTCTCTAATTTTAAGTTATCTTGTCAGGGTCCATAACTCATCAATTATCACGGGGAGACAATTCAAAAAACCTTGGTGCAACTACAACTCATGCTGATAAACATTCCTGTGAAGTTTGGTGACTATAGCCCTATTGGTTTCATTGATACACGCGACACAAGTTTGTGACGGATTGACGGACTGACGAACGGACGGACGGACAGACAACTCTGGCATAAACAATATGTCTCCCTATAAATGGGGGAGACATACTTATGTTGAAGAAAAGGCGGGTCTACATAATGTATGTTCCGTCCTTTAAATATATACGTCGGGGTACGTAAGCCTTATAATTCTATACATCGGTCTATCTAATCCTTAGGTCATCCTTTAAATATATAGGCCAGTCCACCTAAACCGGACGTCGTCCTTTAAATATATACGCACGTGTCCACCTAATCCTTATTTCGTACTTGAAAAATATTAAGGAGACCAATTTTTTTGTATATTTCACATCTTACACTTTTAAATGAATTTGATATCAGACTAGCAGTAATAGGCACTATACGTGTAAGAAAATGCAAAAATTATTTTTATGAGATGAAAAATGTGGAATATACAAAATGTCTCCTTAATCCCTAAAATTAAGGATGGTCCCCCTAATGCGGAAAATAGTTTTATATATATATATATATATATATATATACACACACACTAAGAGACATGGTCACTTATGAGGTTTGTGTCTAAATTTCGCCTTGTTGAGAGGTTGTATATACGTAGGGGGTATATATAGAACCCCCCCCCCCAAAAAAAAAAATGAGTGCTAAATCTATGCATAAAAATGACTTTTAAAAAAAATAACCTCATTCTCATAACAAGGTTTCATATCGAAATTCTATTTGGATTGTCTCCCTTTGATAGGTATCCGCCATTTTAGACTGTGTTTAAAATGTGTCAATTATATACCCCATATCTGTGGTAAAAAGACGACAAATTTGAGAACCAGTCTAGAAATGTATATTACACCCCGTAACATATTATAGTCTGAGCTGTATATTACACCCCATAGCATGCATATGGGGTGTAATATATAGTTTAAGTATTTTTTAATATTATCTCTTTATCTATTAAACTGACTCGTTCTGTTTCACGGAAATTGCCAGGTTTTTAAGAGCAGCTCTTTATCGACTGACAGTGTACCCTAACTCCTGGGTACTGGAGCCCTAACCTATTTGCTCGCATATTCAGTTTAGTCCAGTGGAGAAATGCGTGCCTATCAAAGATTTTACAATGTTAGGTCAAGAGAGCCCATCTAAAGGGGTGAAAACTTCGCGGAAGAGGTGGGGTAATTACCCTGGTCTGCAATAGTAGAGCGCATGGACCCAGGCGTTACATAACCTCACTCTGATCACAATCAAGCCATTGACAGCTATGGGAAATGGAATTTAATCAATGATTATATCCGTTACTATGATTTCGCACATCGAAAAAGGCAGAACAAGTTGACAAATTTTCAAAGCGGATGGTAAGTTTTTTACGGTTATTGGGAGTTTGTAAAGATTATGCAGTATGTAGTGACGTATTTTTCTTATTAGAATTAAACCCCTTCCTTTACAACGCACCCACATACTCAACCTGGAAACGGTTGTTAGGTTGCCACCACAACTATTTAAACGATCACTTACCTATGATTTATCCATGAAATTTATAATATTAGATTAACATAAGAGAGTGGAGGAAGTAGATCTAGATCTACAACCAAGAGATTAGTGTGAACCGCCAAAATCCATAAGCAGTGAATCTAGTGATCTTAGGAAACGAACATCATGTGAGGTTCTGCAGACCTTGATCTATCTATATATACATGTATACAGATTAAGAACACAAAATTGTATTTGACAACCTCAACAGCAATGTTAAGCAATTATAATAATTTAAAAGTTTAGTTTGTGTTTGAGGGATTATAGGTAAACTTTTCGATAGAAGGATATAGGTCTACATAGGTCAATTCGAATATCATGAATTTATGTACAGTAAATGCACTTGTTTTGCTGAATATATATATATATATTATTGTCTTTACAATGTGCATTCATGGCGTAACCGTGGATTATGCAATGACTTCAAATAAATCAAAAATTGAAATATGAAGCAACGTTATTGCAATTTTAGAATTTGAAAAAGTTACATTCACTTTTCTTTATTCTATAACAGGGGCCGCTTATATAACTAGTGCAGTTTTCCCCTAAAATTTACAATATATTTGACATTTTGTTTCCCTTTACTTAAATGCCGATGTAATTGTTCCCTAGAGTGATAGACCCGACCCAGAATACGAGCGTATATATATAATTGCAGTATGTCAAATCATTTAGCAATACAAAGGCATATGATCTTTGAGCTCAGCTATCAAAAACCTTGACTGGGGCATGGCGCCTATGATATCTTACTTAAGGACACCAGATTTGGTGCGTATGCTCATCTTAACATTGTGGAGTGTGAATCCTATACATATGTCTATCACCTTGTCCTTCCCATGAGAGCTTGGAATCGCCATGGAAATTGTTTCACGATACTATCGTGACAGGTGTTAAAAATCGGTTTCGATTTTACTATTGATAATTGGTTCCGCCCAAGTTACAAACGATTTGGTCAGCATGCAAACGTATTAAATTTATTGTTACATTGAATAACATACGAATTTGTCGAACGTCTCAGTGGCACAATTGTTTCGATAGTGTTTCAGTGGTGCTTTTAGGTCAGTTTTTGGGTCAACGTTCGGCCCAAGTCCCTTTCTGAAACATATTTACTTATATTTCCCCTTATTATCTCCAAATTTCCCCTCCCAGATTTGTCAAACAATTAAAAATGCTTAATCGAAGAAATAAAATGATAATGCAAACCTGCATGAGAAGATCTGGAATATGAAAGTCAACTCCGATTACATCTAATGTGAAGTATTATATAATATTTTTACATCTAATGTGAAGTATTATATAATATTTTACACAATATAAACTTTTTAACACTTAAACCTATCAGGCTATTTTGTGCAATATTTTTCTACTTCATGTATCCTTCCAAGCAGTCTGACCTTGGTCTATGCTCATCCAAGTACGCTGCCATACATCGATGAACGTTCTCATACATGTATGCAGAGGTCGGAAATAATGTTTGATCATGTTAAAAAGATTCAGCGTATATGAGCGTATGAGTTATATATTACGCACACGCTCACCATGCGCTAGGCACACGTTGAATACGCTAGAGTGTCGTAAAAGGCATGCCACTTATAAGTCAAATACGCTTTACATATGGTGGCATGAAGTTTGCTAGTAGAGTTATCATATGGATATATCAGTAACTTATTTGTAACGTTATTCTGATGAACGACTAACGTATCTAACGTATTCCTGGCGATTCATACGCTACTCAAACGCTCACATGCGCCAAGCATATGTTACTCGTATGCCCACATGCGCTACTTTTACGCTGCTATACAATGACGGTGACATGTTGACATACGCTCGTATACGTTCCCATGTGCTGCCTATACGCCAGATATACGGTTCACATATGCTATTCATACACTGCTAATACGTTCATCGAATATATAGTGGTGGTAATTTCGGGTTCATACGCTCAAAATGCGTGCGTATGGCCAGTTCTTTCGAAACCTTTCGTACGTAGTTTATACGTTCAACTTATACACTAGTGTGATAGGGCAATTACGAACATCAAATTTGATGTGTAAGAACATCTTTCTATTGCAGACCTTCATATATCCCACTCTTACGTATGTGACACTGCCTAGGTATACTTTCGTCTAGTAGGCGGCACATATTTTTAGACAAAAAACTAATTCCAACGCTAAACAGGTGATTGGGGGGGGGGGGGGATAAAAAACCAACTTGTTTTATTTTGGATAGAGAGTATTAAAATGTACAATTATATCATATACTTTCTGATTTCGCCAATGGGACGTATATGTTTGCGAGGTCTATAAATAGTTGCTTTGAGTCATTTTGAGTGACTTTAACCCTGCATTAAGCAGTCACTTTCCTACACATACATAACTTCTTCTTTACTGAAAGTTCGTAGTATCGAGGTTTTACTGTAGATGTAAATGAGTCGCGGAGAAGCTCTGTATTACACTTGTCAGGTTACAAGAGTTTATTATTATAGAAAGTTTAGTATTGACATTTGAGCTGATGACAACTTGTTAAAGGCCTGGCAGCGTGGGGTATTTTGCGGCTTAAATAAATAATGTTATTTAACAATGCTTTTATCAGAGCTTCATTTTTTGATTATCTGTAATTCGTTTTGTCATTGTTATTGAGTGATTTTATACCCTTTTACTACCAAGATCAACTTGAGTAGCAGATTGGAATTTCAGTGGAAAAATATAACGAAGGATAATGTTTAATATTGTTTGACTTCCGTGTTTTGCCATAGTGAGTTGGTATCGATCTTACAAGAGTATAACAAGAAAACCATTGATGCAAAGCATCAAAGGCGCGGTTTACTGAATCGTAAAGAAAAATCAAACGTGTTTTATAATTATTATATATTGTCAACAAAATGTTTGTATTACCCCCATGGCCTTAGTAACACGTCACAATTCTTCCGTTTCACCACAAAGGATCCTTGAAACAGGGACACCTTATCCCACATCTTGTTAAGTATTCATGTAAGAAATAAAGACATCATGAATATATATATAATCGTATATGCACACAGATATCCGATTTCTAATCTGAAATTAAAAGCTCCATGCTGTTAAACCTACTTTAGGGGAATATTTTTATTCACGCCTGCCGATTCGTCGCGATGAGGTCGTATTGGCCTGAATAAGAATTGAACATTCTTTTTTTTTAACTCATTCATTTTTACTTAAAGATGAAGTTCAATCTGAATGTTTTTTTTGTTTTGAGCCTTATACAATACAGCACATTCTCATTGAATGTCCTGATTTAACCTTAATCAGAAATAGGTTCTTTCAAGCAGATTCCCGGCGGGAACTGTTTGAACTGGTAGAAATACAAAACATATTTGAATTTTTAAAAGCCATTAATATATATTCTAAAATTTAAAAGGTACATTTTTAGAATGTCGATTATGTTTGTCCTTATTTTGTTTACAATCCTGTTTGATCCCGATCCTGACATTTACATAATCTAGTAAAATTGTCTCTATTTGATTTCATATTATAGTTTTATTTACATTAGTTGTTCGGCTCTATATGACCATCAGTGTCGATGGGCCGTAAAACACCCTAATCTGAAAATTTCCTAAGTTGGTCTAAAGTTCGGACACTTTCACTTCCGTAAAGAATGTGTTCTTTATAGTTTTCTCGATGATAGAATAAGCCGTCACGATCTTACCCCTGGATCTCTTTTAAAAAGTAGCAATTTGGGTCGGATTGCCATAGTAATTAAGAAACGCTCTTCAGTTCCAGTGCCCCTGGTCCTTTTTTAGAAGCTGTTATTTTAGTTTATTTTCCATCTATATAATTTATAGCTTTACTAATTAAGCCCCGCCCCTGATTCAAACGGTTGTCATAAGCGTACTGCTCCGAATGCGAAAGTTGTCGGTTCCGCAACATCTTAGTCATTTCCTCGGCTGTTATCGATCGTTGATAATCTTTCCGTTGTGGTATTAATTGTTTTAGGCCTGACCTAGGAGAAATAATTTCCAATATTTTCATTTCCAAAATACAAACAATTATACACTGAAAAGAAATATGTCGACCTGTTTCCATCTATAGAAACTTGTATTATTCCATACATGATGTTTTTTATAATCATAAAGACAAATTATAATTCACTCTCAATTCTTGATAAATCAGCCCTCCTACCAGTGAAAGTCCAATACCAGCGTTCCATATTATAGCGCGGGGCCGGCTCCCGCGCGAAAAGTAACAAAATAACCACTGCCCCTCCTGTTATTGCCTACCCATCAAACGTTTTGCTACGACAATTTATATGTATTTGGGTATTTTAGACCAATTGTTTTCCTACGAAGCCAGTGTATATATTAGGAAATGCCTTCCTACGAAAACAAAATTGCCTTCGTAGAAAAACAAATCTATTATAATACCTATATAAATTCTCGTAGCAAAACATTTGATAATAATACGTAGTTGGTCCCAAGTGGTAGTCACTGGGGGCCAACTACGTATTATTATCAAATGTTTTGCTACGACAATTTATATGGGTATTATAATAGATTTGTTTTCCTACGAAGCCAGTGAATCAATTGGGAAATGTTTTCCTACGAAAACAAAGTTGCCTTCGTAGGAAAACAAATCTATTATAATACTCATATAAATTGTCGTAGCAAAACATTTCGATAACAATGCGTAGTTGGCACCCAGTGGTAGTGGCTACATTAAAAACCTTTCTATAGCGACTGTTCAACCCTCTCCTTCACATAAACTTTTTTCACGCCTTTGCAAACAGAGTAGATCCTAACCAGACGGCTCCTATAGGAGAGTAGATCCTAATGAGACGCTGGGTCTGCTCTGTTTGCTTATGACGTGGTATAGGTATGATTCCACAGATGTTATTAAAGCAAATAATTCCCTTGAAACTTCTGCATTATGAAATGTTCAGCAAATGCATATTCGTGATACCAGTACAAATGTATATTCAACAGGGAAAGGATAGATAAACGACTACGGATCTCTAAGAGTAGATGGTCGCTGAATCATATCCCTCATATAGACGCCTTTTCACACATTTGCAAACAGAGTAGACCCAGATCAGACGGCTCCAACAGGAGCCGTCTGATCTGGGTCTGCTCTGTTTGCTAATGGAATTTGAAAGATCCATTTCTTTACTTTCTAAAATGGCTACAGTAGTCCACCTTCCATATTTCATTATAACTACATGTATTATGTCCATGAATACTCAGTAGGTATTGCATTTCAATTTGAAATAAACATGGAACAGGGAAAGGGTTATTCTTTGATTTGATTAAAACTTATGTAAGAAACAACGAAATCATGAATATTAATGAGACGATTTTTATAGTGGCATATACATACAGACAATGTTGGTCAAGGTAGAAACTGCGCCTCCAGGTTGATATTATTTCATACGTAAATTGAGCAGTCCCTGAACAACTTCATTAGCTGTCTGATCTGGATCCACTCTGTTGGCAAATGCATCAAAGACTTCTTTGTTGATAAAGGGTTAATTTAAATGTAAGAGGTATAGCTAGTTTGCATAAAATAGACAAACTAGTATTTTGACAGACTACATAATTAGAGTACCTACACTATGATAACACTCCTTCATTGTATTCATCTGTTTAGGTCGCTTGGAAGGGCATGCGACTTTAGTGATCTCGTTTTCCATCGCCCCCTTCATGCCATGTCCCTGTACTCAATGAATATTCATGAATGAAATTATGACAAATTAATTAGGTTAAGTTTTATAATGGAAGGACTAAACAGGAAGTTTTTGTATTGGAAACTGTAGAAACATACCTATAATGGGTTCACAGGCACACAGAGCAGACCCTGATCAGACGCCTCCTACAGGAGCCGTCTGATCTGGGTCTACTCTGTTTGCAAAGACGTAGAAACGCGTATTTATAGAGGAAAGAGTTATGAATGAAAGATTCACGAAGGACCTGTGGTCACTGTCCTTATCTCACAATCACTTGCTGTCAGTCCCTAGGATTCTCGAAACAGGTCGGTTGGATCTATACCAGGAAACCATTTTACGCATGGAAAAATGCCAGTTATTTCATATATGGACGGCTATGGCATATCTCCTTCCTGTTCTTCATGTTCTAGTTCGTAACTGCGTACGTGCAGACAGCGACACTTAGAATGCATGCAATAGTATAGTCTTTACTATGTTGACAGAGAACGGGTTAGTTTTGCCAGCAGTTTTGATCAAGATGAGACCCGGATTTGCACGGCGTCTCATCAGGACTCAAACGGTTTGACACCGTGCTCGTGGTTTTGAAAAGAAAAAATGAAGATGAAAATGACAAAACGTTCTGCCATCAAGATTTTGTTCAGGAGGCCAAACTTTTAACCCTTTTCCTGTTCAATATTCGTGAAAGAAATAATGACGTAATCATATTTATTACCTGAATGTTTATAATGGTACACAGGGATTGTCTTACCTTTACAGAAAGTGCAAAAATTCCATAAGCAAACAGAGTAGACTCTAATCAGACGGCTCCTATACGCCTGATTAGGGTCTACTCTATTTGTAGATGCGTGGAAAGGCGATTATGTGAAGGAAGCGGTTAATTACTATACCCCCTGTCACGAATTACATGGTTTATATCATGAGGACAATCTAGCGGTATCGATACACTTCATTAACCCTTTAATACAGGACTATTAACCCTTCCCTGTTTAATATTCTTGAAAGAAAATAATGTCATCATGAATCTTCATTTTCTAAGTGTGTATATGTACTGAGGGTGTTTTGGTACTGGTTGAAAATGTAGTCACATGTATCATAATTGCATAAGCAAATAGAACCCTGATCCGACGGCTCCTACAGGAGCGGTCCGATCTGGATCTACTCTGATTGCAAAGGGGTTATTAGAGGCTGTCCCTATAAGGTAAAGGGCTAACTCTGATAGTATAGCCCACATAACTCATTCCCTCCTAGACTATTTTTAGTCCCAACCTCTTTGAATAAATCTACCAAAAAGGAGCAATAACTATAGAAACGGAAAACTTAAGAATTGTGTAGTTTTTAAACCATTGTGATAAATAGAGCATTTGCTCCTGTGGAGAAAATGCTCTATTTATCACAATGGTTTCAAAAAATGAGTTTTACAGAGACGCAAAAAGCGTCAGTAGGAGATAATAGGTTAAAATTAACGTGGACAGTGTACATCCAAACAAAAGAGCTCTTTTCCCTTTGCTTCGTGATATTTATCAACACTCCGTTTAACCCTTGACTTGAAGAATACTCCTTAATGGCGTCATTAACGTGTTTTAGCTTATTGTTTATAATGGTAAATGAACAGAAGGGTTGATTGGCGTGGAAGAAGGTGTAGTAAGATATCGGTATATTATATTTAGTAATAGAGAATGCCGTGATCTGGGTATACTCTAATTGTGTTAATGGGAGTTCTGGGTCTACTCTTACTGGGCTAATGGGAGTTATGTGTCTACTCTAATTGGGTTAATGAGAGTTCAGGGTCTACTCTAATTGAATAATGAGGGCTCTGTGTCTACCCTAATTGGGTTAATTGGATTTCTGAGCCTACTTTAATTGGGCTAATGAGAATTCTGTGTCTACTCTAATTGGGTTGATGAGAGTCCTGGGTCTACTCTAATTGAATAATGAGGGCACTGTGTCTACTCTAATTGGGTTCCTATATATGTAAAGTAGGGCTCACATTCACTAACATGTTGAATCCGAATTTGAGACCCAGTCACAAAAAACTGTAAATATAACATTGTATATTTGATCTTGTCCGTACGTGTACGTCCGTCCGTCCGTATGCACATGTAGAAGAAATTGTCCGGGCTCTTTCTTGAAAAGTATTTGCCCAATCCTCACCAAACTTTACACACATGTTTGTAGTCATTATATCTTGGTCAAATTTGATAGCTATGTAAATCGCTTCTGTCTTTTTTTGAGTTGGGCCCCTTTATTTGCAAAAAAAATGATTTTAAAAATATCTCGTCCGGAATCTTTCTTGGAAAGTGTTTGTCCAATCCACACCAAACTGTACACACATGTTTGTGGCTATTATATCTTGGTCAAGTTTGAAAGCCATGTAAATCGTTTTAGTTATTTAGGAGTTGCGGTCCTTTATTTGCAAAAATGACTAAACTATCTTGCCCGGACTCATTTTTGGAAATTATTTGTCCAATCCATATCAAACTTTACACACATGTTTGTAGCCATTATATCTTGATCAAGTTTGATAGCCATGTAAATTGCGTCAATCGTTAAGGAGTTGTGGCCCTTTATTTGCAAAAAAATGACTTAAAAAATATCTTGTCCGGACCCTTACTTTCTGTGACAAAAATTCTGAAGTGGGGGCATCAGTGTCCTATGGACACATTTCTAGTTTGCTAATGAAGTCACTTATTCCCAGCCATGCATGGAACCCATTTTGTTCTGTTTTAATTCTTTACTCCATGAATATTCGTGTAAGAAATAATGACATTATGAATATGTATGATGGCATTTGGACACGGACAATTTTGACCATAGTAAAAGCTGTATAATCATAACAATATTATTTCTTAAACAAACAGGATCCATTTGATATTGGTCTACTCTGTTTGAATAGGTCTACTATGTTTGCAAAAGCGTAGAAAATCGTGTTTATGGAGTAACGGGTTAAAACTGTTGACATTTAGGCTTTTTAAAAGTTTAATCTCAAATTTAATCTCCAGGCCCCGTTGCTATAAAACTACTTGCTTCAGTCTGAGATCATTCTAAAGCATATGATTGGTCAAGCTCAAAGTCCGACCAATCAGATACTTTAGATTGAAGCAAGACTCATACTCGGGATGTTTATAACCTCGGCGCCAGGTGTGAACATGAGCTTAGATCTGTTGGAACTAATGGAAATCCGAATACATGTACCTAGACAAGTATCCTTATCGAGCTTTTACCCTTTACTTAATAAATACGCCATTCTATGCCTTTGCTAACAGTGTAGGCCCAGATCAGACGGCTTCTACTGGAGCCATCTGGTCAAAGTCTGCTCTGGTTGCTTGTCGGATCATATAGGTCAGCTGATGTTTTAGTTGCTGATGTGGTCAGCAGTTCCTGTGATCACGTGACTGTATAAAAAACGAATCTAATTAATATTCACAATTGTCATTTTTTCTTTCATGGATATTAATGGAGTAAAGGGTCAAGGTAGGTGTAAACTTAATGCATCGTGAAAGTCATACGGAAAAAGGCTTTTAGAATGTGTTTCATCCTGTATTAATCCATCACCTGCCTAAACAGTTAACTAAACTTCGGATAAGCCAGGTATTACTGAAAGATGCGAGCAGTCCAACCAGTAAGTGAGGGTTGTTTAGTCGGCTTCTCATCGACATCTAGACGGCTTGACACCATGGTGATGTGTGATTTTTAAAAATAAATGAAAACAAAAATGAAAATAAACAAACGATAACTCTATTCGGCCCACTCCGGCAAGTTCGGATAATTTTTCTATTTCGTAGAATATAGAAATCGTATCTATACTCGGAGGTTTCCGACAAGCTCGAATCTCCGCGGGAAAATTCCGATCGTACTAACGTGGTTACAACAGACTTATACTATGGAACGCCATTCTGCCATGCTATTTGCTATATGCTAAATGCGAAATGCTAAATTCAAAATGCGAAATCCTTTTTGCCAATTGTGTTAATTGCTAGGGAAATCCAAATGATGGATGTAAATGACAAATGCGAAATGCTTATTGCTAAATGCATGTTTGCACTACTAGCATTGAACAGCGACATTTTTATTTAGTTGTGCAATAAGCAATAAGCTTCAATGTAAATAAACATGCATTTAGCAAATGTACAGTCACTTTAAAAATCGCGCTGTTCAGTGCCAGTAGTGCAAACAAGCATTTAGCAATAAGCATTTCGCACTTCGCATTTGTCATTTACATCTTTCATTTGGAACATTCCCTAGCAATTTACACAATTGGCAAAAAGCATTTCGCATTTTGTATTTAGCAATTAGCATGACAGAATGGCGTTCCATATTATACCGAGCCCTCGAACTATCGGCATGAGTGATTTACTCTTTCGCTACTAAATTTTGTCGTCTGCAAACGTTTTGGTCTGCTGTAATTTCCATTTGTTTTTATTTTTCTTCATCGTTGTTTCAAAAACAGCCAGAATAACAAACAGTTTGGATCCTGATGAGACGCCGTGTTACTCGACGTTTCAACTGGGTCCAAACTGTTTGCACATGTAATCACAGACGCGACATTGGCAACGAAAGAGATAAAAGCGGCATATACATTGTATTGTTACAGAAGAAATACGATATACCTACATGTATATAGCCTTGTCTATATGGGACAGGTAGTTAACAAAACTGGCACAATCTTAAAACTAACTTGAAAGAGAGAATGAATACATGCCACTTCTCTAGCATGCTGTCGAGGCCATTTTCGTCTCGTTTATTCACGAATAAATAACCATATAAGAAATACTGTTAATTGGCCGATTTATTTATAATGTTATATAATGGCCATGACAGAGAATGTAGAATGCCAACATGTAAGTATTTCCATAAGTAAGCTGTGCAGACCCTGATCAAAGGACTCCTACAGGAGACGTATGGTAATAGTTTACTGTACAACCTGTATGTAGAGGTCTACACTGTTTGCCTATGTCTATTTAATGGACACTGGGTATTAATGGTTTAATAAATGATAGTTTATTTAACCTTTCCCTCATATAAACGCATTTTCACGCATTTGTAAACAGAGTAGATCCAGATCAGACAGCTCTTATAGGAGCCGTCTGATCAGGGTCTGCTCTGCTTACTAATGGAATTTGATAGATATGTTACTTTACTTTCTAAAATGGCTACAATGTTCCATTCAATATTTCAATAGAACTGTTTTGTCCATGAATATTCAGTAGGTATTGAAATTTGGAATAAACGTAGAAATGGGATATGGTTAACTTTCAAAATTATCATGTATCTTCGAATTCTCTGACTTTCTATCAACCTGTCAGACATCTGTCATTGTCAAGTTGACATCAGCATAGAAATAATAAGTTTTGCAAAACTGTAGAGGTTGGAAGTTACGAAACAAAGAAGTACCTGTACACAAAGGGGTTAACGCTTTAACCCATTTGCTCCCAGTGGATTCCTCCATGCTTATATATTGGATTAGTCTATCTTTTATCTAAGGGATGTCTGGTCTGAATTTTCATTTCTGTTTTGTTTTATATTGAATTTCCTATCAGCAAACTGTGTAGACTCTGATCAGACGCCGCATTATGCGGCGTCTGATCAGAGTCTACACGGTTTGCCTACGTCCCATATATGGGATCGTGGGAGCAAATGTGTTAAATACCACATGCATATATACATGTATTCCAGAATTCAAGAATGGACTGATTTTTATAATTGCAACGAACAATGGAATACTTGCCCATTGCAGAAACTTCAGAATCAGGTATATATTGTTATCAGTTATATATTATTTCACAAGCAAACAGAGTAGACCTTGATCAGACGGCTCCTATAGGAGCCGTCTGATGTTGACCTACTCTGTAAATGTAAAGACATCGGCGCTTCTTCAGGATCCAAACTGTTTGCCGCTATGCTTATGTTTATGAAAGAACCTGACAATATAAAACCAAAAGATATTAAGCAGACGATAAATTTTTGCAGACGACTCAACTCAAGGCAGTTTAATAGTCAAATTTATAAATAATAGCAGGACTTCGATATTTGTGACACATTATACAGCCTTTATTCAATTTAAACCAATGAAATGATCGGACGCCTAAATATTCTGCTGCCACTGTTTTGTCGTCTGCAAAAGCTGTCGTCTGCTTCAGGTTTTATTTTTGAGAGTTCTTC